>CM032231.1:7192500-7590000 GCA_019009955.1 Riptortus pedestris | reverse complement strand
CAGCATTATACCGTTGTAAAAATGCCAGCATTATACCGTTGTAAAAATGCCAGGATTATACCGTTGTAAAAATGCCAGCATTATACCGTTGTAAAAATGCCAGGATTATACCTTCGTAAAAATGCCAGGATTATACCTTCGTAAAAATGCCAGGATTATACCTTCGTAAAAATGCCAGGATTATACCTTCGTAAAAATGCCAGGATTATACCTTCGTAAAAATGCCAGGATTATACCATCGTTAAACGACAGGATTATATCCTAGTAAACCCTTGCAAAAATGATGGAATTGTGGCCTTATAATTTGGCGGGATTATACCCTTGTAAAAATTACTGGATTATACCTTCGTAAAAATGCCAGGATTATACTGTTGTAAAAATGACGGGATTATACCCTAGTAAACACTTATAAAAAGTCCGTCACGCAGGGGCTACGTAAACTAAGCAGATTTCCCACACGAAGGTTTACAATAGATAAAAACATACAGATAACACTACCGAGAATGCTCAGTAAATGTACAATACAAGTTAATAATCTCTACAACAGAAAACAGCTGATTTGTAAACAAACAGGCCAGCCAGCCTCGTAGCGCTGCATAGATAGACCGGAAAGACAAACAATTGATGAAATATATCTGAATATAACATATTAATTTTATTGAAAACAATTTACTAAAGCTAATGCTGTAATTTGTAATGAATCAGAATCAGTTTTATTATAATCACTCAACTTTTTGTAATCTAAAAACAACAGAAGGGGGAGGGGGTCAACAGAACATATTTACATATATTTCATAAAGTAATAGTTCAAGGAAAACAATATTAGGTATTAAGGTTTCAATTAATATGTGTTATTATATATCAGAGCATTGCTTATATAACACTTGTAGAAGTGGGGGCTTACTAATATTAATTGGGGGGGGGGGTTAATATTCAAAATAATAAAGAATAAATGTATATAACAATATTTATAGTAAATGTAATTTGCAATAAGAATAATTCTATACATTTTTTGAATCCGACTTATAGTAACGGAGATATTTCGTTTTTTCAAAATTCTCCACCTCAGCTGATAAGGAACTTGATCTTTCTATTTACATAAAACGACTAAATGTCGAGTTTGGTAATGCTCAAACAAAAATTGTGACCGCTAGAGCGGTAACATATACATATATATATATATATATATATATATATATATATATATATATATATATATATATATATATGAATTTCGGAAGTTCCGTCTTGAGTACAACCTCAATAGCTGATTTCCCTTAAGGGAAATCTGCTGATGGGATTGTAGCCTCTTAATTTGGCGGGATTATACCCTTGTAAAAGTGACGGGGCTATATCCTATATTATATGCTCATCAAGATGAAGGTATTACACGCTTCTTGAGCATCAGATCAGTCGGCCATACAAAGGGCACTTCCATAAGTCTTCTTCGAGGAATTATTTTGTTATGCTGAAATACTCAAAGAGGAATTTTAATTGGGTTTTTTTTTTCCATATAGGTGATAATGGTGAGAGAGGCAGGAACAAAGTACTTGTTCAACATTCAACCTAATTTCCAAAATGACTGGTTGTCTTGGGTCATTGGATTCGGTGAATCATCTAGCTGCGCCTACATCTTCTACAGATTTCTACTTATCTCCTTCTACCTCTTGATGCATAGCCTTGCACTTCTCGGCGTTATGCATGTTTGGGGTGACCTTGTGTACTCCATTGCTGGAATGCACTTTGTTACGGCCACCTACTGGGTTGCAAACATGCTCATAATAAGGCACAAGACGTCCAAGTAAGTTTATTGTTTACAATCCTTAAAATTAAAAAAAAGTCTGTCACCCTGGGGCTGCGTGAGCTAAGTAAATTTACCTCCTCAAGTTTAACACAAGATAAATCTACATACTGCTAACACGACACCACCGTGAATATTAATTGAATAAATACAAACGGTAATAAGAAATCTTCCAGTCAATTTTAATAATTTTCCGAGGGGAAGCGTCTGAAATGTAAAAAACAGGTCTGACAAACTCTCACTGGAAAGAAAGAAGAAATATATCAGAATATAAGATATTAATTTTATTGAAAACTATTTAATATATCTAGTGCTGTAAATTATAATGTATCAGAATGATGTTTACCTCAATTTATCAAATCTTAGTAGTTCAAGACCTTATGACGAGGGGAGGGGGGTCATCAGAACATATTTGCATGTATCTCGTACAATAAAGGTCTCTTAAAAACAATATTTGATATTTAAGCTTGGAATAATGTGATTTATTATATAATAGAGTATAGTTTATTTAACAAGAGTAAGTGTGGGGGTTTATATATATATATATATATCTAGCGGTCGTAGTTTTTATCTGAACAATAACAAACTCGAAATGTAAACGTTTTATGTCAAAATAAAGATGGAGTTCTTTAACGGCTAAAATCGTACAAGTGGGAGGAGGGTTTAGAGGTAAGAAATTTAGAAAATTCTAAATATCTCCGTTGTTATGCGCCGGATCGAAAATGTGCATAGAATCAATCTTATTGATAATGTAATGTTCTATAATTTCTGTTGTATATGTTTTTTCATTATCTTGTATTTTCAGTTTTCAGCATTCAAGAAACCCCCACTTCTACTCATGTTACACAAACAATACTCTGTTATATAATATAATAACAATCGATTATTTTTAGATTTTTTTTGGTGTTGCATTATTGCAAAATAAAATACAAAACTCTAATATTACGAATGCACTCTTCGAATTAAAAAAAAGTCCGTCACGCAGGGACTGCGTAAACTAAGCAGATTTCCCACGTGAAGTTTTACAATAGAGAAATCTGACTAATAACAACTGTAATAGAAAGAAACCTCTAAACCTAAAACATTATTTAGGGCGTAATAACCCAGTAGTTTCTAGCCCTGAAACACAGTTAACCTAACCTCTAAACCTATTCACGAGGGATGGATAGTTATGGAAAAGGGCGCCAGAGCTCTCGGCGGAAAGTCCGAACATAGCCTACTGGTACCACACGCAGAATACAAATGCAAATATCTCGGTTAATATTCAAGATACAGAATAAATGTATAGAACAATATTTATAGTAAATTTAATTTGCAATAAAATTGATTCTGTACAATTTTTCGATCCGACGAATAGTAACGGAGATATTTCGAATTTTCGGAAATCCTCCCCTTTAAACCCCCCCCCTCCCCGTGGTCCGATTTCAGCCGTTAACGAACTTGACCTTTGTTTTTACATAAAACGACTAAATATCGAGTTTGGTAACGATCAAACAAAAATTGCGACCGCTAGAGCGGTAACAGACAAATATATATATATATATATATATATATATATATATATATATATATATACATATATATATATATATATATATATATATATACAGTTTTGATCGGACCTCTTTTTCGTCATCTGCGAGGTAGGATCGATGGACATTTGAAGATAAATTTCGAAAAGTCTGTCATGAGTACAACCTCAATAGCTGATTTCCCTTAAGGGAAATCTGCTAAGAAACTCACATGGCTGGAGTATTAGTTGTACATGTTAAAATAATGGCCAGGATGGATAAAAAGCTGAACAATACTTTACTAACATCAATGGCTGTTGTTTATTTATCTCTAAAATAAAACTTAAAAAACAAAACAAAACTCAAATAAAAACAAAACAATACAAAAAAATAACAAAATTAAACAAAAGATAAATACGTAGAACATAGAACACAAAAGGAACACAAAACATAAAAGGAACATACAACTCAAAAGGAACACAAAACATAAAAGGAACATAAAACACAAAACATAAAAGTAACATAGAACACAAAACATAAAAGGAACATAGAACACAAAAGGAACACAAAACATAAAAGGAACATAGAACACAAAATGAACACAAAACATAAAAGGAACATAGAACACAAAACATAAAAGGAACATAGAACACAAAACATAAAAGGAACATAGAACACAAAACATAAAAGGAACATAGAACTCAAAAGGAACACAAAACATAAAAGGAACATAAAACACAAAACATAAAAGTAACATAGAACACAAAACATAAAAGGAACATAGAACACAAAAGGAACACAAAACATAAAAGGAACATAGAACACAAAAGGAACACAAAACATAAAAGGAACATAGAACACAAAACATAAAAGTAACATAGAACACAAAACATAAAAGGAACATAAAACACAAAACATAAAAGGAACATAGAACACAAAAGGAACACAAAACATAAAAGGAACATAAAACACAAAACATAAAAGTAACATAGAACACAAAACATAAAAGGAACATAGAGCACAAAAGGAACACAAAACACAAAAGGAACACAAAACATAAAAGGAACATAGAACACAAAAGGAACACAAAACATAAAAGGAACATAAAACACAAAACATAAAAGTAACATAGAACACAAAACATAAAAGGAACATAGAGCACAAAAGGAACACAAAACACAAAAGGAACACAAAACATAAAAGGAACATAAAACATAAAAGGAACATAAAACACAAAAGGAACATAAAACATGGAGAATCAAAAATCATGAAAGATTGGAAATCAAAAAATAAAAATAGAACACAAGAAAGAACAAAATAAATGTTTAGAGATAGTGTATTCTGAAGCGAAGCAGCCTAGTGACACGAGCTGCACTTCTCTAACCAGCCACTCATGATGCAGCTTCAAAGTGCACGTTCCATACTAAAGTACTAGTAGACGACAAGCATTATTAGCCATGGTTTCCTCTAACGTCCAGCAGGTCGCCAGAAATGACAGCTGCATCAATAGCGCAATGTTCCGAAAGCTCAACTATGTTTCCCAGAACCCTAGAGAGTCCAGGCCTATACTTCAATCATATATTTGTAATTCGACAAGAATGTATGATACATCTTGTACTCAAACCCGATTTTAGAACATCCTCTCTTGAAGTTTAGTAATAGATAAATCTACATGGTGGTAACACAATACCACCGTGAATACCATGTGAATAAATACAAACAATAATGAGAAATGGTTCATTCAACTTCAACAACCTGCCGACAGGAAGCGTTTGAAATGTAAAGAAAAAGGTCTGTCAGTCTCATACCGGAAATAAAAACAATTAATGATATATATCAGAATATAACATATTAATTTTAATTGAAAACTATTTAGTATATCTAGTACTGTAATTAATAATTAGTCTGGATAATTTTTATCTCAATCAATCAAATTATAGTAGTCCAAGCCCTTAAGAGGAGGGGGGGGGGAGGTCACCAGGACATATTTGCATATAATAAATAATAATAGTTTCTTGAATACAATATTTGGTATTTAAGCTTCGAATAATGTAGTTTATTATATAATAGGATATTGTATATGTAACATGAGTTGAAGTGGGGGTTTGCTGAGGGCTGAAAACTGAAAAAATGCAAATATCTCGGTTAATATTCAAGATAATCAATGAATGTGTATAAAAATAATTATAGTACATTTAATTTGTAATAAGATTGATTCTATACAATTTTTCGACCCGACGTATTGTAACAGAGATATTTCGAATTTTCGAAAATCCTCTCTTCTAAACCCCCCTCCCCTGGTCCGATTTCAGCCGTTAACGAACTTGATCTTTCTTTTTACATAAAACGTCTAAATATCGAGTTTAGTAACGATTAAACAATAATTGCGACCGCATGGGCGGTAACAGGCAAATATATATATATATATATATATATATATATATATATATATATATAATATAGACTTCTGAACGGACCTCATTTTCGTCCTCTCCAAGTATAAACTACTTACGTTGTGAGGTTAATGTTGAATATTTTATTTGTTTTTCCCTACAGATCATTGAAAGCAGTCTCGGAGCTGATGAATGAAGGTATCTTCAGCTATGATGATGAAGATGTTGATGATGAGCAAATAGACATTCACAATAGTTTATCTGAGGCCTATCTATCTCGAAGGAAAACATACATTCATTTCTACATTGTAGTCTTTCCATCAGTTATGATAATATCACCTCTTCTTGCATACATCTTCATACAGGAAGGCTCCAGGTAATTACACAGAATAGAAAGGTAATGAGAGTTGAAAGAGGGTATGCCCGTTAAAAAATATATCCATGTGTTCTTCTTTTCTTATTAAGCTGTTATCATAATCTTCAAATTCCAGAAATTTGGATGTTGTTAGTATCAAATTAAAGTTCCAATTTTAAATAGTCGGGCAGGGGATGTGTAAACTAAGCAGATTTCCCTCTTGAAGTTTTACAATAGAAAAATTTTAAGAGAGCCGAATAGTTACGGAAATGACCAAACTAGCTTTTGGCGGAAACACACGACTAGAACCAAAGTTACCGGATTTCATCTCGTCCGTTATCCGAATACACTTAATAAATATGTAAATATCTCGGTTAATATTCAAGATAGGGAATAAATGTATATAACAATATTTATAGTAAATGTTATTTGCAATAGTAAAGTAGTATAGTATAAAATAGTAACGGAGATATTTCGAAAATCCTCCCCTCTAAACCTCCCCTCCCACCGGACCGATTTCAGCCATTAACAAACTTGATCTTTATTTTTACATAAAACGTTTAAATAACGTTTAAGCAAAAATTGAGACCGCTAGAGCGTCAACAGATAAATATATATATATATATATATATATATATATATATATATATACACACACTAGCTAAGGTACCCGGCTTCACTCGGGAAATCATTAGAAGCTGAATATTAAGGTTATTTTTACAGCAACGCTTCAATGTGTACAATTATACTTCCCACCTGGGCGTATTAATTTTTCCACAAGGGCCCGGTAACTGTAGGGGACTTGTAGAATAGAAATTTGAATTAAAAAGAGTAAATGAAAATGAGTTTCAAATCAATCCCTCTTTACTGTTTGACATGCCACGAATAATTCAAAGCACAAACATGGATAGCATTTATTATAATTAAATAGTATCTATAATGCACATATTTTCTGTAAAACCCACTCCGAGCACACATAGTTTCCGTTTTTAGATAAGATTATATTCGTAATAGTGGATCTCATTGGAAATCATTTCCAGTAATGCCAGCATTTCACAGGAAATAAGTAAACTCAATTAACTGTTTTAGCCTCCCATCAACTTCCGCTGTCACATGAGAGTTATCAACATTTTTTTTCCTTAAATTATTGATTCAAAATATTATTTAAATAAATTGTCTATCTGATGGAATTAAATAATAGTATTATCCTAAAAATAATTTTATTGATATTCTAAAAGCTAGGTGAGGGGAAGAGATTGTAGCCCTCCCTGCAACCTAAGTTATCCTTAAACAATCATTTCGAGTTTAAACGCATATTTCTTTTGTCATAATGATATTACCATTAACGGTTAATTGTTATAAAAGCACATATTTGTTTCAATAACATCAAGATATCGGAAATAAGATAATATATTACCTGCACCAAACAGTTTGATTCCCTATAACTTCCGCTATCACCTCACTAATCCGCATCATACATGGAACTATCTTATAAGTCTAAAAAATAACGTCATTTGTCATAATATACATTTATTAAAAACACTTAAATAAGCACTCATAAAATTAATGACTCCCTCTATAGTTTTAGCGTATATCCCGTATTTATTTCATTTTACGATAAACGTGAAGCAACAAAATTTACTCTAAATAACAAAATAAACAACTTTTGTTATCTCAGGTAAGAAAAAACGCCTCGTTCCTTCACTATTCTTTATTCGTTGTGACAGAGCGCTTTCAGAGCATACGCTCCATCATCAGTGCCCTGTTCTTCACAATGATGTGACAGGAACCAAGGATTCCTTGTGACTCCACTTCCAAAAATGGAACTTTTGTTATGTACATGTTAGCCGGAAAAAAAATAGGAACCGAAATATCACTACTTTTAATTTTAGGCATCCCTTACAACCCCCACTCCTGCTCGTCCCTAGAAATGTTGTTATACCTTATTATCATGGAAGAGTTACTGCTATTTCACATACCAAGTTTAGTTTAGTTCGTTTGAGGCTTTTGTACCAAATAAAATTGTTGACTCCCGCTATAGTTGATAGTGTATAATTTTATTATTATTATTATTTATTAACGTCCACTTTTTGCAGCTCAGGCTAATTGGGACGGGTTATCTACGGGTTACCACCCTTTTCTAGCCAGGCTGGGATTTAGTTAGTCTATAACTCATTTATAATTAGGTATAATTTTGAATCATTTATAATTTTAAAATAATCTATAATTTTGAACGGACCTCATTTTCGTCATCTCCTGGGTAGGATCGATGGACATTTGAAGAAAAATTTTTGAAAATCGCGTCATGAGTACGACCTCAATTGCTGATTTCCCTTAGGGGAAATCTGCTAAAAGGGTTTATAACCTTCCAGATCTTGTTTGTTTAACCCTAGAACGGTAGTGATATTATTTCCCACTTAATGGTACTGATACGTAAATTTTACGCGTGCAACTGGTAATTGGTGAAATTATTCAAAATTTGTTAATGTTTGTGACTATTTTTTTATTTTATTAAAACATACACTTATCTTTAACTTATATCTACGTTAATATCTAATAATGTGCACGGCATTCCTTTCAGGCGCTTTGTTCGAAACACGTTCCGGAGGTTGTGTGCTCCATTCATACCAAGCACAACCCCACCTTCTACATTTATTGTGACTGATCTGTCAATATTGTGTGGTTGAGAGGTTTTAGGTTTTTTTTTGCCCCTGTGTTTCTTCTCTTTCTTCGATTGCCTTGATGTTTTCTAAACTTTTCTCACTCTCATCGCTATCTAGCCCACTCTGTTTACATGCCAAAAAGTTGCGGTTAATAGTATTGATACGTAAATATTACGTGTCGTCTATATATCAGTTCAGCTCTGAGCGGTTGGCAGACCTTGTTGTTTACAATTCAGACTCTTCCGTTGGGAGGTATTTAAAATTGATTAGGTTTGGAATTCTCATTATCATTTGTATTTATTCACTTCATACTCACGGTGGTGTTAAATGTTACCAGTTCAAATATTTATCTTTTTTGAAACTTCACGTGGAAAATCTGCTTTGTTTACGCAACCCCTGCATGATGGACTTTATATTTCCTGACCTGAATATTTCCGTTGTTATAACCAGAATTTGAACATACTGTATTAGATATTTTCAACGTAGCAGTCTTATTGTTAGAGCTGTCCTATATATTTTTCTGTAGCATTTCTGAAAACAATTTTATTACTAGCCCATCATCATGCCCAGTTTAGATTTCAGGTTTTGTGTCCATATGGAAGGGACAAAAATGGAATAGGATGTATGGTTATGACATTTATGTGCCATTCTAGTAAGTGGGGAAATGTGGATATTTTACAAAGGACCTGCTTGACGTACTTTTCATATTGGGATTCATTATAATAGTTTCCTTTTCTTTTTTCAGGTTTTATTCCCATGAAATGGTCAACAATTACATACCGCATCAGTTCTACACACCTTTCAACAATAAGACCTTGAAAGGGTTTTTGTTGGCATACTTGATGGACCTAACTTTCTGGGCTCTCATATGCATGACTTCCTACGGGTCTGTGAGACTGTTGACCCTGGTGATGCTGCAGCTGGAGTTGCATCTAAAGTTGCTCAACCACTCGCTGTCTAGGCTGAATCAGCGAGCTGAGAGGCTGTACAACAAGAAGATGGCGAGCAGGAGAGTGGACGGACTTATGGAGAACCGCCACTTGCAAGACTGTATCTATATCTGCTTCAGAGAAAATGCCAGGCATCACCAGGCACTCATCAAGTAAGTAGACACATCACCAGGCACTCATCAAGTAAGTAGACACACCACCAGGCACTCATCAAGTAAGTAGACACACCACTAGGCACTCATCAAGTAAGTAGACACATCACCAGGCACTCATCAAGTAAGTATACACACCACCAGGCACTCATCAAGTAAGTAGACACACCACCAGGCACTCATCAAGTAAGTAGACACACCACCAGGCACTCATCAAGTAAGTAGACACACCACCAGGCACTCATCAAGTAAGGAGACACACCACCAGGCACTCATCAAGTAAGTAGACACACCACCAGGCACTCATCAAGTAAGTAGACACACCACCAGGCACTCATCAAGTAAGTAGACACACCACCAGGCACTCATCAAGTAAGTAGACACACCACCAGGCACTCATCAAGTAAGTATACACACCACCAGGCACTCATCAAGTAAGTAGACACACCACCAGGCACTCATCAAGTAAGTAGACACACCACCAGGCACTCATCAAGTAAGTAGACACACCACCAGGCACTCATCAAGTAAGTAGACAAACCTCCAGGCACTCATCAAGTAAGTAGACACACCACCAGGCATCACCAGGCACTCATCAAGTAAGTAGACACACCACCAGGCACTCATCAAGTAAGGAGAAATACCACCAGGCACTCATCAAGTAAGTAGACACACCACCAGGCACTCATCAAGTAAGTAGACACACCACCAGGCACTCATCAAGTAAGTAGACACACCTCCAGGCACTCATCAAGTAAGTAGACACACCACCAAGCACCACCAGGAACTCATCAAGTAAGTAGACACACCACCAGGCACTCATCAAGTAAGTAGACACACCACCAGGCACTCATCAAGTAAGTAGACACACCACCAGGCATCACCAGGCACTCATCAAGTAAGTAGACACACCACCAGGCACTCATCAAGTAAGTAGACACACCTCCAGGCACTCATCAAGTAAGTAGAAACACCACCAAGCATCACCAGGCACTCATCAAGTAAGTAGACACACCACCAGAGACTCATCAAGTAAGTAGACACACCACCAGGCACTCATCAAGTAAGTAGACACACCACCAGGCATCACCAGGCACTCATCAAGTAAGTAGACACACCACCAGGCACTCATCAAGTAAGTAGACACACCACCAGGCACTCATCAAGTAAGTAGACAAACCTCCAGGCACTCATCAAGTAAGTAGACACACCACCAGGCATCACCAGGCACTCATCAAGTAAGTAGACACACCACCAGGCACTCATCAAGTAAGTAGACACACCACCAGGCACTCATCAAGTAAGTAGACACACCACCAGGCACTCATCAAGTAAGTAGACACACCACCAGGCACTCATCAAGTAAGGAGAAATACCACCAGGCACTCATTAAATAAGAGTTCGGTTCTCAACAGGAATTATTCAATGACGAACTTATTAAATAAAATGCATATGTTTTTCTTTTCACTTTTTCTCCCACTTAAAACCCATCATAAGATTGCTTCTCTAATATTCGCTTAAAATTAAGTCATACAATTTTGAATCTTTTAAAGTTCTCTGTTGTCGATTGTAGAACATTTTTAATTAGATAAATAAAAAATATTATCTATGCCTAATTTATTCTATTAACGTTTCCAATAAATCCGAAAATATTGATGAGTATATGTTTTAACCACTCCCCCCACTCCTAGTTTGGAAAACAGTAGGTAACTTACAGATATGCCATTAATATATGCTTTCTATAGAAAACTCGTTCAACACACATTCACACCAGAAATGGTTTTTAACAAGATTTCTTAAAAAGATGTTTTTATTTGGAACTGGAAATGACAGACATGATTTTAGTGTTTCTGGTATCAAACAGATTTTAGCTTCTTTTGTTGAAGCTATACAAATTTCCATCCATGTAGCCTGGTATTAATAAATTTTTCATATTAATTATAAATATGCTTTTCCCAAAATTGTATTATAATAATGCCTAGTACAAATCATATTTGTTTTTCAGATATAAAGAAGCCTTCACACCATTTGTTGGTCATTCCCTCCTGATTGTATATTCGGTAGTAGTTCCTATGATCTATGCCGCTTTGATATATCTCCTACTACAGGTAAAAACATCATTTTCCTTTCTTTTTTTCTTTTTTTTTTTGAAAAGTTTTTAAAATATTTTATGTTGACAAAACAAAATGTCAAAAAATAACACTTAAACTCTAATAAACTAGTATCCCGCCCTGAATGTTTGCTCCAACTTGGGGTAACTCTTCAAGAGCTACAAATCAGCCACTTACATCACGAAATTTGACAAGGTTCAACATGGCTGACAGCTACTTTATTACCTACCATGGCTGACCCACCCTGCTTCAACGATTGGGAACTTCCTAAAAATATACCTCTATAATTTGATTACACTACATCTTTTCTTGATTTCATAATCGTCAAAATTTCCTATATTGTTGTCACTATATATATATATATCTAGATATATATATATATATATATATATAGATATATATATATGTATGTATATTCATACACTGAACAAATATATGAGCACACTCACATTAAGAAGTCTACAGAGCTATATTTCTTATTATTTTTACTGAATATTAAATATTTGTAATATGACAAATGTCGCGATAAAAAAATTCGATGACTACTTCCGTCAATCTTTCAATATATGTCGGATCGTCAAGATTGTTGAGTGTTGTGTTCAATGAGAATTGTAATATAGATGTTACAAATGCTCCTGGGAAACTTGTTAACAAAATATATTAGCCATCACTAAAACTCTAAAATAATACTTATATTATACTGTATGAAATATATATATATATACATATAAATATATTTTATTTATTTATTTTGGCATAAATTCATGGGCGTTGCCAGGGATCTGGCCATTTCATGCTAGTATCTTTAGGAATTCTACTTAAATAATTTACAATTCGACAATTTCGAGTGCTCTTATAATATAAGTAATATATAACAATACATAAGCAATGTATAATAGTTGCGGAAAATCAACAAAAACAAAACAACAATAATGGTTTATAAACTGACAATAATATACTCTTAATAAATTAATATATGTTATTTAGCTTTTCAATATTGTTAATATTTAGCATAAATTCCAATGAAAGTTCGTCCCTGTTTTTAACTATATATGACTGTAAATATTGTTTTCTGTGATTTCCAAGTGCTGGGCAATGTAGCATTACATGCTTCAGGCTATTATAAATGTATTTTTTATACCACTTACATATTTCGTCTGATTTTATGATATGGGTTTTACCTGTATGGGATATTTTTATGTATACGCTAGTACGTGTACAAACTCTCAGTTGGCTTATGGTTAAATTTTCTATGCTGACGTTAAATTGAAGGTAATTCGCTGGTTCCGGATGTGAAAAGTTACAGAATAGTTTACAAAAGAGAATGTATTTTGAGTTAAGTGCCCGGTCAATATCAAACTATATTATTTCTGGCTTTTACTATTACATTATATTTATTAGCAAGTAGTAGGAAATATATAATACTGTCGTCTTTAAAACTATAATTGGCTAAAAACGTTTTAGCACGTCTTTAAATCAATTGAGCGAGGCAACTATTGTCACTGCTATTCACTATTTGATAAAATTGTATCCGTAACCAATTTTATCTCGTTTGTTAGTCACTATTTGCTAAAATTGTATCAGTAACCAATTTTATCGCAAAATTAGACACTTATTGCTAAAATTGTATCAGTAACCAATTTTATCGCAAACCTAGACACTTATTGCTAAAATTGTATCAGTAACCAATTTTATCTCGTTTGTTAGTCACTATTTGCTAAAATTGTATCAGTAACCAATTTTATCGCAAACCTAGACACTTATTGCTAAAATTGTATCAGTAACCAATTTTATCGAAAACTTAGACACTTATTGCTAAAATTGTATCAGTAACCAATTTTATCGCAAACCTAGACACTTATTGCTAAAATTGTATCAGTAACCAATTTTATCGCAAACCTAGACACTTATTGCTAAAATTGTATCAGTAACCAATTTTATCGCAAACCTAGACACTTATTGCTAAAATTGTATCAGTAACCAATTTTATCGCAAACTTAGACACTTATTGCTAAAATTGTATCAGTAACCAATTTTATCGCAAACCTAGACACTTATTGCTAAAATTGTATCAGTAACCAATTTTATCGCAAACCTAGATACTTATTGCTAAAACTGTATCAGTAACCAATTTTATCGCAAACCTAGATACTTATTGCTAAAACTGTATCAGTAACCAATTTTATCGCAAACCTAGATACTTATTGCTAAAATTGTATCAGTAACCAATTTTATCGCAAACCTAGATACTTATTGCTAAAATTGTATCAGTAACCAATTTTATCGCAAACTTAGACTCTTATTGCTAAAATTGTATCAGTAACCAATTTTATCGCAAACTTAGACACTTATTGCTAAAATTTTATCAGTAACCAATTGTATCGCAATCTTAGACACTTATTGCTAAAATTGTATCCGTAACCAATTTTATGCCATAATTCCTAGTATTTCAAACTGAATATAATTACAAAACATATGATATTTAAAAACGTCCGTCACGCAGGGGCTGCGTAAACTAAGCAGATTTCCCACGTGAAGTAATACAATAGAGAAATCTCCATACAAGAGGCCAACACTTACTGCAAAGGGCCAAACTAGGTTTTGGCGGGAAACTCAAAAATCCGTTATCGGCCCAAATTTAATAAAAATGCAAATATCTCGGTTAATATTCAAGATAAGGAATAAATGTATAGAACAATATTTATAGTAAATATAATTTGCAATAAGATTGATTCTATACACTTTTTCGATCCGACGCATAATAACGGAGGTATTTCGAATTTTCTGAAAATCCCCCCTCTAAACCCCCCCTCCCACTGGACCGATTTCAGCCATTAACGAACTTGATCTTCCTATTTACATAAAACGATTAAATTCCGAGTTTGGTAACGATCAAACAAAAATTGCGACCGCTAGAGCGTTAACAGACAAATATATTTATATATATATATATCTATATATATATATATATATATATATATATATATATATATATATATATAGATATATATATAAAATTTTGAACGGACCTCATTTTCGTCATCTCCTGGGTAGGATCGATGGACATTTGAAGAAATTTTTCGAAACTCGCGTCATGAGTACGACCTCAATAGCTGATTTCCCTTAAGGGAAATCTGCTAAAAAGAAACAATAATAATATTAAATTAAGTAGAAGGCTTCGACCGCTGATCCCTCGTAGTGGCAAACAGTTGCCTCGCTCAATAATAAATCATAAAATAAATGGCTACATGGAAAAATAGTTTTATTTTCTGATCGGGGGCTCAGGTTAGCCATGTGGGCTAAAGCGTTGACCTTCATCTTACATGGTAACCTAGAGTGTCGAGTTCGATTCTTGCCTGGGCAAAGGAAATTATTTAGTGACAAAATTCATTAAATAACATCCTAAAATCCCACCCTGGCTAGAAGAGGGTGGTAACCTGTAGATAACCCGTCCCAATTAGCCTTAGTTGCAAAACGTGGACGTTAATAAATAATAATAATTATAATAATATATTTTCTGATCTTATGGCTCAAAATCATGCTCTCTCTCTCTCTCTCTCTCTCTCTCTCTATATATATATATATATATATATATAAAATTGTAACCTCTGTCTGTACATTGATTTTTTTCACGAAATTTCACGATAACTTTTCGTTTCACATGTCATAGACACCATATCTGCATTTTGTTTCTTTCGTGTATGTTTGTTTGTTTGTTTGTTTGTTTGTTTGTTACCTTTTCACGCATAAACGGCTGAACCGAATTTTATGAAACTTGGTATGTATATTACTACTAACCTAACTTAGACTTTAGGCTATATTAATTTTCTCTGAGACGAACAGGAGTGGGGGTTATAAGGGAAGCCTGAAATTAAAAATATCGATATTTCGTTTTCTATTGGTTTTTCGGCAAATATGCACATAACAAAAGTTGTTTATTTTGTTATTTAGAGTAACTTTTGTTATATACACTTTTGTCGTATACCGAAGTTTAAATGCGTTATACGCTAAAAATTATAGCGGGAGTCAACAATATTATTTGCCAAAAAAGACTCAACCGAACTAAATAAAACTCGGTATGTGTATTAGCAGTGAGGCCTTCATTATAATAAGCAATACCAATATTTCTATGTACGGGCAGGAGTGGGGGTTATAAGGGAAGCCTGAAATTAAAAATAGCGATATTTCGTACCCTATTGGTTTTTCCGCAAATAAAAACATAACAAAAGTTGTTTATTTTGTTATTTGGAGTAACTTTTGTTATATACACTTTTGTCGTATACCTAAGTATAAATGAGTTATACGTTAAAACTTTAGCGGGCACTAACGGCTGAACCGAACTTAATAAAACTCGGTATGTCAATTAGCATTAATTCTTCCATGATTATAAGTTATGTTAAAATTTTTAGGTTCGAACGGGAGGGGAGTTATAAGGGAGGCCTGAAATAAAAATTCACCATATTTACATGTATAAGAAACGGGAAATATAAAAATATCGAAGACTGTGAAGAATTATCGAACAAATAATTCTATTATTAGCAAATCACCGGCAACGACGGGTATCAATCCTAAACACTGGGACGGGTAAATGTCAAAATATTGTGCAATTTAAAGCCTGCTAAAAAATACCATCACCATTCAGCCTCAAATGAATTCCCGGGCGAAGCCGGGTATCTGAGCTAGTATATATATATATATATATATATATATATATATATATATATATATATGTGTGTGTGTTTGTGTGTATTTATATAATATAAATCATTTTAGCAGATTTCCCTTGAGGGAAATCAGCTATTGAGGTTGTACTCATGACGGAATTTTCGATTTTTTTTTCAAATGTCCATCGATCCTACCTAGTAGATGATGAAAATGAGATCCGTTCAAAACTGTAAATATATATATATATATATATATATATATATATATATATTTATATATATATACCCCTATAGATTTGTCTGTTACCGCTCTAGCGGTCGCAATTTGTGTTTGATCGTTACCAAACTCGATATTTAGTCGTTTTATGTAAAAAGAAAGATCAAGTTCGTTAACGGCTGAAATCGGACCAGTGGGAGGGTGGGTTTAGAGGGGAGGATTTTCGAAAATTCGAAATATCTCTGTTAGTATAAGTCGAATCGAAAAATTGAATAGAATCAATCTTATTGCAAATTAAATTTACTATAAATATTGTTCAATACATTTATTCTGTATTAAGCGAGATATTTGCATTTGTATTGTGTGTGTGGTCGGCAGGAGTCGGCCATGTTCGGGACATTCCGCCGAGAGCTAGGGCGGCCGTTTTCGTCACTGATCGTCCCTCGTGAATAGGTTTAGAGATTCATTACTACTAATGTTGTTATTAGGCAGATTTCTCTATTGTAAAACTTCACGTGGGAAATCTGCTTAGTTTACGCAGCCCCTGCGTGACGGACTTTTTATTATTCAGGTATATGGTATATCATATAAACTACCTTTAGTAATGGGTATATGTAAACGTAGTTACATGATTTAAACATATCCTCCATGATATTTCTTGATATTATTTTCAGCCGGTCCCGATCAGCATCAAGGTGAGGTACATGTCAATGCTTGTTTCGGAAGGAATAGCATCGTTCTACACCAGTATGTCAGGAGAGAATGTTATTCAAGAGGTATTTATTACTGGATACGTAAATTCTAATGTCTAATAAAATAAATAAAGCCTGGTGGGGGGGGGGGGGGGTGGGGGGGGGGGGGGGTGGGGGGGGGGGGGGGTGGGGGGGGGGGGGGGTGGGGGGGGGGGGGGGTGGGGGGGGGGGGGGGTGGGGGGGGGGGGGGGTGGGGGGGGGGGGGGGTGGGGGGGGGGGGGGGTGGGGGGGGGGGGGGGTGGGGGGGGGGGGGGGTGGGGGGGGGGGGGGGTGGGGGGGGGGGGGGGTGGGGGGGGGGGGGGGTGGGGGGGGGGGGGGGTGGGGGGGGGGGGGGGTGGGGGGGGGGGGGGGTGGGGGGGGGGGGGGGTGGGGGGGGGGGGGGGTGGGGGGGGGGGGGGGTGGGGGGGGGGGGGGGTGGGGGGGGGGGGGGGTGGGGGGGGGGGGGGGTGGGGGGGGGGGGGGGTGGGGGGGGGGGGGGGTGGGGGGGGGGGGGGGTGGGGGGGGGGGGGGGTGGGGGGGGGGGGGGGTGGGGGGGGGGGGGGGTGGGGGGGGGGGGGGGTGGGGGGGGGGGGGGGTGGGGACCAAGCACACTCCCCTGAGGGCATCCCATACTCACATCCTTTCGAACCACCCCAGGCCCCAATCCCAGACAAATAATCTTTCATCAATTCATACTGTTCTCTTTTCACAACCTTTTTATATCAACACACACAACACACTCGGCCACCACACTCTATCAAATGCACCCACCACAGGACTTAGTACGACAGCAGACTACCAGGCTAAACTAATTACTCAACGAACTCAATACACACAAACAAACTTACTATACGAAGACATAGTGAGACATATACGCCACCGAATCCTAAACAAGTGGCGATCAGAATGGATGAAAGTAAACAACCCCTTCCGCAGTAGGGTTAATACTATTAAGGAGTGGCCATCGAGCCATAGGAGTACTAGACGGGAGGAAGTAGTTCTTGCCAGACTCAGGATCTGCCACACTTAGACACTTAATGATAAGGACTGATAACCCTATATGCAAATACTGCAACAAACAACTAACGATAAAACACATACTAACAGACTGCATCAAACGAAAAAAACCTTCACATACCCTACGATATGACAGAACTATTAACTTACAGCAGCCAATATATTCCACAAACACTAACATATCTAAAAAATATAAACATTTACAAATACATGTAGTATAAAAACGTCCGTCTCGCAGGGGCTGCGTAAACTAAGCAGATTTCCCATCTGAAGTTTTACAATAGAGAAATCTGCATACTGGTAACACAATACCACCCTGATTAAATACAAACGGTAATGAGAAATCTTTCAGTTAATTAAAATATATTCCCAATTGAAACGGCTTCTGAATCGTAAGAATAATTTATATTTTAATAATTCAAATTTTAGTAGTCCAAGAACTAAAGAAGGGGGGGGGGCGGATGAACAGAACGTATTTGCATAAATCTCACAAAGTAACGAAGGTAAGGTTAGAAACGACAGGTAAGGCTAGAAGAAGCTTCCACCTGAGCCGAGCAATGACGGAAATGGCCGATCTAATCCGAACTATACCCGACCACAGACTTCATAAAAATGCAAATATCTCGGTTAATATTCAAGATAGAGATTAAATGTATATAACAATATTTATAGTAAATTTAATTTGGAATAAGATTGGTTCGTTACAATTTTTCGATCCGATGCATAATAACGGAGATATTTTGAATTTTCGAAAATCCCCCCCTCTAAACCCCCCTCCCCTCCCTCTGGTCCTATTTCAGCCATTAACGAATTTGATCTGTCTTTTTACATAAAACGGTATATATATAATATTGAACGGACCTCATTTTCGTCATCTCCTGGGTAGGATCGATGGACATTTGAAGAAATTTTTCGAAAATCGAGTCATGAGTATGACCTCAATAGCTGATTTCCCTTAAGGGAAATCTGCTAATAGAATAGATCTACAGCAAAATTTAAAAGGGATATCATTTATTATATTCATTTAGTCCAAGCACGGATATGAGAAACACTCAGATATTTTAGGAATATTTTCCATAATATATAAATAAAGTATAACTAAGGTGTATGAAGGAATAAATATATTATTGTAACACAGATTTTGCCAATCACCATCGATGTGGGGCACAAACCAAATAAATTTAAAAAAATTTAGTTTTAGAAAAGTTAGTGTTAAATTATTTTATGATTGTGTTATTTATTCGGTTCTGAAATACTTTTTTAAAAACTGTTAAAGATAGGTTTCTTTTGGTTTTTTGGCGTGCCAACAGAGCACTGACGATGATGCACTGCATCTTAAGCGCTGTGTCGCTTCAATAAAAAGTTGGTACTGTGGATGCGTGGCCATTTTCCTCTACCTGAAATATTTATTATTCATTTAATCTTTCCTTCATTTTGTTGGCAATTCTATATTTTGCTTGAAGTTGTCGGTTTAGTAACGCTAATTGTTGAAAGAATAACTCTTTTTATTAATTGGTTTAAGAATGAACTTTATTTTTATAAACATTTTTTTATGACACCTAGTCTAGTTAAATAATTAAATCATACGATAATTCGAATTCCTCTTAATTCATCTCCTCTAACTGCTACAATAGTCCCCCCTCCCAGCGACCAGCCTGGATAGAAGACCACCTGTCATTTGAAGATGCTCCAGTCGTGTTTTGCTGCTCGGTGATGTTAATACAGTACGAGGGACGGAAATCGTTTCTAGTTTTTCCGGGATGTAGACTGGTTTCAGGCCTCAGATCTTCTGATCAGGGGAATGTTCTATGACTTCCCCTGATAAGCGAAGAGGTTGTCCCAAAGCCATTTCAGCTGGACTGGCGTCAGTGCCGTCTCAAAGGTCTGTCCGTAGGCCAAGATGAACTGTGACGGGAAGTTGTGTCCATTGTTCCATGCCATCAGTGAGGCTTTCAATCAATGCCAAGGGTGCTATGCAATCGTTCTGCAGCGGGTTACTTCTAGGATTTGAGTCAGTCGTATGAATACGTGAGACACAAATTGCCTCCCTTGGTCCGGGGTAATTCTGGAAGGAATCCCAAATCGTGAGATCCACTAGCCATTTTAGGTTTATGCGGGAATATCTTTAAGTTAACCCTTAGTCCACAAGGTGGGGTGGAATCTCACCCAGAGCACAATTGACCTTGCATGGTGGGAGAACGATGTGGCATAGGGGGTGGGGGTTCTAGGTACCCTCCTACCCAGTCCCCTACTTGAGGTAAGGTGAGTCAACACTGTCTCAAAACGTAGTAGTAGAACCGAATTTCATTTTTGGGTGGTATATCACCCCACCTTGTTGTTTACAGTATTAACTTACGGGTGGGATCCCACCCCACCTTGGTGTTTAGTGTAACTATTTATTTCTTGTGTTTTATTATTTCCTTTACATTTCAACAGCACGGATTGTTTTTTTTCGTATGTTTTTGAGATTAATTCGATAAATATGGAAAATAAAAAAATGTTTAAGACTACTGGAGAAATATTGAAGTTGCTTGATCAGCAAACACAGACCAAGAAATTCCAGAATTCATGGTAAACACAAGAAACAAGCCTGTAAGGTCATCAACATTTGTATTCAAACCAGAAAAAATGTTGGTTTCATTTATCCCTAAAAAAAATAAAAACGTTGTGCTGCTTTCAAAAATGCATTCTTCTGGAGAAATCAATTCAATAACCCAAAAACCAGAAATCATTGAATTTTTTAACGTAACTAAAGGGGGAGTAGATGCATTTGACTAACTGTGTCACGAAAAGACCTCAAAACGTAAAACGAGACGTTGGCCAATGAGGTATTTTTACGGCCTGTTGGATTTTGCAGTCCACAACTCCTACGTTCTTTACAAGTGGAATACTGGAGGAGAAACATATTCCACTAGAGAACGAAGAAAGTATATAAAAGCACTCTCCTTATCTTTAATGGAACCCCTGATGAAATAAAGGACGGTTAACGGCCACATTTCGAAAGATCTGCGTTTGTCCATTAAAAATATTGTAGGTGAAGATGGCGGGAGCAAGAATCAAAAAAATAATCAATATCCACCTGCCAAAAAACCTCGCAGATGTGATGCCTGCTCAAAAAACAACGTAAACAAAGACAGAAAAGGATACGCATTTTTTGCGAAATGTAATATGTGTGTTTGTGGGGAGCACAAAAATTCAATTTGCCCGCAGTGTCTCTCCAATGATTGATGTATATATTTTTATACGTTTAAAATTTCTTAAAGACAGATTTCTGAATGAGATTCGTTTTCTTGTTTGTTTATAAGAATTTTATTTGAATATATTAAAAAACCTGTGATCAATCGAAACATTTGTTCCTAAGTATGTGATTTTTTTGTATGTTCCTAAAAAAAAATTTAAAAAAAATATTTTCTTTTTTGTTTTAGAAATCAAAATAAAATAAAATATCTAAATCCATATAATTTCTAGTATATTCACACCCTCCACCAATTAAATAAACTAGACGGGTGGAATCCCACCCTACCTTGTGGTTATTGTAACTGAGTTCACCTTGTGGACTAAGGGTTAAGATTTGAACCAACTAGTAAAATGGTCGAATAATGCAGAGGTAGCAATGTCATTGGCTGGATGCAACAGTCCTATATTATCAAGTTGAATCTGCTCAAACCAATCAGTAGCAGGAAATGTTCCATGTGTAGGAATAATATGACGATTCACCTTAACGTGTTGACATCGAGCCCATCTTCCTGTATCAGCATTAAAGGAATATGCCGTAATGAGTCCTCGAGAAGCCCCCCCCCCCAATGGTGACTAAGCCCATAGGTACTCCAATCATGAATGCCCATGGAATCCTATTGATGTTGAGGCGTGGATTGTTCAGTAGTTATCGAATGCTTTCATCTTTTTCTTGCTGTTTTGCTAAATAGACCAAGTCTCCTGATACGTTGTTAACTTCTTCTCGTGGTCAGCTATATGACGTTATATGATGTATGTAGAGAGTGAACTGAATGATAAAGGTAACCAAACGGTTTCTTATAGAAGTAGCTGTTTGTGGAAGTTGACTGAGAATGAAAACTAAAGGCATCCTGTTGTTTCATATAATAAAATGATATTTTCCTTAAACATCTCTGAAATGATAGTGGCCAATGATAGTGGCTCAGTAATCGGGGCGACTTGGCCTTCATCCTACAGAACCCAACCTCCCTGTCCTACTCGCAAGGAACAACAGACTCATCGTATTATAACATATGATGATGGTGTTTCAATTATAATATTGATTGGAAACAATATGTGCAACAGTATGCAAATAACATAGAACCTTTAAAAGTCCTTCACGCAGGGGCTGCATAAACTAAGCAGATTTCCCTCGTGAAGTTTAACAATAGATAAATCTACATACTGCTAACACAATAGCACCGTCAACATCAAGTGATTAAACACAAACGATAATAAGAAACCTACCGACGGGAAGCACCTGAACCGTAAACAAACTGGTGTGCCAACTTCTCACCGGAAAGAAAAACAATTACAGAAATAAATCAGAACATAACATATTAATTTTATTAAAAACTATTTACTATGTCTAGCACTGCAATTTATAATGGATCAGAATAATTTTTATCTCAAGCAATCAAATTTTAGTAGTCCAAGAACTTAAAAAGGGGAGGGGGGAGGGTCACGATAACATTTTTCTATTTATCTCGTATAATAAGGGCATCTTGAAAACAATTTATGGTATTTAAGCTTCGAATAATGTGGTTTATTATATAATTGAGTATTGTTTATATAACATGAGTAGAAATGGGGGTTTGCTGAAGGCTGAAAACTGAAAAATGCAAATATCTCGGTTAATATTCAAGATAGAAAATAAATGTATATAAGAATATTTATAGTACATTAAATTTGCATTGCAATTGATTCTATACACGTTTTTAATCCGACGTATTTTAACGGAGATACTTCGAATTTTCCAATAGTCCAAGACCTTAAGACGAGGGGGGGGGGGGTAACTAGGACATATTTGTATATATGTATCTCATATTATAAAGGTCTCTTGAATACAATACAGTAGGACCCCCATTATCCGTGGCTCTATTAACCGGGATTCCAGTTAACCGGGGTTCAGAGTAGCTTTTTATTTTATTTATTTTTTTTTTTTTGTTATAAAGTGTTTTTTAATTCTTACACCATTTATTTTATTTGTGTAATTTATATTTAAAATAAATGAATACGTAAGAATATTTCTAATGATTACAATAATTTTTAACTATGTATTGTTCTTAAATAATAAAAAATAAAAAGAATGGAAAAACACGGCAACTTGGTACAATTTAATGAATGAGATGTTTCGGCATTTCGGGTGACTAGTGGTTTGATTCATATTCTAGGAACGGTAATGTTTTCAAGTCTTTCTATGAAACCCATACTGCCCCTTCTGCTGTTTGCCTACAAACAAAATTCTTTGTCAGTTGTGCTTTAGTCTCCCTTTAAATTCAATCTAAAATGTCGCAAAAAAGAAAACGTGTTGTGTTAACACTCGAACAGAAGTTAGCCATTATAAACCGTGTAGAAAAAGGTGAAAGTGTTAAAAAATTATCCACCGAATTCGGAATCGGCGAACAAACCGTTCGTGATATTTTGAAGAAGAAAAAAGACATTTCCGGCTTCGTATCGTCGTCAGCCCAAACAACGTTTCCTCGGAAAACTATGAAGACTTCTACATTAAAAGACGTAGATGAAGCCGTCTATCAATGGTTCATTCAAAGACGTGCCGAGGGAGTTCCCATTTCTGGGCCAATGGTGAGTGAGAAAGCTTTATGGTTTCATGAAAATTTAAAAATTGAGGAGCCATTCTCCGCTTCTCAAGGATGGCTCCACAAATTCAAAAAAAGACACGGTATCAGGCAGTTGGCAATTCAAGGGGAGAGTCTTAGCGGTGATAATGTTGCTGCCACGTTATTTATTGAAAATTTTAACTGTTTGGTCAAAAAATTTGATTTAACTCCTGATCAAATTTATAATGCGGATGAATCGGGTTTGTTTTGGAAAATGCTTCCTTCAAAAACCTTAGCAGCTCATTCCGAAAAATATGCACCTGGTCACAAATCCAGCAAAGAACGGCTTACAATTATGACATGTTGTAATGCATCAGGAGATCATAAATTAAAATTAACTGTTATAGGGAAAGCGAAAAAACCTCGATCATTCAGAGGGACTGAAATAAGAAGTCTTCCGTGTGACTATTATAACCATCCTAAAGCTTGGATGAATCAGACGATCTTTTCATCATGGTTTAAAGACAAATTCGTACCTTCCGTAAGTCACCACTTAAAACAGAAAGGTCTACCAATTAGAGCTGTTTTATTACTCGACAATGCTCCTTCTCATCCAGCTGAGTCTACTTTGACAACCGAAGATGGACAAATTTTTGTTCATTATCTTCCACCAAATGTCACATCTCTGATCCAGCCAATGGATCAAGGAGTAATATCCAGTTTAAAGAGAAGGTATAAAAAAATATTCCTGAGATTTCTGCTTGAGGAGAATAATAGTACTGACTCATTAAAAGAAATCGTAAAAAAGTGGAACATAAAAGACGCCATCTTTTCAGTTTGTGAAGCTTGGGCAAACTTATCCCCAACAACATTGAAACTTTCATGGGGCAAAATATTGGAACAAGAAGATTTTGTTCAGGAATCCTCAGAAGAAGTTGAAACAGAATCATTTCTCGAAATCGCCAAAGCTCTCCCAGATTTCATCCATGTTGATAGAGATGACATGAAAAAATGGCTGGAAAGTGAAATAGACGAAGAGGGATTCGAACAGCTGACTGATAACGAAATAGCAGATCTTCACAGAAAAGACGAGCCATCGACTTCGTTGCAGTCTGATTATGGAAATATGAGCGATGAGGACGAAGATTCGCTTATTTTTTCGGAAATAAAGAAAATTAAACACAACCAAGCATTGGAGGCAACCGAACTTCTATTAAACTATTTTGAACAAGAGAACGCCGATTATAGCAGAATTATCTTGCTTCGAACAATGAGAAGTGATATTAGAAAAGAGATGCTTAATAAAAAACAAACTAAGATCACTGATTTTTTTCTCTAAATGAAAATTCAATATATAGTAAAACCTACATATGTATATTTATACTCACATGTATTTTTAATGTACAGAAAACGTTTGATCGTTAATAAATCTGGCATTCTACAGAGTTTTGTTTTTTAATTAACGTTCTTACCTATCACATTAAAGCAATAAAATATTGTAATTCGATTATCCGGGGTTTTCTATTATCCGTGAACACCCATGCCCATCATTACCCCGGTTAACAGGGGTTCTACTGTATTCGGTATTTAACCCTCCGTCGGGCGCAGCTAGCCTGAGAGGCCAGGAAAACATACTTTTTGATACCACGCCTCATTCTGTTTCCCCTGTGAGGGGCCATTCCCAGTAATTTCCTGATTTGTGTTCATGCTTAGAATCCCCTACTTTAGTCTATTGCCATCCTTCATCCAGACCGACTGGTTCCTAGGTGGCTTGTGAGGCCGACTGCGCCCAATTGCTCCTTAATTTCGAAGATGATTTTTTTTCGAGATATATCTATTGCAATCGTCCCTTTTACTAAGATTAATGCTATTCTATATGGAAGTTCGTCGATATCTTGAGAAATAAGTGCTAGTCTAACTCTGGCCTCTCAGGCCGAAAGCGCCTGATCAATTTTACTTGTTTTAGTACAAGCTTCATTCTATTCTAATGAAAACAATATTTTACGTTCTAAATATTATATTTGGTTTCCAAAGATCCTAGCGAAGTCTGTCCTACCAGCGTTTTAAATTAAAATTAATTAGTTGGGTAGTGGGGGTTTAAAATATGTGAGCGGCCTCTCAGGCCGGGTGCGCCCGATTTTGTTTCGTCCAGAGGTGCGCCCGACGGAGGGTTAAGCTTCGAATAACGTGTTATACTATATAATAGAGTATTATTTACATATGTAACATGAGTAGAAGTGGGGGTTTGCTGAAGACTGAAAACTGAAAAACCCAAATATCTCGGTTAATATTCAAGATAGAGAATAAATGTACATAACAATAATTAGCGGTAACAGACAAATATATATATATATATATATATATATATATATATATATATATATATGGTGTTGTTGTTTTTTGGAGTATACTCCTAAGAGTCCTAGGAGGAGTACTCTTAATATACACAGAGGTACAACAGTAATGTACAATAGTTTTTAAATATCATTAGCCTTCCCCTGAAGAAGAAAAAATAAATATTCTCGAAATATTGAAATAAACTAAGATTTTTTCTCCATCACTGAACAAAACTCCAAAAAAACAACAACACCATATATATATATATATATATATATATATATATATATATATATATACTAGCTCAAATACCCGGCTTCGCCCGGGAATTGATTTGAGGCTGAATGGGAATGGTATTTTTTTGGCAAGGCTTTACTTTGCACAATATTTTGACATTTACCCGTCCCAGTGTTTTAGGGTTATATTTATTTCCCGTCTCCTGTGCATTATGCATAGATTTCAGTTATTAAGGACAAAATATTAACATAGATTTGAATTAATTTTTCCAGGTGAGGTACCTCATAGTTCAAATTGGAATGAATTGTTGAGCATATCAATATTTCTACGAAAATTACTTGCTCCACACATTGTTCCTGGAGAAATGTATAAAACAAAAGTTACTCTAAATAAAGTAAACAACTTTTGTTATTTGCATGCTTGTCGAAAAACAAATAGACAATGAAATATCGCCAATTTTTATTTCATGCCTCTCTTATAACCCCCACTCCTGTTCTAACCCAAAAATTGTAATACAGCTTATAATCATGGTAGAATTAATGCTAATTGACATACCGAGTTTTTAAGTTCGGTTTAATTGTTCGGGTTGTTGTATGAAATAGTTGACTCCCGCTTTAGTTTATAGTTTATATTTCGTTTATACTTCGTTAAAAGACAAAAATGAATATGAAAAAAGTTACTCTAAATAACAAAATAAACAACTTTTGTTACGTTTATATTTTCCGAAAAAGGAATAGAAAACGAAATACCGCTATTTTTAAATTCAAGCCTCCCTTACAACCCCCACTCCTGCCCGTCCCTAGAAATGTTGGTATGGCTTGTAATAATGAAAGCGCTAGTGCTAATACACATACCGAGTTTTATATATTTCGGTTGGGTCTTTTGTCCCAAATAAAATTGTTAACTTCCGCTATAGGTTTTAGAGTATATCTCGTTTATAGTTCGGTATACGAAAAAAGTGTATATAACAAAAGATACTCTAAATAACAAAATAAACAACTTTTGTTATATTCATATTTGCCGAAAAACTAATAGGAAACGAAATATCGCTATTTTTAATTTCTGGCTTCCCTTATAACCCCCATTCCTATTCGTCTCAGGGGATATTAAAGTCTAAGTTGGGTTAGTAGTAATATAAATACCAATTTTCATAAAATTCGGTTCAGCCGTTTATGCGTGAAAAGGTAACAAACAAACAAATAAACAAACAGACACCAAAGAAACAAAATGCAGTTATGGTGTCTATGACATGTGAAACGAAAAGTTATGGTGAAAATTCGCGAAAAAAATCAATGTACAGACAGAGGTTACAATTATATATATATATATATATATATATATATATATATATATATATATATATTATATATACAATTTTGAGCGGACCTCATTTTCGTCATCTCCTAGGTAGGGTCGATGGACATTAAAAGACAGATTTCGAAAATCGCGTCATGAGTACAACCTCAATAGCTGATTTCCCTCAAGGGAAATCTGCTAAAAAAGTGTGGTGTCCTGTGCTACAGAGAAGGTTATCTATAACTCAATTAGTCTCAGTTGAGTAAAGTGGAGGCTAATTTACTTTATGTTAGACTAATATAATTGTTATGGAAACAGCTGTCAGGGAGAAGACACCTGGACAAATAATGTGATTAGTATGAATTGAACAGACGTCATTAATTAAAGCACGGCAAGGGCGCATTATAATTGGTCTTTGATAATTAATAACAATTACTACGTATTTAGTTTAAAATAAATTAATTCTGAGAAATGTTTTGTTACTTTGATGTTTTTTCGTCCAAACATTTTTTGGATGCATTCAAGAATACTTCTACGTATATATATATATACATTGATTTTTTTTCGCGAAATTTCACGATAACTTTTCAAGCCATACTAACATTTCTAGGGACGGGCAGGAGTGGGGGTTATAAGGGAGGCCTGAAATTAAAAATAGTGATATTTCGTTTCGTATTAGGGCTTCGGCAAACATGCACATAACAAAAGTTGTTTATTTTGTTATTTAGAGAAATTTGCTCAACAATTCTTTAGAATATGAACTACCAGGTACCTCACGGGAAAAAATTAATTCAAATGTATGTTAATATTTTGTCCTTAATAATTCAAATCTATGCATAATTCACGGGAAACGGGAAATATGACAATATGGAGGACAGTGAAATCTTACATAAAAAAATAATTTTATTATTAACAGATCCACAGAAACGACGGGTATTAACACTAAACACTGGGAAGGGTAATTGTCAAAATATTGTGCAAAGTAAAGCCTTGCAAAAAAAATACCATCACCATTCAGCCTCAAATGAAATCCCGAGCGAAGCTGGGTATCTCAGCTAGTATATATATATATATATATATATATATATATATATATATATATATATATATATATACCCGGCGATGCCCGGGAAATCATTGTTGACTTACTACTGATGGTATTTTGATAGCATGACTTCAATGTGTACAATTACACTTCCATCCCAGACGTAATGGTTTACCGAAAAAGCCAACCCTGAAGGGTAACTTCAGGGGATTGATATAATAGAAATTTTAGTTTTGAAGAATAAATGAAAATATGTTCCTAATCTATCCCTTTACACTTTTTGACTCACCTTTTTTCAATACTCGTAATTCAAACCATAATCATGGGTAGCATTTATTACAATTAAATATCATCTATAATGAACATATTTCCTTTCAAAAGCCAATCCGAGCTCATATAATATTAGGCAAAGTTTTTGCACAACAAACAAACAAACAGACACCAAAGAAACAAAATGCAGTTATGGTGTCTATGACATGTGAAACGAAAAGTTATCGTGAAATTTCGCGAAAAAAATCAATGTACAGACAGAGGTTACAATTTTATATATATATATAGATATATATATATATATATATATATATATATATATATATATATACAATTTTATATATATATATAAAATTGTAACCTCTGTCTGTACATTGATTTTTTTCGCGAAATTTCACGATAACTTTTCGTTTCACATGTCATAGACACCATAACTGCATTTTGTTTCTTTCGTGTATGTTTGTTTGTTTGTTTGTTTGTTTGTTTGTTACCTTTTCACGCATAAACGGCTGAACCGAATTTTATGAAACTTGGTATGTATATTACTACTAGCCCAACTTAGACTTTAGGCTATATTAATATTCTCTAAGACGAACAGAAGTGGGGGTTATAAGGGAGACCTGAAATTAAAAATAGCGATATTTCGTTTCCTATTGCTTTTTCAGCAAATATGCCCATAACAAAAGTTGTTTATTTTGTAATTTAGAGTAACTTTTGTTATATGCACTTTTGCCGTATACGGAAGTATAAATAAGTTATACGCTAAAAGCTATAGCGGGAGTCCACAATTTTATTTGGGACAAAAGACTCAACCGAACTAAACCAAACTCGGTATGTGAATTAGCACTAACGCCTTCCTTATAATAAGCTATACTAACATTTCTAGGGACGGGCAGGAGTGGGGGTTATAGGGGAGGCCTGAAATTAATAATAGTGATATTTCGTTTCCTATTGCATTTTCGGCAAATATGCACTTAACCAAAGTTGTTTATTTTGCTATTTAGAGAAACTTTTGTTATATGCACTTTTGCCGTATACGGAAGTATAAATGAGTTATACGCTAAAAACTATAGCGGGAGTCCACAATTTCATTTGGCACAAAAGACTTAACCGAATTAAACCAAACTCGGTATCTGAATTAGTACTAACGCCTTCATTATAATAAGCTATACTAACATTTCTTGGGATTGGCAGGAGTGGGGGTTATAAGGAAGGCCTGAAATTAATAATAGTGATATTTCGTTTCCTATTGCATTTTCGGCAAATATGCACATAACAAAAGTTGTTTATTTTGTTATTCAGAGAAACTTTTTTACATACACTATCATCGTATACCGAAGTATAAAGGCGTTATATGCTGAAAATTATAGCGGGAGACAACAATTTTATTTGGCACAAAAGACTCAACCGAACTAAATAAAACACTCAGGATGTGTATTAGCACTAACGCCTTCCTTATAATAAGTCATACTAACATTTCTAGGGACGGGCAGGAGTGGGGGTTGTAAGGGAGGCCTGGAATTAATAATAATGATTTCCTATTGGGGTTTCGGCAAATATGCACATCACAAATGTTGTTTATTTTCTTATTTAGAGAAATTTGCTCAACACTTCATTTCAATATGAACTACCAGGTAACTCTCCTGAAAAATTAATTCAAATGTATGTCAATATTTTCTCCTTATTAATTCAAATCTATGCATAATGCACAGGGTATGTATGTCAAAATTATGCAAAGTAAAGCCTTGCCAAAAATATACTATCACCATTCAGCCACAAATGAATAATAAAATAATACATTGAATCAATATTTTAAGGAAAACTATGGAGATGCTGGAGCGGAAGGAGGTCGGAGCCTAAACAGTTAATTGAGTTAATTTATTTCCTGTGAAATGCTGGCATTACTGGAAATGATTTCCACTGAGCTCTACTATTACGAATATAATCTAATGTACAAAACTATGTTTAAACTATATGTGCTCGGATTGGTTTTTGACAGGAAATAAGTTTCATTATAGAGGATATTTAATTGTAATAAATGCCATCCACGATTATGGTTTGAAGTATTCAAAAAGGTGAGTTGGAAAAGTGAAGAGGGATAGATTAGGAACACATTTTTATTTATTCTTCAAAATTAATATTTCTCATCTATACGTCGCCTGCCTGACCCTCACGGGAAAACAATGCGCCCAGACGGGAAGTGTAGTAAACATTAAGCCTTGCTCAAAAAAAAAAAAAAAAATACTATTATCATTCAGCCTCAAATGATTTCCCGAGCGAAGCCGGGTACCTTAGCTAGTATATATATATATATATATATATACTAGCTGAGATACCCGGCTTCGCTCGGGAATTCATTTGGGGCTGAATGTTGGTGGTATATTTTTGGCAAAGCTTTACTTTGCACAATATTATGACATTTACCCGTCCCAGTGTTTAGGGTTAACACCCGTCGTTTATGTGGATTTGTTAATAATAAAATTATTTTTTTTATGTAAAACTTCACTGTCCTGCATATTGTCATATTTCCCGTCTCCTGTGCATTATGCATAGATTTGAATTATTAAGGAGAAAATATTGATATACATTTGAATTAATTTTTTCAGGTGAGGTACCTGGTAGTTCATATTGAAAAGAAGTGTTGAGCAAATTTCTCTAAATAACAAAATAAACAACTTTTGATATGTGCATATTTGCCGAAAACCCAATAGGAAATCATTATTATTAATTTCATGCCTCCCTTATAACCACCACTCCTGCCCGTCCCTAGAAATGTTAGAATGGCTTATTATAAGGAAGGCGTTAGTGCTAATACACATAATGAGTGTTTTATTTAGTTCGGTTGAGTCTTTTGTGCCAAATAAAATTGTTGTCTCCCGCTATAATTTTTAGCGTATAACGTCTTAATATTTCGGTATACGATGATAGTGTATATAAAAAAAAAAGTTTCTCTAAATAACAAAATAAACAACTTTTGTTATGTGCATATTTGCCGAAAATGCAATAGGAAGCGAAATATCACTATTATAAATTTCAGGCGTTCCTTATAACCCCCACTCCTGCCCGTCCCTAGAAATGTTAGTATAGCTTATTATAATGAAGGCGTTAGTACTAATTCACATAACCAGTTTGGTTTAATTCGGTTGAGTTTTTAGTGCCAAATAAAATTGTGGACTCCCACTTTAGTTTATAGCGTATAACTCATTTATGCTTCCGTATACGGCAAAAGTGCATATTACAAAAGTTACTCTAAATAACAAAATAAACAACTTTTGTTATGTGCATATTTGCTGAAAAAGCAATAGGAAACGAAATATCGCTATTTTTAATTTCTGGTCTCCCTTATAACCCCCACTCCTGCCCGTCCCTAGAAATGTTAGTATGGCTTATTATAAGTAAATCGTTAGTATTAATTCACACAGCGAGTTTGTTTTAGTTCGGTTGAGTCTTTTATGCCAAATAAAATTGTGGACTCCCGCTATAGTGTTTAGCGTATAACTCATTTATACTTCCGTATACGGCAAAAGTGCATATAACAAAAGTTACTCTAAATTACAAAATAAACAACTTTTGTTATGAGCATATTTGCTGAAAAAGCAATAGAAAATGAAATATCGCTATTTTTAATTTCAGGCCTCCCTTATAACCCCCACTCCTGTTCGTCTTAGAGAACATTAATATAGCCTAAAGTCTAAGTTGGGCTAGTAGTAATATACATACCAAGTTTCATAAAATTCGGTTCAGCCGTTTATGCGTGAAAAGGTAACAAACAAACAAACAAACAAATAAACAAACAAACAAATAAACAAACAAACAAACAAACAGACACCAAAGAAACAAAATGCAGTTATGGTGTCTATGACATGTGAAACGAAAAGTTATCGTGAAATTTCGTGAAAAAAATCAATGTACAGACAGAGGTTACAATTTTATATATATATAGATATATATATATACATATATATATATATATATATATATATATATATATATATATACACATATATATATATATATACTAGCTAAGGTACCCGGCTTCGCTCGGGAAATCATTTGAGGCTGAATGATAATAGTATTTTTTATTTTTTATATATTTTATATATATATATAAAATTATAACCACTGTCTGTACATTGATTTTTTTCGCGAAATTTCACGATAACTTTTCGTTTCACATGTCATAGACACCATAACTGCATTTTGTTTCTTTGGTGTCTGTTTGTTTGTTTGTTTGTTACCTTTTCACGCTTAAACGGCTGAACCGAATTTTATGAAATTTAATATGTATATTACTACTAACCCAACTTAGACTTTAGGCTATGTTAATATTCTCTGAGACGAACAGGAGTGGGGGGTTATAAGGAAAACAACAAAATTAAAAATAGCAATATTTCGTTTCCTATTGGTTTTTCGGCCAACATGAACATAACAAAAGTTGTTTATTTTGTTATTTAGAGTAATGTTTGTTATATACACTTTTTTCGTATACCGAATTATAAACGAGATATACGCTAATACCTATAGCGGAAGTGAACAATTTTATTTGGCACTAAAGACCCAACTGAAATAAATAAAACTCGGTATGTGCATTAGCACTAGCTTTCATTATAACAAGCCATACCAACATTTCTAAGGACGGGCAGGAGTGGGGGTTGTAAAGGAGGCCTGAATTTTAAAATCACGGTATTTCGTTTTCTATTCGTTTTTCGGCAAATATGAACATAACAAAAGTTGTTTGTTTTGTTATTTAGAGTAACTTTTGTCATATTCATTTCTGTCTTTCAACAAAGTATAAACAAGATATACACTATAAACTAAAGCGGGAGTCAACTATTTCATTGGGCGCTAAAGATTAAACCGAACTTAAAAAACTCAATATTTCAATTAGCATTACTTCTTCCATGATTATAAGCTATATTAAAATTTTTAGGTTTGAACAGGAGTGGGGGTTATAAGGGAGGCCTGAAATAAAAATTCGCGATATTTCATTGTCTATTTGTTTTTCGACAAACATGCACATAACAAAAGTTGTTATTTAGATTAACTTTTGTTTTATACATTTCTCCAGAAACAATGTGTGGAGCAAGTAATTTACGTAGAAATATTGATATGCTTAACAATTCATTCCAATTTGAATTATGAGGTACCTCACCTGGAAAAATTAATTCAAATATATGTTAATATTTTGTCCTTAATAACTGAAATCTATGCATAATGCACAAGAGACGATACATATGACAATTTGAAGGACAGTGAAGACTTACCAACTGGTATTAACCAACAACTGGTATTAACCCTAAACACTGGAACGGGTAAATGTCAAAATATTGTGCAAATTAAAGCCTTGTCAAAAAAATACCATCACCATTCAGCCTCAAATCAATTCCCGGGCGAAGCCGGGTATCTGAGCTAGTATATATATATATATATATATATATATATATATATATATATATATATATATTTACTTCAGAATCCATCCCTTTTCTAGTAGACATGTTTCAAAGATAATTTTTTTGGCTACAAGTTTTATGTCGCAGCACTTTTCAATAAAATTTGCTGTTTCTGAAATGATGATTTGCGCATTTTGCGGTTAAAGGATTCGTCAAATCCATAACTTCACTGATATAAACTCTTTTTAGAATTTGATTTTCTACCAGACCCTGTCGTAAAAGCTTGAAGGTACTGGGTGGCTTTATGTAAAATCAGGTATTGAGGTCGTACTCAGGACGCGATTTTCGAAATCGTTCTTCAAATGTCCATCGATCCTACCAAGGAGATGATGAAAATTAGGTCCGTTCAAAACTGTATATATATATTTGTCTGTTACCGCTCAAGCGGTCGCAATTTTTGTTTCATCGTCAACAAGCTCAGTATTTAATCGTTTTATGTAAAAAGAAAGATCAAGTTCGTTAACGGCTGAAATCGGACCAGGTGAGAGGTATAGAGGGGGAATTTCGAAAATTCGAAATATCTCCGTTACTATACGTCGGAAAGAAACATTGTATTGAACCAATCTTATTGTAAATTAAATTTACTATAACTATTCTTATATACATTTATTCCTTATCTTGAATATTAACCGAATATTTGCATTTTTATCGAGTATAACGAACGAGCTATGGTCGCTTCTATACGTTCCCGCCGAAAGCTAGTTCGGCAGTTTCCGTAACTGTTCGGCACTCTTATGGAGATTTCTCTATTGTATAAGTTTACGTGGGAAGTCTGCTTAGTTTACGCAGCCCCTGCGTGACGCACTTTTATTAATACAATTTGCGATTTATGGGAGGTGGCCCAGGAACTTGGATCCTGGGGGGGGGGTGGTCTTTTAGTTACTGTAATTCTGACAATAAAGTGATTTCAAGAATTATTGTTGCACAATACAAGGAAACGATTGATAATTACCGCTCTGTTGTCTTACTTTACCTTTCATCATGTTAAGATGAAATATTTGCGTTACCTTCATAACAATTGTATATTATTATGTTGATAACTTTCCTCATATTTATTCTGGCTTACCTTTTGCTTTGCTCAGCTGCAATCAACTGATATTTATAACGATCATGCTCAGGCAGTAACCGATTAATTGTCAGCTGATTCTGATGGTGAGTATCCTTCCAGCTTAGTTCAACTATTAATTACTATATATATATATATATATATATATATATATATATATATAGAGAGAGAGAGAGAGAGAGAGAGAGAGAGAATCCATTGTGTGTGTTTGTGTGTGTATATTTATATTTTTTGGGAAGGCTTTACTATGCGCACTGTTTTGACATTTATCCGCCCCAGTGTTTAGGGTCTATACCTGTCGTTGCTGTGGATTTGTTAATAATAAAATTCAAGGAAAAGACTTCACTGTCCTCCATATTGTCATATTTCCCGTCTCCTGTGCATTAAACATAGATTTGAATTATTAAGGACAAAATATTTACATAGATTTCAATTAATTTTTCCAGGTGTGGTACCTGGTAGTTCATATTGGAAAGAATTGTTGAGTATATCAATATTTCTACGCTAATTACTTGCTTCATACATTGTTCCCGAATAAACGTATAAAACAAAAATTATTCTAAATAACAAAGTAAACCACTTTTGTTATGTGCACGTTTGTTGAAAAACAAATGAACAATGAAATATTGGGAATTTTTATTTCAGGCGAAATACTCCTATTTTTAAATTTAGGCCTCGCTTACAACCCCCACTCCTGCCCGTCCCTAGACATGTTGGTATGTCTTATAATAATGAAGGCGTTAGTGCTAATACACATACCGAGTTTTATTTATTTCGGTTGAGTCTTTTGTGCCAAATAAACTTCTTCACTTCCGCTATAGATTTTAGCGTATATCTCGTTTATAATTCGGTATACGAAAAAATGTATATAACAAAATTTACTCTAAATAACAAAGTGAACAACTTTTATTATGTTTATATTTGCTGAAAAACCAATAGGAAACGAAATATCGCTATTTTTAATTTCAGGCTTCCCTTATAACCCCCACTCCTGTTCGTCTCAGAGAATATTAATATAGCCTAAAGTCTAAGATGGGTTAGTAGTAATATACATACCAAGTTTCATATATTGATATATAATGCAGGACAACGTCTACCGGTTCCGCTAGTATATATATATATATATATATATATATATATATATATATATATATATATTTGTCTGTTAACGCTCTAGCGGTCGCAATTTTTGTTTGATCGTTACCAAACTCGATATTTAAACGTTTTATGCAAAAGGTCGGATCAAGTTCGTTAATGGCTAAAATCGGACAAGAGAAAGGGGGGTTTAGAGGGGTGGATTTTCGAATATTCGAAATATCTCCGTTAACATATGTCGGAACAAAAAATTGTATAGAACCAATCGTATTGTAACTTAAATTTACTATAAATATTGTTCTATACATTTATTCTCTATCTTGAATATTAACCGAGATATTTGCATTTTTATTAATTGTAGGCCCATAACGGATGACTGAGTTTCCCGCCAAAAGCTAGTTCGGCCCTTTGCCGTAACTGTTCGGCTATCGTTTGGAGATTTCTCTATTGTATAACTTCACGTGGGAAATCTGCTTAGTTTACGCAGCCCCTGCGTGACGGACTTTTTAATGAATAAGCTGGGGTTTCACAAAAGTTTTGTAGAACAATTGACTGATACGAAATTTGACCTGTTTAGGTGACCAGTATTTTAAGCAAAAATAATTACATTGAACTATTTGAAGTCTTTTGCTACTGTTTTAAACAAATGAACTTAATATAAAAATATAATTTTTTTTTTATTTCGGTCTACTGAGGTATTGCTATTTTAAAATGCCGTTTTGGCGAGTTAATGAAAGATTTATTTTCTTCCCAAGCCCCATACATTAAAATATACAGTATAGACTTAAAAAGAATTATGAGACTTAAATGTAGAATGTAAAAAAATCAAACAAATGGTTAAATTATTTCGTGCAAAATCATTATATATGTATATAAATATATATATATATATATATATATATATATATATATATATATATATATATATATATATATATATATTGGTCTGTTAATGCTCAATTATATATATGAATAAAGCGATGTAATAATACGACAGATAATAATTGTAATACGTACATATAAAGCAAAATATTGAGTTACGGTATAAGCCTAGTCACCTCAAAATATTGAAATTGAATTTTCAAGAATATACCTGTTCCTCATTATTAAAAAAAAATGGATACATTTAGGCTTCTTAAAGAGTATGAGTGTTTAGTTTTTTTGTTTATTATAAATTTTGGACATCATTTATTAATTTTTAGGCATCGTAAAATAAAATACGTTTTTGTTTTTTATGAAACATAGATGGCCAATTTGCTTGCAGTTTTCCTGATAGTGTCGGCTGCTTTCCTTTGCCAAGTTGCTTGGACAGAAAAACAGACATCTTGCAATTGCGGCTGGGTTAACAAGGTATCTACATTTATTTATTTACCTACTGCTAGGTGTTAAGTTGGCTCTGCCACCCTTTGTCACCATGTTACAATTGCGGTTGGGTTAACAAGGTATCTACATTTATTTACTTACCTACTGCTAGGTGTTAAGTTGGCTGTGCCACCCTTTGTCACCATGTTACAATTGCGGTTGGGTTAACAAGGTATCTACATTTATTTACTTACCAACTGCTAGGTGTTAAGTTGGCTCTGCCACCCTTGGTCATCATCTTACAATTAGTCCTGTCCACTGCAAGGAACTACTTGTCAAGCAAAATACCGTACTTCTCTCTTATCCATAATATGGCAGTGAATCCGTCTTCTTATGCTATCATCATTATATTATCTTAGCTATATTATCCGGCTTCGGCCGGGAAGTCATTTGAGGCTGCATAATGTTGGCATTTCTTTACAAGCCTTTACTTTGCACAATATTTTGACATTTCCCCGTCCCAGTGTTTAGGGTATATGCCCGTCGTAGCTGTAGATTTGTTAATAATAAAATTATTTGATAAGTAAGGCTTCACTGTCCTCAATATTTTTATATTCGTTCTGATGACCCCCCCCCCCCTGTATTTTTTTCTTGGATTACTAAAAGTAGAGTGATTGATATGAACATTTTTCTGTTTCATTATAAATTGCTGCACTAGATATATTAAATAGTTTTCAATAAAATTAATATATTAAATTCAGATATATTTTTAAGTAATTGTTTTTCTTTGGGGTCAAGAATATTTCTATATTTCAGCCCTGAGTGGTTGGCTGACCTGTTTGTTCATAATTCAGACACTTTTCCGTTGTGGAGGTTATTAAAATGTAAATGTCTTAATGTGTATATAGGTTTATCTATAGTATAACTTCAAGTGGGGAATCTGGTCAGTTTACGCAGCCCCTGCGTGACGGACGTTTCTATTTTGAAATGTTGTCCTCTATTTGAGGTGGATATTGTCTAACTATGTGTATCTGCCAGGGACGTATAGTTGGGGGAAAAGAAACGAAAAAGAATGAATTCCCTTGGATGGCAGCGCTGTACAATAAATACGCCCGGATGGTTGGATGTGGTGCAGCCATTGTCACTAAATACCACGCTATTACCGCTGCACATTGTAAACCCCTCGCCATGCACTTGGGATTGGTGCTTCTCGTTGGTGCTCATGACATCAGAGATGGTGAGTAAATAAAAGCTTTACCACAATTGCATTTTATCTATATATATATATATATATATATATATATATATATATATATATATATATATATATATATATATAAAATTGTAACCTCTGTCTGTACATTGATTTTTTTCGTGAAATTCCACGATTACTTTTTGTTTCACATGTCATAGACACCATAACTACATTTTGTTTCTTTCGTGTCTGTTTGTTTGTTTGTTTGTTTGTTTATTTGTTTGTTTGTTTATTACCTTTTCACGCAAAAACGGCTGAACCGAATTTTATGAAACTTAGTATGTATATTACTACTAGCCCAACTTAGACTTTAGGCTATATTAATATTCTCTAAGACGAACAGGAGTAGGGGTTATAAGGGAGGCCTGAAATTAAAAATAGCGATATGTCGTTTCCTATCGCATTTTCAGCAAATATGCACATAACAAAAGTTGTTTATTTTGTTATTTAGAGTAACTTTTGTTGTATGCACTTTTGCCGTACACGGAAGTATAAATGAGTTATACGCTAAAAACTATAGCGGGAGTCCACAATTTTATTTGGCACAAAAGACTCAACCGAATTAAACCAAACTCGGTATGTGAATTAGTACTAACGCCTTCATTATAATAAGCTATACTAACATTTCTAGGGACGGGCAGGAGTGGGGGTTATAAGGAAGGCCTGAAATTAATAATAGTGATATTTCGTTTCCTATTGCATTTTCGGCAAATATGCACATAACAAAAGTTGTTTATTTTGTTATTTAGAGAAGCTTTTTTTTATATACACTATCATCGTATACCGAAGTATAAAGGCGTTATACGCTAAAAATTATAGCAGGAGACAACAATTTTATTTGGCACAAAAGACTCGACCAAACTAAATAAAGCACTCCGTATGTGTATTAGTACTAACGCCTTCCTTATAATAAGCCATACCTACATTTCTAGGGACGGGCAGGAGTGGGGGTTATAAGGGAGGCCTGAAATTAATAATAATGATTTCCTATTGCCTTTTCAGCAAATATGCACATAACAAAAGTTGTTTAATTCGTTATTTAGAGTAACTTTTGTTATATTCACTTTTGTCGTATAGAGAAGTATAAACGTGATATACACTAAAATCTATAACGGGAGCCAACAATTTTGTTGGGCACTAACTATTGAACCGAACTTAGAAAAACTCGGTATGTCAATTAGCATTAAATCTTCCATGATTATAAGCTATATTTAAAATTTTAGTTCCAAACGGGAGTGGGGATTATAAAAGAGGCTGAAAAGCAAGAAGTCTAATGCGGGAGTGGAAGATGACGGGAGCCTTACCAGTTAATTGAGTTTACTTATTTCCCGTCTGGCATTGTTGGAAGTGATTTCCAGTGAGATTCACTATTACAAATATAATCTCACGTATAAAACTTTGCCTGAACTATTTGAGCTCGGGTAGGCTTTTGAAAGAAAATATGTTCATTATGGATGATATTTAATTGTAATAAATGCTACCCATGATTATGGTTTGAATTATTGAAAAACGGTGAGTCATAAAGTGTAGAAAGATAAATTAGGAACACATTTTCATTTATTCTTCAAAACTAAAATTTCTATTCTATTAATCCCCAAAAGTTACCCTTCAGGGTTGGCTATTTCCGAAAATCATTATGTCGTGGAGGGAAGTGTAATTGTACACATTGAAGTCTTACTATCAAAATACCATCATTAGTCAGTCAACAATAATTTCCCGGGCATCGCCGGGTATCTGAGCTAGTATTGTATGTAATAATTTCTATGTTGCTGGATGTCGAAAACTGGAATTACTTCAGTCAGGTCATACCTTGGCAGGAAGACTTTCAGTTTCTAAGATCTGCTTCCCATTATTTTATTATCACTTGAACAACCACAGGAGTCCTTTCTAGTGATAACATTAATTAGAGTTTCGAAATAAACCTTTGGAATGTGATAGTTGGGCCTAACTACTGAAGGCAAGCGATTTTCCAATGTTTCAATCCGATTTCCAGGACTTTACCAAGGTGGCTTCAGGAAAGGAAGGACCGAAAGGAATTTAGGTTTTGTAGAGTCGTGATGATGTGGAAACGTTTCCACCCTGATGACGACCTCATGATTCGGCCGAAACCTTGAAAAATTAAATGCACGTGCGCCAAAATTACGTTTGCTTCATGACTGAACCACAATCTACTGCATTTAATTTTTTTTTAAATCTTAGAACCGATTACCTCTAGAACAAATGGGCATGCAATATTAATGCAGGGCCTTGTAAAACCTGCATGGGATTGGACTGATAGACCCCTTGAGCTGAACTATCAATCTATTTTAGGAGGAGTTTGTGAAAATATTTGTGTGTTACACTAATAGGGCGTGATCTATCTGGTGATACCTGGTGGAGGGCGGGGTTCTTGGCCGTGTACAAATTATTCTAGATGTTGATACGAGATGGTAGCAAGTATATAGGGTGTCCCAACTTCCATTAAAATATCCAATTATTGCAATACAAGGCTGAGACTTGGTCTGCCATAATGGGCACCTCTGAAAAATCCTTTCAGTCCATAATCGACCTCGTAACCTTCTCCAGTACCTCTCCAGCGTCCATATATATATATAAGGTGTCCCAACTTCCAATGCCACACCCATTAAAATATCCAATTATTGCAATACAAGGCTGAGACTTGGTGTGCCATAATGGGCACCTCTGAAAAATCCTTTCAGTCCATAATCGACCTCGTAACCTTCTCCAGTACCTCTCCAGCGTCCATATATATATAAGGTGTCCCAACTTCCAATGCCACACCCATTAAAATATCCAATTATTGCAATACAAGGCTGAGACTTGGTGTGCCATAATGGGCACCTCTGAAAAATCCTTTCAGTCCATAATCGACCTCGTAACCTTCTCCAGTACCTCTCCAGCGTCCATATATATATATAAGGTGTCCCAACTTCCAATGCCACACCCATTAAAATATCCAATTATTGCAATACAAGGCTGAGACTTGGTCTGCCATAATGGGCACCTCTGAAAAATCCTTTCAGTCCATAATCGACCTCGTAACCTTCTCCAGTACCTCTCCAGCGTCCATATATATATATAAGGTGTCCCAACTTCCAATGCCACACCCATTAAAATATCCAATTATTGCAATACAAGGCTGAGACTTGGTCTGCCATAATGGGCACCTCTGAAAAATCCTTTCAGTCCATAATCGACCTCGTAACCTTCTCCAGTACCTCTCCAGCGTCCATATATATATATATAAGGTGTCCCAACTTCCACTGCCACACCCATTAAAATATCCAATTATTTGCAATACAAGGCTGAGACGTGGTGTGCCATAATGGGCACCTCTGAAAAATCCTTTCAGTCCATAATCGACCTCGTAACCTTCTCCAGTACCTCTCCAGCGTCCATAACTTTGGAATTTTCCATAGAATGCCCTACTTTTTATGGCGAAGTCTTCAAAATCAAATTGTAAAACGAATTTATATCGATGTATTTTTCCATTTGACGCATCCTTTAGCCCAACAGCAGGTGAGTAGGTATGCAAGGTGCAGACGAGCACAAGCTCACTGGTTTTATTAACTTTGCCAATCATTTATACTTCTTTATAACGGAGGCTCTATATGACTCTTTCACAAGGCAGTAACGAAGGAAGCTTTCGGGTATGGGTGCGTGTGTCTTTGTGTTAATTTCATGAGTGTACAATATTAAATTTCTAATAAAAGCATAATACAATAATATTTCAGTGAGTAGCGCCATCATGGTTCATATAGCCGACTTCAAGTACCATGAAAACTTCGAAAAGCGAGCTCCTGTCAGTGACGACATCGCAATTGTTGTGACAAGGGAGGAAATTCCGTTCAGCTCGACGGTTGGACCTGTCTGTATGCCGAATGGACCAATAGAATTGGAGAACCAGCTTGTTAAAGCAACAGGTAACAGGGTTTTTGCTCTTGGCATTTATTTACTAACGAGTAGTGAGGTCAACGAGAATTACGAGAGGCGAACAACATAATGACTTTTTAAAAAGAGTTTTATTAGCAATATGACATTGTGTACCCATTCGAAGTGTGGCAACAATGCAGGAGGCCCCTAGCCATTACGGCCTTAATCCAGCCTACACCTTACCAACACATCTCTGGAGACTGAGGATTCGCTACGATGGTTTAGCGATCCTATGGAAGGGACAGTCTCTACTAACCAGCTCCCACACGAAGAGCACATGTACCAGTTTCCTGGCCTGTATCTCCTCGGGCTTTGAACACACGACCACTACGTCTATGACCGGCAGTGAAGGCAAGCCTCCACTCCGGACTCCACCCAGCCCGTAGTTCATATTGAGTAAGCCGCTAGAAACTTGCCCCATTAAGGCCGGAATGATCCCTGGCCCGGAACAGGAAAGACGACTAAGGACCTAGTGTTCCTACGGTTCCCCTACCCAAGAGCTATACAGCGGGGGCTTACTGCTGCCCTTGGGGAGGGCCGGTGCCGTCCCGGATTAGCAATATGACAGAGAGCAACCTGACATGAAGAAGGCCTACAACTGAACTGAGACATAGATTGATAGTAGAGTAGGTTTATAAAGGTGTTGAGAGATGCTGTGGATGCGGTTCTAGCTGATAGTGCACAGTTGGCCGTTCCCATGTAACCTTCTCCAGTGACCATAACTTTGGAATTTCCAATGGAATGCCCTACTTTTTATGGAGGGCTCTTGTGGAAAATCAAATTCCAAAACGAGATTTTATTAGCTGTTTAAGGACAATTCTAACGGAAATGATGTCCCCTAAATTCTAGGTACTTAATGAAAGACGCTAATTACATAGCGTCTTTTTGAGGACTTCTTTTCTTAATATATTTTGTATTACTTATTGTGGTTTTTTTTTCCCTGTTTACCTAGAGATTCTGTTTTCTACAAAGTCACGTAATCGATTAGGGGCGAAGCTAAAACTCAAATAAATCAATATTCAGAATGAATAAAATTGATCAAAACGTTACCATATAAATGAGATATATTCATTTTATTCCACTGATATACTTGTTTAAACAAGATTTTGGCTACTCTCAACAAACTGTGTTTTTGTGTTTACAGGTTGGGGCAGGGTAGGCTGGAAGATGGAAGAGTCTCCAGTCCTGAAGGGAATAAACATTAAGGTTATATCACGCCAAATATGCAAAAAACATTGGAAGCTTGTCGAACCACAAGGACAGTTCTGCGTCATGTCCAATCACACTGGGCCATGTGAGGTAACCCCACTGTCGCTTAGCCACCTCCTTTATCAACCTTTATTCCACTAGTTTTTAATATCTTTCAATAGTAGACAGAAGTTAAAAACTGTAACGAGGATTTATCAAATCCTTTAAATGAATTAAAATTCCGCCACTTAAAGTCTGTGAAATTAAGAAAACTTCCCGCGAGTTGAAATAACTTGCTGATGAATCTCTAAGTCTATCCTGTATTTCTCCAGAAATTTAATTCCTATGTAAACACAATTTGAAATTTACGTTGAATATGAGAACTTCATTTATACAGTTGCTTCACAGCACCAATTTCACCAATTGCCCTCCATATGCTCCATATGTTGTCCATATGTCCAGTGAAGCCCCACAACGGACAAAAATCGGTTTCTTGCTGGGTAATGTCAGGTTGTCGTTTATTGCCTATGTGGTTATTGTTTTAGCATCCCCGGAAGAAGGAAAATAGATGCATTGCCGACTTACTTTATCCCCAGGTGTTCCATGGGCTAGGACGGCAAAAGCTCAATCTGATTCAGCTCTATAGAGTCGATGTGGCTTCTAGTAGCCTTTCTTTGATACTCCTTCATTCGCGTGCATGTCGTAGAAATAGTGGCATGGGTCCATTCGTCTGATGGTTTATTTCATATCCTTCCTTAGAACTCGCCGGTTAAGGGGTATTGGCCATGCATTAGGATAGAGGGGAGGAACGGTTGAGGTGAGACAGAGAACGTCAATTTATATAATGTTAATGGTAATGATATGTATGAATGAGCTGTACTCAAATGCTTATTATGGGGATTAAAACGCAGTTAATAAGGTGGCAGACGGTACTGGATAGACAGGATAAAGAGTGGCATAACTATCGTACAAGGAGTTGGTTGATCCCACAACTATTGTGGAAGGGGAAATGTAACCAGGGCGAAGACTTATAATATCACCAAAACTAACTAACGGCTACCTACGAAACCTCCTGACCAGGCTCCATTAAATACTTTATTTTCTATTTTATTTTATTACGAATATTACAGTCTGCATTTAAATGCATTTGGTAATGTATGATATGTACAATACCTTAGTCCTCCATCACTCTTGACAGAAGCTACACCCCTCCACCACAATGAGAGGAGCAGCCTCTCCCTGCCTGGCAAGGAAGTCAACAGCTAAGGAGGAAAGGCACTTGATAAGAAAATAGCCACTACTATCACTTCACTTTACACTTATATAGTAGATCTCTGTACCATTGTCTCTTGTCGAGGGCAATATGGATGAATGGTACTGGAAAGGGCTAGGACTTCTGGATTAGCATGATTGCTGTGGAATTTTCTGAATCTTAAGGGAATTAGGTCCTTTACGAATGGGATATTAAAATCTTTATGGAGGGTGTGGTTTGTAACAATATGGAGCATCTACTATGGTGCGCAGGACTTTGGATTGGAAGGTCTGGATGCGTCTGATGTTGGAAGGTTTTGCTGTAGCCCACACTTCTATTCCGTATGTCCATTTCGGTTTTATTAGTAGCTTGTATATTGTTAGTTTGTTTTCGGTAGACAAGAGAGATCTTATGTTTAGCAGTCCGTAATGTTGTCCGAATCATCTGTTAAGTTCCTGTCTTTTAATTGTTGTGTGGGATTTCCAAGTCTGGTGTCCAAATGTAGTCCAAGGTAGCGTACACAATTTTAAAAATGTGGTAAAGGAATATTGTTGTAATTAACAGGACAGGAACTTCGCCGGACGGAAAAGGTCATATGGTGAGATTTGCTTTTGTTGAGCTTTATTTCAATAGAAATCAGCTGATTGTACACAATTTACTGAACATACTCATTCTTAAAATTTTCAAAGAGAACCTTCTAAAAACTGATCTATTTGTCAAAATAAAATGATTTTATACATTTAATTAGCGAAACATGTAGATAAAAATGTGAATATGAGAAGGTTCTGCTGCCATCAGCTATTCCTTAGTGTCCAATAATGGGATCTTATTATATTGATTAGTTTGACATTGAGTTTGAATTTGGTATTTGCAGGGTGACTCTGGAGGACCATGGGTGTGGTCGGACCCTGACACTAACAGATATACTCTGGTCGGCGTGACGTCCTATGGTGGAAACTGTACTTATCCACCTCCGGCAGTCAACACTGATGTAGCCGCTTACCTGCCTTGGATCAAAGGAGTCATACAAGGTGAATACAACTACATTTACTAAAAGCCCTTCACGCAGGGGCTGCGTAAACTAAGCAGATTTCCCTCGTGATGTTTAACAACAGATAAATCTGCATACTGCTAACACAATTGCACCGTTGCCATCAAGTACGATAATAAGAAACCTCCAAACGGGAAGCACCTGAAACGTAAACAGGTATGCCAACTACTCACAGGAAAGAAAAGCAATTACGGAAATATATCAGAATATAACAAATTAATTTCATTACTATATCTAATACTGTAATTTATAATGGGTCAGAATATTTTTTATCTCTATCAATCAAATTTTAGTAGTCCTACAACTTAAGGAGGGGGAGGATAACATCACGATAACATATTTGAATTTATCACATATAATAAATTTATTTATTTTGGAGCGTTCGCAGCGAGGCGATATTGCTCATCAAAAAAGAACAAAAAAAATAACGTATATAAAAAAAATGCAAAACTGAAAACGGTAACAAGAAAAGATTAAACAATACAAACTAAGAACGCAAACAAATAACAAAACGCAACAAAATAACAAAACTCAACTAAATAACAGAACGTAGATAAATAACAAAACGTAACTAAATAACAGAACGCAACCAAATAACAAAATGTAGCCAGAGACAAAAAAAAAATCAACAAATAAGCAAAAACAAAACATTAAATTCAAAAACAAAAAATCTTATGAGAAACTAGATAATTAAAAACTATAAAGACTAATAAAATTACGTAAACTATTATATACTTTCAATGGTTAAAAACAAGACTAAAATCAAATAAATAATAATTAGTATGAATAAAATGAAGATTAAATTTTCTAATATGTAAGTATTAGAATACGCAAGGCTTGGCTAAAGCTTTACATTTTAAAATAAATTTTAAATTGATAATTAGCCTTCTATATTTTAATGGAGGCTCTCCATTCTGTAGGAGCATCTATATATAGGGTTTCTACAGGGCTTGATCTGAAGGCCCCTGTTGCTATTCTCAGTCCTGTGTTGTGAACAGTGTCCAACATTTTAAGGGCATTTGAGCTGGCTGATGAAAATGCTATACATCCATAGTCCAGTAAAGACCTGGTATAGCAACGGTAAAATGTCAGCATTAAACATCTGTCTGCTCCCCATTTTGTATTGCTAAGAATCCTCAATAAGTTCAAACTCTTTTTGCACTTATCAAGGAGTTCTTTTAAATGGGATACCCACGTCAGTTTTCTATCGAATGTCAGTCCAAGAAATTTGAGTTCGTCCGTCTTGTTTATTAGAGTCGTGTTCAGTGTGAGTATCGGTAGTTCATATTTCCTTTTACGTGTGAAAATAATATATTTAGTTTTTTCACTAGATATTTTGAAACCAGTGACAGAACACCATTTATAAAGTTCATTAAGAGTGTTTTGCATTAATGATTGTGTGTATGAAAGTGATGAGTATGTAGTGTATATTATTAGGTCATCAGCATACAGAAAGTAAGATACTTCTTTAGGGATATATTTTACAACAGAGTTCACAGGTATATTGAATAATGTTGTGCTCACCATACCTCCCTGAGGCACTCCATTCTCCTGACAAAAAAGATCTGATATAGCAATACCTATTGTCACTCTGAAAGTTCGATCAGACAAATAGTTATCCAGAAATCTGATAATATTTCCTTGGACACCCCATTCGATCAACTGGGAGAGAATGACTCTTCTCCAGACACAGTCATATGGTCTCTCCAGATCGAGGGATATTGCTAACATTAATTCGTTTCCAAGGAAAGCATTAAGGATTTCGCTCTCTAATCGCGCAATATCATTTATCATTTTTTCTGCGACTTTGCACAGACAGCTGGTTAATGATATTGGACGGTAACTAGTGGCCTTTCTTTTATCTTGTCCTGGTTTGAGAACTGGTATAACTATTGCTTCATTCCAGTTGTGAGGGTACGTGCCGCTAATGTAAACCTCGTTCAGTAGATGAAGAAGAACTAGCAAGCCTCGTTTAGGTAGATTTTGTATCATATCGTATGTAACTAGGTCTGGTCCTGGTGAAGTTTTTCGTAAAGATGATATTGTCAGTTTTAGTTCATTTATGGTAAAAGGATCATTAAGTGGGTGTTGGTCAGTTAGTATTATGGGTAGTTTCATAGTCTCAGTGTGAGTTTTGTGTTTTAAAAATTCTGTTGTGTAGTTTTCTGAACTACACACAGTACTGAAATGGTGTGCTAAGATGTTGGCAATTTTGTGTTGGTCAGTTATGATAGTTCTGTTCTGTTCTAGTCCTGTAATTGGCATCTTATATTTTTTGTGATTTATTTGATTAATTTTTGTCCAAATGTCTTGTGCAGATAAATGTCGATTGATGCTCGATAAAAAATCTATCCAACAGTTCTTTTTGCTATTCTTAATTATCAACTGGGCTTTCGCTTTCATTAACCTGTAATTTTGAATATTTATGTATGATGGATTTCGTCGGAATAAATTAAGAGCTCTTTTTCTATTAGTTGCAGCTATATTGCATTCTTCATTCCACCAAGGAACCGGTGCTTTTTTTTGTATATACATATTAGAGGTTTTTGGAATACTTATCTCAGCTGCTTCTAATATCAGTGAGGTTAACTCTTTTATACTTTGAAGGTTAGAAGAACTTAGTTTTGCTGTTATGTAGTCTTGATAAGTATTCCAATTAGCCTTTTTTGTGTTGTACCTCGGTGTGCTGTTAAAATAGGTCTGTTCGTCAGTATCTGTATTGGAAAGTGATCGCTTCCATAGGAATCTGATCAACGTTCCATGTAAGTCGAGAAATTATGGAAGGAGAAGAAAGAGAAATGCCAATGTCAGTGTTCCAGTCCATGGGCATAAATGTGTTGGAGCGTTAGTATTGAGTGCAATTAGGTCAAAGTTTTCGAAAAGTGTCTAATTGTTGTCCTTTACTATTACTTAGAGGAGAGTTCCACATAGTGGGCACAGCATTTACGTCTCCTAGTAATAGTAAAGGAATAGGTAATTGTGTCAGCAAGTTATGTATTTCATGTAAGTCAAGAGGTTCCTTTGGTGGAAGATAAATGGAGCATACTGTAACTCGGAAGGGGACGTGAACTGAGACTGCTACTGCTTGCAGTGTTGTTCTCAGCTGTATGGGTTCGCTATATGTGTTATCTTTAACAAATATAGCTACCCCTCCGCATGCTCTACCTCCCAAGAAGTAATCTTTTCTATACGTATTGTAACCGTGCATGCTGAATTCCTTACCAGGTGTTAGGTGTGTTTCCTGAATAGCAACAACATTTGGGATTTTCTTTATTATGTAGATCACCTATGTGTTTTTGAATTCCATTGCCATAAACTCATTGTTATTCTGAAAATGGAAAAAAATAAAAATGGGAATAGTGTACATTAAAAAACCAAATAAAAATAAAATACCACAAACAAAATAAACATTAAAATAAATATTTAGAGATTAATAATGAAATATCACAATAAAAAAAATAAATAAAATGAAATTATGACTTCTTTCTTCCTTCATCACAGCCGTGAATACTTGTAACTTCAGATTCCTTCTTTTTGGATTGATTTCTTCGTGGTCTTTTATTTTTCTGATTTTCATTAACGTTTCTTACGTGATCAGAGTCTTCAGTCTTTTTTTTTTAAACTTTCTTCATTCTTTTTGTCATTGGTTCCACTTGTTGACTTTTCAGGTTCTAAGTTATTAGTTGATTTATTTTCGATGGGGCTGGTAGAATTTGCTGTATGATGTAGACTAATTACCTGAAGTATGGTATTTTCCAATTAGACTAACCAATTTTGGAAATAACCCAGGTTCTTGTTGTTGTTTTACTTTAGCGGCGTATGTTAGTGTATTTTTTTTGGTCATCAATGGTTTTGCTTCCTGATAAGAAATTCTTTTCTGCACCATTAAAGCTTTTAATTCCCTTTCTCTAGCGTATATAGTGCAAGTTTTGGCAGAGGTTATGTGATCTCCACCATATAAGCAGCTTTTAATTTGAGTGCATTGTCCTTCGTGAAGTGGGTTGGAGCACCTTCGACATACAGGATCCTTGCTACAAGAAGCTCTATGGTGGCCAAGGAGGCCACAGTTGTAGCAGATAAGAGAACTTGGTATGTAGTCCCTTAACTCTACACAGATGTAGCCAATGAAAATCCGTTTTGGTAAGACAGGGCAATTAAATGTGGTAAGAAAAAGACCTGAACTTTGAGGGTTTTTCCCTATTTTTTTTACATCAATCACATTCTGTTCTTGTAGTTCTTTTGTAATTTCTTTTTCTGAGATTTCTTTTATGTCATTACAATTAAAACCCCCTTTAGAATAATTTAATGAATTGTGTGGTCGTATACAAATGTTATGATTATAAAAGTCGCTTGCCTTTATTAATCTTGAAGCTACTATTTGGTCAGGCAGTCAAGAAAAAGTGATCCAGTTTTTTGTAATTTTTTAACGACGATGTCCTTGGAAAAGGAGCAAACCCATCTATTAATAAGAAAAGGGTTTATATTGTTGAATGTTTTGCCTTCTTCGTCTATTTTTGCAATAAAGTAACGATGGATTACATCCTGTACTTTGTCTGATTGAGTTTTGTCAGCAAAAGATGAAGGATTTGTTACAGTACTTTCTATGTGAGTATCCAACATGTTTTCACTCGTATCAAAGCAACAGTTTTGTCTATGTTCGCTGATATTGCGTTTTTTCGGGATCCGCAAAAATAAGATGTTTTTACACAAGTTATAACCATATGATTCTCGTATAATAAAGGTCTCTTCAAAACAATTTATGGTATTTAAGCTTCGAATAATGTGGTTTATTACATAACCGAGTATTGTTTATATAACATGAGTAAAAGTGGGGGTTTGCTGAAGGCTGAAAACTGAAAAATTCAAATATCTCGGTTAATATTCAAGATAGAGAATAAATGTATAGAACAATATTTATAGTAAATTTATTTTCAATAGGATTGATTCTATACAAATATTTGATCCGACGTGATGATTACGGAGATATTTCGAATTTACGAAAAAAGGGGGCCCTCTCACTGGTCCGATTTCAGACATTAACGAAATTGATCTGTTTTTTTTACATAAAACGTTTAAATATCAAACAAACATTGCGACCGCTAGACCGTTAACAGACATATATATACTAGCTAAGGTACCCGGCTTCGCCCGGGAATTCATTTGAGGCTGAATGAAGATGGTATTTTTTGGCAAGGCTTTACTTTCCACTATATTTTGACATTTCCCCGTCCCAGTGTTTAGAATTTATACCCGTCGTTGCTGTGGATTTGTTAATAATAAAATTATTTGTTATTTAAGAGTTCACTGTCCTCAATATTTTTATATTTCCCGTCTCCTGTGCATGTAGTTTTTTTTTTTTTTTTATAACGTAACGAACCATATAATTCATAATCGTAGAAAGTATTCTATCTTCTAAACCATGTATGAATAAAAGTTCCTTTCCCTTGATGCGGTACAAAACCCAATGGTGACAGCTGTTTTAGGTGCGTCAATACCGCTATAACCCCCACTCCCGTTCGAACCTAAACATTTTAATATAGCTTATAATCATGGAACAATTAATGCTAATTTACATATAGAGCTATGTTAAGTTCGGTTCAATCGTTAGTGCCCAATAAAATTGTTGGCTGCCTCTTTAGGTTTTAGTGTATATCTCGTTTATACTTTGTTAAACGACAAAAGTGAATACAACAAAAGTTACTCTACATAACGAAATAAACAACTTTTATCCTGTGCACATTTGCCGAAAAGCAAATAGGACATGAAGTTTCGCTATTTTTAATTTCAGGCCTATCTTACAACGCTCTCCCCTGATTGTCCCTAAAAATGTTGGTACAGCTTATTATCATGGGGGAGTTTGTGGTAGTTCAAATACCGAGTTTTGTTTAGTTCGGATTAGTTTTTTGTGCCCGCTCTTAATTGACTCCCGCTATAGTTTTTAGCGTATAACTCATTTATACTTACTTATACGACAAAAGTGTTTATAGCAAATTTTACTCTAAACAATAAAATAAATAACTTTTTTTATTTCCGTACTTGCCAAAAAAGCAACACGAATCGAAATATCGTTATTTTTAATTTCAGGCCTCCTTTATAACCCCAACTCCTGCTTGAACCTAAAAATTGTAATATAGCTTATAATCATGGAAGAATTAATGCTAATTCACATACCGAATTTTGTTATGTTCGGTTCAATCGTTAGTGCCCAAAAATATTCTTGGCTCCCGCTTTAGATTTTAGTTTATATCTCGTTTATACTTTGTTATACGACAAAAGTGAATACATCAAAAGTTACTTTAAACAACAAAATAAACAACTTTAGTCATGTTCATGTTTTCCGAAAACCCAATAGAAAACGAAATACCGCTATTATTAATCTCAGGCCTCCCTTACAACCCCCATTCCTGCTCGTCCCTAGAAATGATGGTATGGCTTATTATAACGAAGGAGTTAGTGCTAATACACATACTAATTTTTATTTAGTTCGGTTGAGTGTTTTGTGCCAAATAAAATTGTTGACTCCCCCTATACTTTATAGCGTATAACGCATTTATACTTCGGTATATGACGAAAGTGTATATAACAAACGTTACTCTAAATATCAAAATAAACAACTTTTGTTATGTGCATATTTGCTGAAAACCCAATAGGAAACGAAATATTGCTATTTTTAATTCCAGGCCTCGCCTATAACCCCCACTCCTGTTCGTCTCAGAGAATATTCATATAGCCTAAAGTCTAAGTTGGATTAGTAGTAATATACATACCAAGTTTCATAAAATTCGGTTCAGCCGTTCATGCGTGAAAAGGTAAGAAACAAACAAATAAACAAACAGACACGAAAGAAACAAAATGCAGTTGTGTGGTGTCTATAGTTAAGTTTAAAGTACGCGTGTAAGCCTTTTTAAAAAGCACTTTTATTAATTAAAACAATTACAACTTTGAAAATGAACAGAGTGACAGTCTAGAGCTACTGGGGAAATGACAAGGAGAGGAAAAATGGTAGGGGTTATAAGGAGAATAAATGCTGATGCTTGAGGTGTCAGCAGAGCGGATGTTCCCAAGACGTAACTCCTCCCTCCTTAGGCTGAAGCCGTCCTCGGCGAAGTAAGTGGTAAGCGAGGAAGCGATGATGAAGAAGCCGTCCGAGTTTCCATTTCGTTTGCTTCTGTTGGCTGTAGTCTGGTGATGAAGCCTGGTTGCTTATATAATATGTATAGTACACAGAATAATAAGGATATTATAAGAACAATTATACATAAAATAAAATAAAAAGTACTAAAGTCAAAATCATCAGTGTCCAATTCTTCTAGTGGCTCTATATTTAAATTAGTCTTATGTATATGATCAAAAGAAAATGAAGTTTCTTCCGCTATTGGCGGCATGTGAAAACTTAAAATAGGATATGATTCCCAGTAAGAATATGGTATGGGAGAATTATAAAGTATTTCAGATGAATTGACATATAAAAGTTCTGTTAATTTAGGATGGACAGTTACATTGTGTCCGTTATTATTTATAGTAATATGGGACTCGTTATATAATAAAAATTGATTAATTATTGGTATGAATTTTATAAATGGACTGGTATCCTTAATAATTAAGCTCTTACAATTATTTAATTTCTTATGTTCTAATATATCTAAAATACAATTATCATAAACTTGACTAATATTTCTACAATAATAATAATCATTAAGAAGTTCACAGTGTCCTGTGAATAGCTCTGTATATCTCATAATAAAAGAAGGATATATTACTGTTGTCATAACCTGCCCTTTGTGATATACAGGATAGGATAAAAGGAAAAAGGTTTCGAATGTAGGAGATGGAAGTGGGATTTGGATAAAATAGGAAATGATATTATTGTGAATAGAACAATGTACTTTAGAAATTTGCCACAAGACATTAGGGTCATTTGATATGAAAGTTATATGAGTATTATTAATAAGTGATTCCAGTTCCCTGTAAGATATGATACTGGAATGAAGAATATTAAGTTTACAAAAATCTAAACTAGTTTCTATATCGTTAATAGTATTATATAGTAACATTAAATTATTAAACAAAATAGAGTACTGCTGCGTAAGCATTATAGCATTAGTTTCATTACTAAAATACTGAAAATATTTTTCTAATCTAGCATTATTATTTTCAATTATTAATATATCTTTATTAAATTCATTAATTAATTGCTTATTAATAGATAATTGGTTTTCAACATTATGTTCTAAATGATAATTATTAGACTGTATTTTACTAATGATAGCATCATATTTTTGTTTATCCTCAGCATCCATATTGCCAGTCAGCCATGAGATAGCCGTGCCTAAGCCGTTGATTAAACCGCGTTTTGGTCTACTTTTGTTTATTTTCAAGTGGTCTAGTTTGTCCTGAGTATATTTAAGGTGTACACGGATAGAATCCACAAAATTTTGATAATTTTTCTTCGTATAAATGTTAATAATTTTTTCAATACTTGTCAGTTCTTTTTGTAGTACATCAGTGTCAATGTGATGAAAATAAGTGTAAGTTGAATTAATGAAAAATGAATCCTGTATTTTTATGGCAGTGACTCCAGGTGTGTCAGTGAGGTCAGTTAACCTGTACGCTACTGCTTGGTTGAGGATCAGTAGGAATACTAGCATTTTCACCTGAAACAGATGAAATTTTCATTGTTTTCCTAGGACGTTTCATCCTATTTGGGTGAAATTTAATGGACCGTTTAAGATTTCCTCGGTTATATGTTACTTTTTTGGTTTCTTTATCATATGTCGTTTTGAAATATTTTGGTTTGTGTTTTTTGTTGAATGTAGTTTTTAAGTAAGGTTCGTCAGGAATTTGAGGTTCTTGTTCTCTACCTTCATTCAGTTTGTTTGTTCGGTCTTCTTTTTCCTTATCCGTTTTCCTTTTTACTAGTTTATGTATCGTTTTTAATTGGTTAAAATAATTGTTTATATTTTCTTCAGTTATTAGAGTTTCTGTCATGTCTTCTATGTAAGGGTTTTGTGTTATTCCGTAAGTAATTTCCATCGGTGTTAGTTTCAAATTGGAATTTATTGAATTATTAAATGCTATTAACGCCAGTGTCATGCATTTTTCCACATTGTAATCTTTATGTTCTAATTGTATCGAATTTAGTAATTCAATAAGTGTAGAGTGTGATCGTTCCAATAGTCCTTGAGAGTCAGAATGTCCTGGTGTTGTATAGTATGGTTCTATGTCGTATAGCTTGAGAAAATTTCGTAAACCAATATTGTCAAATTCGCGTCCGTTATCCATTTGAATAATTTTAGGTATGGGAAATAAAGCAAGATATTTACTTAATTGGTCTTGAATTTCAACTTGGTTCAAACTACTAAGAGGATATGCTAATAGTTTTTTCGAAAATGAGTCAATAATAGTTAGAAATTTATGTTTATCATAATAAAATACATCAATTTGTATTTTTTCAAAAGGCCGATCAGGAGTTGGGGTTTGTTTATATACCACTTGAATTGGTTTCCTCTCATACTTAACTTTTTGACAAATGGGACATTTATTGATAAAGTCTGTAATATCTTTGAACATTCCAGGCCAATAATATCTCCTACGAATATGTTCATAAGACTCACTAATACCTCTATGATAGGTTTTGCCTACGTGATAATTAGAAACTACTTCAGTTTGTTCTGATTTAGGTATTATGTCTAAATTTAACTTAGAGTATCGTTTAATTTTAATTGTACTAAAACTACTACTTATAATATTTTTAAAATTCTCAAATATATTATTATACTCCTCTTGTAAAATACCATCTTTTTTACAATATACACCGTAAGTTGTATTCGGTTTTAAATATTGTATACAATATGTTTTCATTTTTTCTCTATCTAATGAGTTTTTAAAAGAAAATGTGAGACGGGTTTTATTAAATATTTTTTGAATTTGAGGATTCGAATTTCCTCGTTGCAGAACAATTTGATTCTGTTCAACATTTAAAATTTTACTTTCGTCACAAATAACAACCTGTTCATCGGAACTTTCCTGCGAATGTATTGTGACTAGACTTTCAGTATCCTGAATTTCATCATTATTTGGGGGGTAATTTTGTAGGAATTCATCGAGTACTTCTTGTGGATCTATCTCGTCTTCTATAGCAGTACAATACTGAACGCGAGATAAGGCGTCTGCTACAACATTCGTTTTTCCAGCGACATATTTAATATCAAATTCGAAATCGGATAAAATACATTTCCACCTTAATAATTTTGAATTGGGTTCCTTAAGACTGTGGAGCCATTGTAAAGGTTTGTGATCCGTTTGAATTAAAAATTTTCTGCCATATAGATATGGACGGAAATGTTTGCAAGCCCATACAATTGATAATAACTCTTTTTCTATAGTAGACAAATTTTCTTCATGTTTATTTAATGTTCGCGACGCGTAGCCTATTGGCAAATCTTTACCATCGAAATTTTGTGACAAAACTGCTCCAAGTGCAAAATTTGAAGCATCTGTAGTTAAAATAAATTGTTTTGAAAAATCTGGCAGTTGTAAAATGGGGTTATTTTGTAAAAGGATTTTTAATTGTTCGAAAGCTTGTTTATATTCTACATTATGTATATTAATTTTAGAATTTTTCTTTAGTGCTAACGTTAGGGGTTTTGCTATTTTAGCATAATCTCGAATCATCTTACGATAATAACCAGTAAGACCTAAAAATTGTTTAACTTCTTTTTGTGTTTTTGGAATCGGGAAGTTCTTTATTGCGTCTACTTTTAAAGGATTTGGCTTAATGCCTTGATCTGAAATGATATGGCCTAAATATAATAATTCTCGCTTAAAAAATTCAGTCTTATCAATTTGTATTTTGAGATTATGAAATTTTAATTTTTCGAAAACCGCTTTTAGATGTTTTAAGTGTTCTTCTAAGTTATCTGAAAAAATTATTATATCATCAATATAAACTAATACATTTGGCATGTTTGAAAAAATTATACTCATAGCCCTTTGAAATGTGGGAGGTCCGTTTTTCAAACCCATAGGGACCCTTGTATATTCCCAATGACCATTTTCTGTGCTAAATGCAGTTTTTGGAATTGATTCTGGATCCAATTCTATTTGATGAAATCCAGAAGCTAAATCTATCGTTGAAAAATAAGTTGCACGCCCAATTTTGCCGAAAAGATCCTCTATATTAGGCAGAGGGAATTTATCTTCTATAGTTTTTTCATTCAATTTCCTATAGTCGACTACTAGCCGAATTTTTCGTTTGCCTGAGGCGTCCATTTTTTTGGGGACAACCCAGATAGGTGAGTTGTATGGTGAATTACTTGGTCTAATAATATTACTTTGAAGAAGTTTATCTATTTCTATGTCTACATCCTTCCGAAAAAATTCCGGATATCTATAATTTTTAGTATAAACTGGTAACTCATTAGTGGTTACTATTTTATGTTTTAAAATATTAGTGCTACTTAATTTATCATGCTCACGTTTAATTATTTCGGGGAATTGTTTAATTAAATTTATAATTTTTACTTTTTCCTCCTCATTCATATGGTCAGTCCGTATGAGATGGGGGAGTTCCTTAACGACATCCTTTGAATCCACGGGACAATTGGTCACAGGATTTGCTGGATAAATCGATTCTACTTCATCTACTTCCATAGGCTGGGGACTAATGGTCATCAGCTCTGTGGAAAAAGCTAAGCATTTTGCTTTGCCATCAACTATATCTACTAAACTTTCTTCTATAAAGGCTTTATTATTTATATTTAGTGGCTTAAAAATTCCTAAACCGCTGTTGGGAATTGACCTAACAGGGAAAGAAATCATATTTAAACCAGGTTTTAAAAAAATTTTGTCATTTTTATTTTCCATCGAAAATAACAATTTTTTAAACCCATTATTAAATTCTAAAATGTTTTTATTAAAATTAACATTTGCTTTTATTTTACTCATGGACTCGTGTCCTAAAAGTATGTCATACCTAGGTGAAAATTTAAATAAATACATTTTCATAAAAAAACTGTTAGGAAATATTTTATTGGTAGGACATAAAATATATTCCGACCCTTGTGTTTCGCCCACAGGTGTTTTTACAAAAAATTGTTCTCTGAATCTACGCCAATGAGGGGGTACTATTTCTGGATTGATATAATTTTTTAAAGAACCTGTGTCTATTAGCCATTTTCTGTTTTCCTGGTCCAAAAAGTAAGGGAGTGACTTATCCATAGCTTTTAGTTCAAATCTGGATCCGGTGGCTTTTGTGGGTGACTTCTGTCTAAAAAATGGTCCGTAAGTTTGTTTATTGTGTCTGTTAGTGTACTTAGTTGTTCTTGCATGTACTGTAATTTTTTGTCTGTTTCTGAATTATTCTGTTTATTTGACTCAACATATGTAATTTCATATGGGGAAATGAAATTTTTATTTGGTTTGGGTTGTATTGATTTCATAGAAACCGTGTTTTGACTATTCCATTTGGGAACAGATGGTTGTTGTGCAAATGGTTGAGTTTGTTGGGGAAATGGTTGAGTTTGTTGGAAAAAGGGTTGAGTTTGTTGGAAAAATGGTTGAGTTTGTTGGGAAAAGGGTTGAGTTTGTTGGGGAAAGGGTTGTGCATTAAAAGGTCTTGGTTGAAAAGGTTGAGCAAAATTTTGATTCTGTTGAAAATTTGGTCTAAATCTAGGGGGAGATATTTGATTTGAAAAATTGGGAATTTTGAAATTATGTTTGTGTTTATGTGTGTCTATTTTGTTCATGATTTCCATTGTGTTGTTTAATTTTAACTGTGTTAAAATAATGCTGCAGTCGTTAATCAGTTTTGACCTAGCGTCGTTTAAGTCTTGAATTTGTAGTACCTGTAAGTGTGCTCCTAGAGTAGGGTGTACACCGTGTATAAATGTCCTTACGAGTGTCGCGTCAAGTTGTAGTATCAGCTGGTCTAGTAGAGAGCCAGTGACCTTATCTAGTTTGTATCGGGTTACCACGGTAGTTCGTTTTTCATCTAGTCTGTTAAGGAATTCTATCGGGTGTTCTCGTGGGTAAGATCTCATGACAGATAGCTCTGCTATGAGGTCTGGAATTGTCCTATTGTCAGCAAAATTTTTCCTAAGAGATTCTAGTAAGTCCGTTATTGTTGCACAATTATTATTGTAGGCAACAGCTTCGGCCGGGCCATCTAAATGGCACATAGCTGCTTTAAAAAGTAACCAGTGGTTATTTTCCTTTTCTTTATTATTTATTTTACAATAAGAATTAAATAATTCTTCGCATGTGGCTATGAATTGTGGCAATTTATAACTTGTTCCATCATATCTAGGGATATATTTTAAAATATCCATGGGGAGGGGGTTGGATATCATTTGGATTTCGCTTAAGGCTTGGTTCAAAATTTCATTTTGGATTTGGGGCATTTCTTGGTTGGTTGACATATTTGGGTTTAATTTAGAGGGCTTAATTATAATGTTATTTTTATGAGCTATACAGAGGCTACTCACACTGTAGTGATGTTCCTCCGGGTCTTCCTCCAGGTGACAAGACGAATCGGATGATGATGTAGAAGTGCTGCGTTTTCTGCTCCTCCAGATTCCTTCTTGCTGCTGCTCCAGGCTGTCGTCTGCTTGACTGCAATTGGGGGGAACTCGGGAAATAGATCACAAGTAAAAAGTGCAAGGCTTCGCTATACTTGGGTAATAAGCAGTTAAGGATTAAGATCCAAAGTTTTCAAATACGTGGGAAATAGATCACACTTAAAATGAAAACTTCTGCTAAGTCCCTGTTCGGGCGCCAGTTAAGTTTAAAGTACGCGTGTAAGCCTTTTTAAAAAGCACTTTTATTAATTAAAACAATTACAACTTTGAAAATGAACAGAGTGACAGTCTAGAGCTACTGGGGAAATGACAAGGAGAGGAAAAATGGTAGGGGTTATAAGGAGAATAAATGCTGATGCTTGAGGTGTCAGCAGAGCGGATGTTCCCAAGACGTAACTTATGACATGTGAAACGAAAAGTTATCGTGAAATTTCGAGAAAAAAATCAATCTACTGACAGAGATTACAATTTTATATATATGCTATCTCAGATACCCGGCTTCCCTCGGGAAATCATTTGAGGGTTAATGGTGATAGTATTTTTATGGCTTGCCTTAAGCCATGGCTTTACTTTGCACAATATTTTGACATTTACACGTCCCAGTGTTTTAGGGTTAATACCCGTTATTGGCATTTGTTAATAATAAAATTAATTTTTTATGTAAGTCTTCCCTGTCCTACAAATTGTCATATTTTCCGTCTCCTGTGCATTATGCATAGATTTCAGTTTTTAAGGACAAAATATGAACATAGATTTGAATTAATTTTTCCAGAAGACGTTCATATTGGAAAGAATAGTTGAGCATATTAATATTTCTGCGCAAATTACTCGCTTCATTAATTGTTCCCAAAAAAATGTATAAAACAAAAGTTACTCTAAATAACAAAGTAAACAACTTTTGTTATGTGCACGTTTGTCGAAAAACAAATAAACAATGAAATATCGCAAATTTTTATTTCAGGCATCCCTTATAACCCCCACTACCGTTAGAACCTAAAAATTTTAATATAGCTTATAATCATGGAAGAATTAATGCTAATTGACATACCGAGTTTTGTTAAGTTCGTTTCAATCGTTAGTGCCCAATAAAATTGATGGCTACCGCTAAAGTTTTAGAGTACTCTCGTTGATACTTTGTTATAAGACAAAATTGAATATAACAAAAGTTACTTTAAATAACAAAATAAACAACTTTTGTCATGTTCATATTCGCAGAAATCCCAATAGAAAACGAAATATCACTATTTTTAATTTCAGGCCTCCTTTACAACCCCCACTCCTGCCCATCCCTAGAAAAGTTGGTATGACTTACTATAATGAAGCCGTTAGTGCTAATGCACATACCGAGTTTTATTTAGTTCGGTTGAGTCTTTTGTGCCAAATAAAATGGTTCACTTCCGCTATAGGTTTTAGCCTATATGTCGTTTAAATTAAATTAAAAGTGTAAATAACAAAAGTTAGTCTAAATAATAAAATAAATAACTTTCGTTATTTGCCGAAAAGCCAATAGGAAACGAAATATCGCTATTTTTAATTTCAGGTCTTCCTTATAACCCCCACTCCTGTTCGTCTCAGAGAATATTAATATAGCCTAAAGTCTAAGATGGTCTAGTAGTAATATACATACCAAGTTTCATACATTTTGGTTCAGCCGTTTATGCGTGAAAAGGTAACAATGAAACAAACAAACAGATACGAAAGAAACAAAATGCAGTTATGGTGTCTATGACATGTGAAACGAAAAGCTATCGCGAAATTTCGAGAAAAAAATCAATGTACAGGCAGGGGTTACAATTATATATATATATATATATATATATATATATATATATATATATATATATATATATATATATATATATATATCCACAATTTTATTTGCCACAAAAGACGCAACCGAACTAAATCAAACTCGCTATGTGAATTAATACTAACGATTTTCTTATAATAAGCCATACTAACATTTCTAGGGACGGGCAGGAGTGGGGGTTATAAGGGAGGCCTGAAATTAATAATACTGATATTTTGTTTCCTATTGGGGTTTTGGCAAATATGTACATAACAAAAGTTGTTTATTTTGGTATTTAGAGAAACTTTTGTTATTTACAATATCGTCGTATACCGAAGTATAAATGCGTTATACGCTAAAAATTATAGCGGGTCAACAATTTTATTTGGCACAACAGACTGTGTATTAGCACTAACGCCATCCTTATAATAAGCCATACTAACATTTCTAGGAACGGGCAGGAGTGGGGGTTATAAAGGAGGCCTGAATTTACATGGCCTGAATTTTTATGCGTGAAAAGGTAACAAACAAACAAACAAATAAACAAACAGACACCAAAGAAACAAAATGCAGTTATGGTGTCTAGGACATGTGGAAACGAAAAAGTTATCGTGACATTTCGCGAAAAAAATTAATGCACAAACAGAGGTTACAATTTTATATATATATATATATATATATATATATATATAGATATATATATATATATATATATAAAATTGTAACCTCTGTCTGTACATTGATTTTTTTCGCGAAATTTCACGATAACTTTTCGTTTCACATGTCCTAGACACCATAACTGCATTTTGTTTCTTTGGTGTCTGTTTGTTTATTTGTTTGTTTGTTTGTTACCTTTTCACGCATAAACGGCTGAACCGAATTTTATGAAACTTGGTATGTATATTACTACTAGCCCAACTTAGACTTTAGGCTATATTAATGTTCTCTAAGACGAACAGGAGTGGGGGTTATAAGGGAGGCAAGAAATTAAAAATAGCGATATTTCGTTTCCTATTGCTTTTTCAGCAAATATGCACATAACAAAAGTTGTTTATTTTGTAATTTAGAGTAACTCTAGTCATATGCAGTTTTGCCGTATACGGAAGTATAAATGAGTTATACGCTAAAAACTTTAGCGGGAGTCAACAATTTATTAGGCACAAAAGATTCAACTGAACTAAACCAAACTCGGTATGTGTATTAGTAGTGAGGCCTTCATTATAATAAGCCATACCAACATTTCTATGGATGGGCAGGAGTGGGGGTTATAAGGGAGGCCTGAAATTAAAAATAGCGATATTTCGTTATCTATTCGTTTTTCGGCAAATATGAACATAACAAAAGTTGTTTATTTTGTTATTTAGAGAAACTTTTGATATATACACTTTTTTCTTATACCGAATTATAAACGAGATATACACTCTAAATTAAAGCGGGAGTCAACTATTTCATTGGGCGCTAACGATTTAACCGAACTTAAAAACTCGGTATGTTAATTAGCATTAATTCTTCCATGATTATAAGCTATATTAAAATTTTTATGTAGAATTGGAGTGGGGGTTATAAGGGAGGCCTGAAATAAAAATTCGCGATATTTCATTGTCTATTTGTTTTTCGACAAACATGCAAATAACAAAAGTTGTTTACTTTGTTATTTAGATTAACTTTTGTTTTATACATTTCTCCAGGAACAATGTGTGGAGCAAATAATTTTCGTAGAAATTATGATATGCTCAACAATTCATTCCAATTTGAACCTAACCTGGAAAAATGAATTCAAATCTATGTTAATATTTTGTCCTTAATAACTGAAATCTGTGCATAATGCACAGGAGATGGGAAATATGACAATATAAAAATGCCAACAACGGATATTAACCCTAAACACAGTTACGGGTAAATGTCAAAATATTGTGCAAAGTAAAGCCTTGCCAAAAAAAATACCAACACCATTCAGCCTCAAATCAATTCCCGGGCGAAGCCGGGTATCTGAGCTAGTATATATATATATATATATATATATATATATATATATATATATATATATATATATATATATATAAGGGAATCCTGAAGGAAAATCTGCTAATAATTTTCTCTCGCCAACATTCCCCATCACATCTAACGTTTTATTCTGTTTTTCTCCCTCAGAATAAATCATATGAAAAACTGTTTGAATTTTAGCTGGGCCGGCGATGATTAGCAACGTAATAGTTTAAATGACTGCTATCGAGTTAACCAAAAACAATAATTATTTAACAATATTTATGCCTTTCACAAAAAAAAAAAATTATTTTGTATAAGAAATTTGAGAATATTACAAAGTGACTGTATATTTAAAATGAATTTATATACAAATTTAATTACAATTATTTTCAGATGGTTATGTTTGATAATATTATGTCAGCGAAACTATATCCAAGACTGTTAGTCGTTTTTTCCGATTTTATAATTGCTTTTAATTTACATTTTTTATTAAACTATTATTTGTTTTCTTATTTGTATGTCAAAACATACGAGTTCGCATGGAGCGTTGTAGGGATAAAGGAGGTGTGTAATTAGGGTGAGCCGAAAAATTTTTTATTTTTTTTTCTTAGTGCTATACCGAAAAAAACTTGTCTCTATTAAGTGTTATCAAAATGCAACAAAGAAAAAAAAATATATACCTAACCCCCAGCTAGCGCAACACACTTGAAATATCGAAATTTCACTAAAATCATAAGCTTTTGTAATTATTTTTAAAACATCTTAATAGCTTCATATTGGGCTGCTATAGTGATGCCCTTTACAGTTGGGTTTTAAAAATACAATAAATAATTGGAAAAGTATAATATTATTAATCTGAGGTAGCGCAACGGACATGAAAATGACGCATTATGCAGTCAAGTGCAGGCCTTCCCCCACTTATACTACCTCTACCCATAACGCACTACCATTTCATGTTCTTTGTTACTCGGCAGTTTACGTCTGCAGACGGGTAGTCGCTGTGAGTTGAGGGTACAAATTAAGTTGATAATTTATTGAGTGAAGTTTAAGTTTAAATTCGCGTGCGTGATGGCTGTTGCTAAGAAAATAACTCACAGTGATTTTGATTGTCCATTGTTTGGCTGCCCGAGGGAATTACCTGTGAGTAAGCTTCCAACTTACCAAGATGTCCTTAGGAGCTGTTTCCACGAACAGTACCTTCTAGCATTAGAAAGTAACAAGCCTGTTTGTTTCTCTCAAATATCTAATATTGTCGCTCCAAAAGTAAAAGCCCTCTTTGACAATCATCAATACCAACAGTGACGCCCTACAGAATTGTGCAATTAATAAATTCATACCACAATAGCTACCGTAATCTAATGAAGTCCTTTAAGCGTGACAAGGAAAAGAAAAATACAAACAAAAAATTGAGGAATTCAAGCAAAAGGCTTTATCACTCTTTGATGTATCTGCATGTAAATGTAAAATAGAATACTCCTGCAACTGCAAAAAGGTCCCGGAGATCAGTGAGTGCCCTTTATCAATTTTATGCCAATGTGAAAAAGATAAAAAAAATCCGCTGCTTCAACTTAAGTTTATGTATTTCCAAAGAAATCTTGGACAAGGAAAAATTGGAAATTTAGACAAGAAGGAGTCGAAAAAAATTACCAAAAGACTGCAACGTAAAGGAACAAAAAATCTATGTCATCTAACATTTCATTAGTTTCACATTCGCAGCCTTCATGCTCTAAAGATGCAACTGAAGCTTCTTCAAAATTCGTAGGTGCTAAGAACAGAGATGGTTTCATACGAACAACGCTGCTATTAAGACCTTCAATGCCAAGTTTTTCCAGCAAACAAGATTTCAAACTTACAAATATTTAAAAGACTATTCTAAGAGAAAAATACTATTCTATTTATTTTTTTTCCTACCGGTAATTGTTCCATCAACATTATATTTCTAAAAAACACATGGGTAGTGGGTTTAAAAAATTAGATGCTGCACTGCACTACAGCCGGATAGCACTCGAAAAGTGATCAATTAACTTTATTGAAGGCATTTGCGCTTCATAAAATTAAAAGAAATATATATTTTCAATAACCCATTGTGTTTTTATAACCTTAAAATAAATCATTTTCACTATAGCAGTTCAATATCTAGCTGTTTGGGTACTTTAAAAAAAATTGTAAAATCCTTTGATTTTAGTGAAATTTCGAAATTTCAAGTGTGTTGCGCTAGCTGGGGGTTAGGTATATATATTTTTTCTTTGTTGCATTTTGATAACACATAATAGAGACAAGTTTTTTTCGGTATAGCATTAAGAAAAAAAAATAAAAATTTTTTTCGGCCCACCCTAGTGTATATTGAAGGTGATAATAAGTAAAAATGTATGAAATAAAAATAAAATGTTTTACAGCGTCAGTCTCGTTATTTAATAGCCGCACCTCGTATCATGCAAAATTCTATGCAGAAATCTTGTTTCGCCACAACTGATAACAAACTTCGTGAACTGAAACATATACTTGGTGAATGGCCTTCCTCAAAAAGACTAATTAGAAGAGAAGAACAAGTTTTAACGAGGTTAAGAATAGGCCATTCACGACTGCACACGTATTTAGTGGAGTAGACGAACCCTACTGCCAACACTGTAACTGTAGACTTACTATAAAACATATACTAACTGACTGCTATCTAAAGACTCACATAGTCCTACCATACAATTCGACTGAATTACTACATGACCGTAGCCAGTACATATATGTACCTCATATTCACACTGCAAAACAAAAAACTTTTTTCGAAAAATATATGCAATGAACTGCAATTAGAATTGAACATACTTATGCAAATACGTATGAAGGGTAGAGTAGGGTAATAGTGCGGGTAGTCGGGAGCAAAGCGGGTACCTCCTGTTAGCCGTTGTGTGTACTGCAGTCGGGCTGATAACGGAGCAACTACAGTGTAGGGGAGAGTAGGGTAATAGCGGGGGTAGTCGGGAGCAAAGCGGGTAGATCCTCTTAGCCGTTGTGTGTACTGCAGTCGGGCTGATAACGGAGCAACTACAGTGTAGGGGAGAGTAGGGTAATAGCGCGGGTAGTCGGGAGCAAAGCGGGTAGCTCCTCTTAGCCGTGGTGTGTACTGCAGTCGGGCTGATATCGGAGCAACTACAGTGTAGGAGAGAGTAGGGTAATAGCGCGGGTAGTCGGGAGCAAAGCGGGTAGCTCCTCTTAGCCGTGGTGTGTACTACAGCCGGGCTGATATCGGAGCAACTAAAGTGTAGGAGAGAGTAGGGTAATAGCGCGGGTAGTCGGGAGCAAAGCGGGTAGATCCTCTTAGCCGTGGTGTGTACTGCAGTCGGGCTGATAACGGAGCAACTACAGTGTAGGGGAGAGTAGGGTAATAGCGGGGGTAGTCGGGAGCAAAGCGGGTAGCTCCTCTTAGCCGTTGTGTGTACTGCAGTCGAACTGATAACGGAGCAACTACAGTGTGGGGGAGAGTAGGGTAATAGCGGGGGTAGTCGGGAGCAAAGCGGGTAGCTCCTCTTAGCCGTTGTGTGTACTGCAGTCGAACTGATAACGGAGAAACTACAGTGTGGGGGAGAGTAGGGTAATAGCGGGGGTAGTCGGGAGCAAAGCGGGTAGCTCCTCTTAGGCGTTGTGTGTACTGCAGTCGAAGTGATAACGGAGCAACTACAGTGTAGGGGAGAGTAGGGTAATAGCGGGTAGTCGGGAGCAAAGCGGGTAGCTCCTCTTAGCCGTTGTGTGTACTGCAGTCGAAGTGATAACGGAGCAACTACAGTGTGGGGGAGAGTAGGGTAATAGCGGGGGTAGTCGGGAGCAAAGCGGGTAGCTCCTCTTAGCCGTTATGTGTACTGCAGTCGAGCTGATTACGGAGCAACTACAGTGTAGGGGAGAGTAGGGTAATAGCGGGTAGTCGGGAGCAAAGCGGGTAGCTCCTCTTAGCCGTTGTGTGTACTGGAGTCGAAGTGATAACGGAGCAACTACAGTGTAGGGGAGAGTAGGGTAATAGAGGGTAGTCGGGAGCAAAGCGGGTAGCTCCTCTTAGCCGTTGTGTGTACTGCAGTCGAGCTGATTACGGAGCAACTACAGTGTAGGGGAGAGTAGGGTAATAGCGGGTAGTCGGGAGCAAAGCGGGTAGCTCCTCTTAGCCGTTGTGTGTACTGCAGTCGAACTGATAACGGAGCAACTACAGTGTAGGGGAGAGTAGGGTAATAGCGGGGGTAGTCGGGAGCAAAGCGGGTAGCTCCTCTTAGCCGTTGTGTGTACTGCAGTCGGGCTGATAACGGAGCAACTACAGTGTAGGGGAGAGTAGGGTAATAGCGGGGGTAGTCGGGAGCAAAGCGGGTAGCTCCTCTTAGCCGTTGTGTGTACTGCAGTCGGGCTGATAACGGAGCAACTACAGTGTAGGGGAGAGTAGGGTAATAGCGGGGGTAGTCGGGAGCAAAGCGGGTAGCTCCTCTTAGCCGTTGTGTGTACTGCAGTCGAGCTGATTACGGAGCAACTACAGTGTAGGGGAGAGTAGGGTAATAGCGGGTAGTCGGGAGCAAAGCGGGTAGCTCCTCTTAGCCGTTGTGTGTACTGCAGTCGGGCTGATAACGGAGCAACCACAATCCACCTTTGAAGAAGAAACAGCGACCATTACGACAAATCGTTAGTCGTGCTTGTTTTGTGTCATTGAGAATAATTCAATTTTCGTGCTACCTGCTTATGATTTTGGTGGAAAAGGTTTTTGATTGTACCGGGCTCCTATTCCAATTAGAATACAGGCATGTAGTTCCCTTAGTACAAGTTTTAATTACCTTTATTTTAGCACTAAGTAATTGTCTTTAACGTTTGGTATGATAGAATAACGCAATGTTTTATTTAAACTTTACGCGCGGGGTAAACATGAAAAGTATAATTTTACCTAATTTTGTTTATTTCATTATAAAAGCATGTATATTGACAAACAATATGATAAATCTTGCAACTATGAATTTACTTTTTGAAATATATAATTGTTTTGAAATAGCTAAAAAGATTAATGTTGATATTTATTTATATTTTTACTTCATTTTTTTGCATTGTTCCCAAAAGGGGGGTTTGTTTTAATGCATCAAACAACATTTTTTATTAACAAAAAAAAACATTGATTTGATTAAAAATCTTTACATATTTATTTTTCCATAAGAAAAACATATGTACCCTATTTTACCCTACTAGTGGGGTAAATACGGCCAAAATGATTTTACAAAAAAAAAGTAAGGTAAAACTTCTTTAAAAATTTAGATTTTGTTTTTGAAACTGTAGTTACGTTAACAGATAAGTAGACAATACTTTACTTATTTGTGGTAAAAATTGTGGTTTGTGGAAGCCTTCAAACCTTAGTTACCCGGTTTTACCCCACTTTCCCCTAAACTAATACGTGGCTAAATGCGATTATATTAAGAATAAATAAATAATTATTTGCATATCATATGTTGGGAGGGGCGAAATGTTACTCTCGTGCTCTCATTTATTATTAGAAGCTTATGTTCTCACTTAACTTATGTTGACCTGAAAAAGGGTTGCAGAATGTAAAAGCCAATGATTAATCCAAATCTGCTTTCGTTTTCAGGTACTAACCCTCAAGATTTGTGCACAAAACTGTAGTTATGAAGTGTTAATCTTTTCGTGATGGCTATAAAAATAAGGCACAATGAAAATGTAAATAAAATTTATGAGCATATTGTTTTTCTATGTACTAATTGATTCCTTTATTCCTAATGAAATAGAATGCTACTTAGATTCGAATTAAATAGATATCGTATGAATAAAACGGAAAATTATTAGAATTCGTTAGACATAAAGAATACAGACAAAATCGAAGCAGGTTACTCATAAGTACTTCTCACGAATAATGCATTTGAATAAATTACCTGCAATGCGGATTGAAGACTGAACTGAAGTGACGCCGATATTCTTGTGAAATTTTGTAAGTAAAACTCAAAAATAGTAAAGGCCTGATGTGACCAATGACTGTTATTTTAGCATGAAATAAACCATTAATTAATTCTGTCTCATTCTATAGCAAATTTCCCTCAAAGGAGATTGTACTTCAAAAGTACATCGAAAGAAAATTACCTTTTTTTAAACAGTAATATATTTTTGGCTTTTCGGATTCCCAGTGGCTTAGGAAAAGAAGATCCATTGTCCTCTGCACTTTTTAAATCAAGCTGGAAGTGGAAATCAATAAAATAAAGACCATGGGTTGCCCTACCATTTACAGCTGTGTGACACCATGACGGTCTATTGATCACTGCAATAAATATCAATGCATTAGCTAGGGCTTTGGAAATGTTTGCGAGAGTAGTGGCAAACATAGGTCTTAAAATGAGAATGGAGAAACCAAGTACAAGTCTAACTGTAGATGGAGCTGGGAGGGAACCTCTTCGTTTGGCCCTCGTTAGGACACGCTGAGCAAGTGAACACTACCTGATGACAGTACTCATATATCGGCATTTGCTGGTGGTAGATGCCCAAATTGGAGTTATTTCCCTTTTCTTCGCCAGATACAGCCTAATCGATTTGGAGGAGACGCTAAAAGCTGATATTTCAGAAGCAATGTCCTGTCTGAAGGAGTTCACGTAGGAGTACAGGATACTGCGAATGTTCTTCCTTCAGATATTGCTGAGTATCGTACTCCTTTAGTAATTAAAATAACTCATTTTATGTAGGTATATATGGGGAATGGTAAAAGACGTTGATGAGGACCCACAATTACTATGGGTCACAGAATGGAAGGTACAGGGAAGAGACAGAGAGGAACGTTGTGGAGGCAGCCTTAGGCCCCTTACGGTTTGACCCAAGGTACGTATAATATAAGGTAGGGCGAATAGCCAATCAGAATGCAGCAAGGTCAGCTACGTCAGGCGACAAGACTCGGAGTGGACCAGCCGAAATACGATCAGTATAAGCAGTTTTCTGATTAATTTGGCGAATAAAAAATTGTTATAATGGTATATGTCTGTAAATGATGCAAATTACTTCAGTTGAATATATTTTATTTGAAATAAATTATGTACAGATTCCATTTAAAATAAATATATAACAGTTCCTTAAAATTGAGATATGTTCGTTTATTTTTAAAAATCGAAATTTTTCTACGTAATTAACACAATACAAAGAAAAAGTTTACAATAATAAGATGAAATGTTGAAAACTTGAAAACAGTAATGACTACTGTTATCTCACTGATTATACTTTTTGTTATATTCGTGTCAAATTCAAAATAAATTGGTTGTTTCCAATTGCAAGACAGACTTCTTGCTATTTCAGTTTGAACATTTTTATGGGGTCAAGTATTTGTCTTCAGACTGATCATAAACAAACACAAACAAGTGGAAGAGGTTCCCAAATATTTCTGCGGTATTCATATGCACTTTTTGAAAAAGATCGAAAAGTTAGAGGGGCTCAGGTTGGCCATGCGAGTTATAGCGTTGACCTTTATCTCACATGGTAAACCTAGAGTGGCGAGTTCCATTCTCGCCTGGGCAAAGGAGATTATTTAGTGACGAAATTCATTAAATAACATTCTAAAATCCCACCCTGGTTAGAGAAGGGTGGTAACCTGTAGATAACCCGTCCCGATTAACCTAAGTTGCAAAAAGTGGACGTTAATAAATAATAATAATAATAAAAGTTAGAGACTTGGCAATATCCCTATTTGTCCAACGGCCTTTTACTTTTTTGTTTAGTAAGCACTGAATTGGAGTTGTGGATAATATTGGATGGCGAATCCTTGCCATTTCTTCTTTCACGGCGATTTTTCTTTTTTTCGCATTAATTTTTTTAGCTGGTGATTATCTGATTGCAATCTAGTAACTTCTTTTTTCATATTAATCTTTTTACTTTTTATATTTTTTACTTGGATCAGCAAGGACTTTAATTTGGATTCATATTCAGAAACTTTATTCTTTAAGAGAATGCATTCATTGCAATCAACTTCTTATTACATGAAAAATCACTTTTCATCTTTTTGGGAGAAATCTCATTAATGTTACAAAGAGCACGTTTACGTATTTCACGTTTTTTACTCCTACATTGTCTAGATGTTTCACTTTTTGAGTCAGTAGAGCTAGTAGATGTTTGTTTAATTGCGGACGACACTGGTAAATTTAGATGGGGCACAGCTTCTTCTTTTAATTTCGATCTATTTGGACAGATAGCCCAACAATTCTGCTTGTAAATTCTTTTAATAATCACTATCGCTGAAATGTTCTGAACAAACCCGAGAAATATCAGGATTAAATTTCAAATCTCCTCTTATTTACACACGAATATCAACTCTTTCTTAATTTCTCGGTTTTTCGGTAACCGGTGATGATACAGACTTGCCTGATTTCCTAAGGTTGTTGGAACATTGTTGCTACAGCACACTCATTCGGCATTTTGAAAAAAAAAATCACTTATATCAATAGAAAATAATTTATTTATTTATTATTTATTTAGAGCTCCGCAACTGTGGCGACTTGGCTCTTCTTAAACATGGGGTGAAAACAAAACAAAAACAAAAAACAAGTAAACAAAATAACAAAACAAAGTAAAAAGAAATAATATCAAACAAACACAAGAGACACGAACACAACAAAATAACAAGAAACATGTAAACAAAATAACACAAAAGGAACAAGAAACACGAACACAACACAGAACTAAAAACAGGTGTTAAATAAATAAGTGAAAAGAAAACTTGGTGACTTTGACAAAATTATTCATAAAAAAATTAATAATAAATTTCAATAAAAATTTAAACACATCACACACACACACACACACACACACACACACACACACACACACACACACACACACACACACACACACACACACACGCACTCACAGACATTAAAAAATTTTAAAATATGGAATTAAATATTCTCAAACTGTCCAATTGTTTTTAAATATGTCAGAATCGTGGAAATATGTGGGCTACCCTCAGTCAGTAGTTCGTTCAAGTCGTGTGGAATGTTTAAGTAAGTTCGTAACCTGCATTCTGTTAGTAGGTGTTTTATAGTTAGTCCAGTGTTGCAATGAGTACAAGTAGGCTTGTCTTTTCTGTTCATTATGTAAGAATGTGTCAGATATGTATGTCCAATACGTAGTCTTGTGAGGACGACTTGGTCTCTTCTTGAATATACGTTCTGTTTCTTTGTCCATCCAGTAACATTGCGTTTTATTTCCAATAGTTTGTTGTCAGTACGTAACCAGTGTTTTTGCCAGTCTTGGAGTATTTTTGTTTGTACAATCTTGTTGAGGTCTGTTGGTGTTAGTGTAGTTATGTCAGTAGTAGTCATTTGTGTTGCTAGTTTTGCATGATTGTCGATATCAGTCATTTGTTTAATGTCCTTGTGTCCGGGTAACCACAACATTTTAAAATTGCAAGTGTTTAGTGCGTGTATTAGTTCTAGTATTTTTGTAATTAGTGGGTGATTAGAGTAGATGTTTTCCAAGGAAAGTAAAGAACTTAAAGAGTCTGTGCATAAAATTACTTGGTGTGATCTGTTTTCTAATTTTGAAAGTGCTAGTATGATGGCCTGTAGTTCTGCAGTATAAGTACTTGATTCGTCATGTAATTTAACTTTGTAAGTTTTGTTTTGGATAGTGGCGGCTGAGCCCGTCCCGTGTTCTGTCTTAGATCCGTCTGTGAAAATGAATAGAGTGTTAGGGTTTTGTGAAGTTACAGCCTTGAAAGATGTCTGATAAAATTTTGAAGAAAGAGGGTTTGATTTTTGATATTGTGTTAGCTTTAAATCAATCTGATAGTTCTTTACTCTCCAAGGGGGGAATGTAAGAGTAGTGTTATGGTACATTGGTGTTTGATAAAATTGATGGATGTTGTTATTTTGAAGGAGGCGGATTAAAAGCGGTTTCTGTTTGGGACAGGTTTGAGAATATTTATTTAAAAACATGTTATTTAAAAATGTATTCACACATTGTTTGTCTAATGCCTTTGACTGGGATAAAAATTTAAAACTTAGCATTTGCCTTCTATACTCCAGGGGAGGTTCCTCAGCTTCAACACATAAGCTGTCAGTGGGACTTGATCTGAAAGCCCCTGTAGCGATTCTAAGTCCTGTGTAGTGAATCGTGTCAAGAAGTTTTAGTGTACTGCAGCTGGCAGAAGAATAAGCAATACAACCGTAATCCAGCAATGACCTGGTATAGGCACGATAAAATGTAAGCATTAAAAATCTGTCAGCTCCCCACTGCGTATTGCTAAGTGTCCTCAGCAAGTTCAAGGATTTCTTGCATTTGTTAAGGAGACTTTTTAAATGGGGTAACCATGTTAATTTTTTGTCTAGTGTGAGTCCTAAAAATTGTAAAGTGTTTGTGTCTTTTATGGTAGTGTTATGAATATGTAAATGTGGTGGAGTGATTGTTCTTTTTTTGGTGAAGATAATGCATTTCGTTTTCTCCTCTGAAAATTTAAAACCTGTATTTAAAGACCACTGCTCTAACGAATTAATAGTTGATTGTATGTGATGTTTTGCATTATCAATATTGGAGAATGTGTGGTAAATTATCAAATCATCAGCATACAGGCAGTAAGATACTTCTTTGGGTATACATGCAATGACTGAGTTTACAGCTATATTGAACAACGTTGTACTCAGTACACCTCCTTGAGGCACTCCATTCTCCTGAGAGAATATCCCAGATAAAGCAGTACCAATCCTCACCCTGAAAGTTCGCTGAGAAAGGTAATTGTTAAGAAATAAAATAACTTTTCCTTGAACTCCCCATTTAATCAGCTGTGATATTATGAGTCTCCTCCATACTCTGTCATAAGCTTTCTCGAGATCAAAGGACACAGCTAAGACACTTTTTTTCATTAAGAAAGCATTTAAAATGTCGCTTTCAATTCTTGCTATGTGGTGCATAGTAGAATGTGCCGGTCTAAATCCACATTGATAGGGAGCTAGGAGGTTATGAGTTTCAAGGAACCATAATAGCCGTTTATTCAAAATTTTCTCAACGATCTTGCAGGTACAGCTGGTCAATGAGATTGGGCGATAGCTAGAAGCTTGCTTTTTATCTTTGCCAGGCTTTAATATTGGAATGACAATGGCTTCATTCCATGAATGAGGATAGGTACCACTTTCATACATCTTGTTAAGAAGGTCAAGAAAGACAGTAAGGCCAATTTCAGGTAGATTTTGTAGCATGTCATAAGTAATATTGTCTAGTCCTGGTGATGTCTTGCGTTTATTGCTTAAAGAATATCTAAGTTCGTCTAAAGTAAATGGGTCATTTAATGGATGTTCATGATTGTCAATTACTTGTATGTTTGTCTGTTCAGTACGGGTTTTGTGTTCAAGGAATGATGAAGTGTAGTTTTGGTTACTGGATATCTGACTGAAGTGAATTCCGAAAATATTAGATATCGTTAGTTGGTCGGTAATAATTTCGTTATTGTGTTCTAGTCCTGTCACTGGAGGTCGATATTTCTTATGTTTTATTAAGTTGACTTTACTCCAGATGTCAGTTATGGAAGAGTGTCTGTTAATACTTGAAACAAAATCTACCCAGCATTGCTTCTTACTCTTTTTTATGACCCACTGTGCTTTTGCCTTCTTTCTTTTATAATCAATAAGATGAACATCCGTTGGTTCTCTCCGGAATAAATTGAGAGCTCTTTTCCTATCATTGACAGCTACTTTACATTCATCATTCCACCAGGGTACAGGACATTTCTTGTATGTGGTCGGTGTTTTGGGAATGCTATTGTCAGCTGCTTTAATAATGATTGAGGTTAATTCGTCCATTGAATGTGCTGTAATTGAATGTAGTTCGTTAGTAATATAGTTCTTGAATGAGTTCCAGTCTGCTTTCTTGGTGTTGTATCTTGTTATAGTTCTGAATAATGGAGTATGGGTGTTAGTTTTTATGTGAATTGGGAAGTGATCACTTCCATGTGTATCTTGATCAACTTCCCAAGAAAAATGTGAGTATAAAGAAGGTGTGCATAACGTCACGTCAATGTTGGTAAGAGTTCCTGTCCTGGAGCATATATGAGTCGGCGAGTCGTTGTTAAGTGCGATTAAGTCGAATTGTTCAAAAATTTGTTGAAGTTGATTTCCTTTATGATTTGCTATTGGAGAATTCCACATTTGGGATAAAGCATTAACATCTCCTAGGATCACAAAGGGTGTTGGTAATTGTGTCAGTAAGTCTTGTATTTCGTGTACGTCAATTGGTTCCCTAGGTGGAAGATAGATGGAGCATACCGTAAATTTAAATGGGAGGTGTACTGAGACTGCTACTGCTTGGAGTGTTGTTCTCAACTGTATAGGTTCACTATAGATGATATCTCTAACAAATATAGTTACCCCTCCGCATGCTCTACCTCCCAAGGAGTAATCTTTCCTATGAGTAGTATAGCCATGTATGCTGAATTCTTCACCTAGTGTCAAATGGCTTTCCTGTATGGCTATAATATTTGGTGTATGATCGCTTATTATGGACTTCAGACTGCAAATATGCCTTTTAACCCCATTTAGATTCCACTGGAGTATAGTTGACTGCAAATTAAAACAAAGTAAAGTTGAATAAGAAGTAAAATAGATAAAAAAATAATAATAAAATTAAGGGTTTGGGGATTTGTTTTCATTGGGAAGACTATTTCTTCTTAGTTTGACTTTTGCTAGTTCTTGACGTTTTCTTCGAGACATTTGTAGCTTCCAGATTCCGAACGGTTCTTTTCTTCTCTTGAAAACTTGTTGCTTCAGGTTCCTTCAGGTTACCAGTATTATTTGATACCATAGGTATGTTCTGGAGACTGGTAGCTGTAGTATCTGAAGTGAGTTTGGAAAGTTGTTTTTCCGGTTGTATTGGTAAAGGAGTCAATTTCTTCAGGATTAAATTTTCTATAACCTCCATTCGTTTACTCATTTGTGAAATTATTTCGACAAGTTGAGAATGGTTTTCTTTAGTCAGCAGGTTAGAATTAACTTTTGCTGCATATGTGCTTTCATTTTCTTTTGTTACTGCATTCCTTGCTTCTTGGTAGCTGACTTTATATTGTACCATCATTTTCTTAATCTTGTACTCTTGGGCGTATATGGGGCATGTTTTTACAGTTGTTATGTGCATCTCATTACATAATCGACACTGTACTTTTTGGCATTCGCCTTCATGTCTAGGTTCAGAGCAATTCCTACATATAGCCTCAGAAGAACATGAAGTCCTATGATGCCCCAATAAGCCACAGTTGTAACAGATTAGTGGCTTTGGGATGTACAGTCTTACTGGTACAGAAAGATAACCTACAAATAGTCGCTCAGGAAGATTTGTAGTTTCAAAAGTAGCGATAAATAAAGAAGATGTTTGCCCGTTTGCTCTTCTAATTCTTCTAATATTCACAACCTTCTGACTTGCCAACTCAGAAACTATTTCACTATCGGGTAGGTCTTTAATTTCGTCACAATAGAAAACTCCCTTTGTATGGTTCAATGTGCTATGAGGTTCAACAGCAATTGGAACATCATAAAAAGTTTTTTCTTTTAAGAGATTATTAGCTGTTGATTCATTCGGACAATCCAGAAATAGCATGCCATTCCGGAGTTTCTTAACCTTTATTTGGTTTGAGAAAGTACAGACCCACTTGTGAATCTGAAAAGGGTTTATTTGGGTAAAGTTTTTACCTGTTTGAACAGTTTTAACAATTAAAAATCGGGGAGTACTTTTCAATGTTGATTTGGTCTCTTCATTGGACTCATACCAGTTTTTTGATTTTCCGTGTTTGTCATTACAAGTAGTTGATTCTTGCACCATTTTGTGTGGCCGATGTGGCTCGTTGTAGCTGATATTCATTGATTTCTGAAGATCAAAGTTTTTATAGTAATTTTCACACTTCGCTAACATATGATTTTTTAAATAAAACAATTCACTAAAAGACAACAATGGTCACGATTTAAACAAAGCTGAAAGTGGCAACTAGTTACGTCTGCGCCTAAGTTGCAAAATAGTTACGATCCTAAATCGGCGCACCTGCCGAATGGCACCCCTCTGTTTTGAACAACTACTCAATAATATGTATATATATATATATATATATATATATATATATATATATATATTTAAATTTGATTGATTAGGATAAAAATTATTCTGATTCATTAGAAGTACTCGATCAAATTAATACCTTACCTTCTTTACTTTGTGAGATTTATGCAGATACGTTCTGTTCATCCGCCCCCCCCCCTTTTCTAGTTCTTGGACTATTAAAATATGACTTATTAAAATATAAACGCCCGTCAGTCGCGGTCCAGGCAACGCAGCTTTAATCAGGAACTGAGGATGGAGCGTTGACTCCGAAAGTGCACTCTGCATAATATTAAAAACCAGTAGAGGACTTGGCCTTCTTATTGATCCTTATACATTTGTTCCTCTACCATCCAGCATATTCCAGAGATAAAATATAAATTATTCTTACAATTCAGAAGCCGTTTCAGTTGGGAATTTATTTTAATTAACTGAAAGATTTTTCATAATCTAATCAGGATGGTATTCTGTTACCAGTATGTAGATTTCTCTATTGCAAAACTTCACGTGGGAAATCTTCTTAGTTTACGCAGCCCCTGCGTGACGGACTTTTACATTATTAATACATTTCTTTAGTCTAGATTACGGCCTGTCCTAGATGTGTTAGGCGAGTAACCATAGCAGGTGGTAGACTCATAAATTTTGACCTGTGAAGGGTCAATCTCGAAGGGTGTAGGTAGTGAGCTCAAATGAATAGGCTCTGTTTATTTAATAATTTTTTATGTTTTTAATATTATTTGTTAATGGAGTATTTAATGTAATGTAATAAATTATCGCAAATCAAATTTTTATATACAATCCACGGAAATTGAAGAAATTTTTCGAAAATCGCATCATGAGTACAACCTCAACAGCTGATTTCAGCTGATTTGAATAGAAATCTGCTAAAACTCTGATCTCAAATCCCAAGAGACTTTCTCGGTGGCAACAGGCCTATGATCACTTCCAATATTCAATCAATTGTTGCCTCCCCTTTCCTAATAATCATGGGAATGATTAAACTAAGTGAAGCACCAACAGGCCTATGATCACTTCCAATATTCAATCAATTGTTGTCTCCCCTTTCCTAATAATCATGGGAATGATTAAACTAAGTGAAGCACCAACAGGCCTATGATCACTTCCAATATTCAATCAATTGTTGCCTCCCCTTTCCCAATAATCATGGGAATGATTAAACTAAGTGAAGCACCAACAGGCCTATGATCACTTCCAATATTCAATCAATTGTTGCCTCCCCTTTCCCAATAATCATGGGAATGATTAAACTAAGTGAAGCACCAACAGGCCTATGATCACTTCCAATATTCAATCAATTGTTGCCTCCCCTTTCCCAATAATCATGGGAATGATTAAACTAAGTGAAGCACCAACAGGCCTATGATCACTTCCAATATTCAATCAATTGTTGCCTCCCCTTTCCCAATAATCATGGGAATGATTAAACTAAGTGAAGCACCAACAGGCCTATGATCACTTCCAATATTCAATCAATTGTTGCCTCCCCTTTCCTAATAATCATGGGAATGATTAAACTAAGTGAAGCACCAACAGGCCTATGATCACTTCCAATATTCAATCAATTGTTGCCTCCCCTTTCCTAATAATCATGGGAATGATTAAACTAAGTGAAGCACCGACAGGCCTATGATCACTTCCAATATTCAATCAATTGTTGCCTCCCCTTTCCCAATAATCATGGGAATGATTAAACTAAGTGAAGCACCAACAGGCCTATGATCACTTCCAATATTCAATCAATTGTTGCCTCCCCTTTCCCAATAATCATGGGAATGATTAAACTAAGTGAAGCACCAACAGGCCTATGATCACTTCCAATATTCAATCAATTGTTGCCTCCCCTTTCCCAATAATCATGGGAATGATTAAACTAAGTGAAGCACCGACAGGCCTATGATCACTTCCAATATTCAATCAATTGTTGCCTCCCCTTTCCCAATAATCATGGGAATGATTAAACTAAGTGAAGCACCAACAGGCCTATGATCACTTCCAATATTCAATCAATTGTTGCCTCCCCTTTCCCAATAATCATGGGAATGATTAAACTAAGTGAATCACCAACAGGCCTATGATCACTTCCAATATTCAATCAATTGTTGCCTCCCCTTTCCCAATAATCATGGGAATGATTAAACTAAGTGAAGCACCAACAGGCGTATGATCACTTCCAATTCACAACAGGCCTATGATCACTTCCAATATTCAATCAATTGTTGCCTCCCCTTTCCCAATAATCATGGGAATGATTAAACTAAGAGAAGCACCAACAGGAATATGATCACTTCCAATCTTCAATCAATTGTTGCCTCCCCTTTCCCAATAATCATGGGAATGATTAAACTAAGTGAAGCACCAACAGGCCTATGATCACTTCCAATATTCAATCAATTGTTGCCTCCCCTTTCCCAATAATCATGGGAATGATTAAACTAAGTGAAGCACCAACAGGCCTATGATCACTTCCAATATTCAATCAATTGTTGCCTCCCCTTTCCCAATAATCATGGGAATGATTAAACTAAGAGAAGCACCAACAGGCCTATGATCACTTCCAATATTCAATCAATTGTTGCCTCCCCTTTCCCAATAATCATGGGAATGATTAAACTAAGTGAAGCACCAACAGGCCTATGATCACTTCCAATATTCAATCAATTGTTGCCTCCCCTTTCCCAATAATCATGGGAATGATTAAACTAAGAGATGCACCAACAGGCCTATTATTACTTCCAATATTCAATCAATTGTTGCCTTCCCTTTCCCAATAATCATGGGAATGATTAAACTAAGTGAAGCACCGAGAGGCCTATGATCACTTCCAATATTCAATCAATTGTTGCCTCCCCTTTCCTAATAATCATGGGAATGATTAAACTATGTGAAGCACCAACAGGCCTATGATCACTTCCAATATTCAATCAATTGTTGCCTCCCCTTTCCCAATAATCATGGGAATGATTAAACTAAGTGAAGCACCAACAGGCCTATGATCACTTCCAATATTCAATCAATTGTTGCCTCCCCTTTCCCAATTATCATGGGAATGATTAAGCTAAGTGAAGCACCAACAGTCCTATGATCACTTCCAATATTCAATCAATTGTTGCCTCCCCTTACCCAATAATCATGGGAATGATTAAACTAAGTGAATCACCAACAGGCCTATGATCACTTCCAATATTCAATCAATTGTTGCCTCCCCTTTCCCAATAATCATGGGAATGATTAAACTAAGTGAAGCACCAACAGGCCTATGATCACTTCCAATATTCAATCAATTGTTGCCTCCCCTTTCCCAATAATCATGGGAATGATTAAACTAAGTGAAGCACCAACAGGCCTATGATCACTTCCAATATTCAATCAATTGTTGCCTCCCCTTTCCCAATAATCATGGGAATGATTAAACTAAGAGAAGCACCAACAGGCCTATGATCACTTCCAATATTCAATCAATTGTTGCCTCCCCTTTCCTAATAATCATGGGAATGATTAAACTAAGTGAAGCACCAACAGGCCTATGATCACTTCCAATATTCAATCAATTGTTGCCTCCCCTTTCCCAATAATCATGGGAATGATTAAACTAAGTGAAGCACCAACAGGCCTATGATCACTTCCAATATTCAATCAATTGTTGCCTCCCCTTTCCCAATAATCATGGGAATGATTAAACTAAGTGAAGCACCAACAGGCCTATGATCACTTCCAATATTCAATCAATTGTTGCCTCCCCTTTCCCAATAATCATGGGAATGATTAAACTAAGTGAAGCACCAACAGGCCTATGATCACTTCCAATATTCAATCAATTGTTGCCTCCCCTTTCCCAATTATCATGGGAATGATTAAGCTAAGTGAAGCACCAACAGTCCTATGATCACTTCCAATATTCAATCAATTGTTGCCTAACCTTTCCCAATAATCATGGGAATGATTAAACTAAGTGAAGCACCAACAGGCCTATGATCACTTCCAATATTCAATCAATTGTTGCCTCCCCTTTCCCAATAATCATGGGTCATTGTCTCTAGATGCGTTGACATGTGGCTTCTACTACTTCCTGTGGGCAACAGGTGCTCAATCACTTCTCGAATATAATAAATAATTAGGTTCTAATTAGTAATTTGTTAGTTATTTCCTTTTCGTATGTCAATATATCACTTACGATATCAGAGAGCGTAATGCATATGAAATATTCATTCATTTACCTAGAAAATCCTTGTAGTTCTCCAAAGGTTCTGAGAGTGTTAATAAACATCAATAATTTGCGTATTATTTATTCTGTCAATCAGCCCATGTATTCAGCTGCAGGCAATCACGATATAAATTGGTGAATCTGATTTGAGGTTCAGTACATCTCTTGTCCATCAAGGTAAGTCATTTATGTATTAGGAAACCGATACATTTTATCGATACATAGCATTTTCCTAGAATAATCACTTATATATCATAGTATATAAATTTTTATAATACTTCTTACTATTAAAATGAACCTTACAAAACAAAATATTAAGGTATAATTATTTATATTTATTTTTAGCTGGTGGTGAGGGTGATGAGTGGTTAATCACAAAACTTTTTTATGGCCCCTCACAATTTTATTTCTTATAAACACTGAGCGCTTTCGGGGACTAAATCCCCATCCTCAGAGCTGCAAAACAATGTAACACCATAATAAAGGAGTCTAAAAATCAGTTCTCAAAAATGTTTTACAAAAACTGTTTTAGAAATCAGTTCTAAAAAATGTGTGTGTTATGTTATATGACCAACTATGTAAGACATTTTTAACAACTGATTTTTAGACTCCTTAATTATGGTGTTACATTGTTTTGTAGCTCTGAGGATGGGGATTTAGTCCCCGAAAGCGCTCAGCGTTTATAAGAAATAAAATGGTGAGGAGCCATAAAAAGGTTTTGTGATTAACCGTATAATTATTTATTTAACTGCCATTAAGGAAAAGCTGATATTGAAATTGTGCTTGATACGATTTTTGAAAGCTAGCAGTCTATAAAAATTAAGTTCATTTATCCTCGTATATATAAATATACTAATTAGTAAGTATTTGTACCGTTTAGTACAAGAATCGAAAACATAGATTATTTGGGTTCTATTGGATTTTAAAATTAAATACACATACTCTAGTTCTCACGTTAATAAAAAAAAATAATAAACGTTGATTATTATGCACAAACGTTAACGTTCTTATGATTAAACAATTCATTTGATGACCGCTCCTTTTATTTGCACACTTGGTAAAATATTCAATACTTACCACAATATACACTGTTAACTACTAGTTCTTTTTACACAACTCAGGAGTCGTTCACTCAAATCACTGATGCTCAACTGAAATCAGAATTGGCAGGGGAGCTGGCCTAGTTTTAAATGCCTTCCTCCTTTCTAGTAGGTTGGAGGCTCCAAATCGACCCCCGATTGGTTGGAGCCGGGTTCGGCGCCTAGAAGGTTCTAGATGCCCGGCCTGCAGATTCTAGATTGCAGTGATGCCCGCATTTTATTTGTACGTTTTAAATTCGTGATTTTCAAGTAACAACCAAATTCCTCACGTAGACCAATGGATTCATAATTCGCAATGATATATATATATATATATATATCTATAAACAACAAAAAACAAAACAAGCTGTCCTCCTTCTGGAAGGTTCCCCTCAGGGACAGCCTCCTAATCGGCCCAACTGGGTAAAGTTAAAAGAAAAATATCACTTTTTTTTTTAATATTATTTTAATTAATATTAATATATATATATATATATATATATATATATATATATATTAAACATTATGAATAAACTCCCTTCCATCTCAATCCCTCTTCATTATTTAAAACAATGTGGGCCATGTTAATGTATTGTCTGTAGTCTATATTGTGTTCGTAGCAATACACGTAGGTACCAAGTTTCCTAAAATTCAGTACTTTCAGCGTGAAAAAGTAACAAACAGATACCGATGTCAAAAATTGCTGATACCGTGTCATTGCTATTTGCAACGAAAAAGTATCGTGAAATTTCGAGAAAAAATCAATGTACAGACAGAGGTTACAATTTATATATATATAGATTAACAGATGTGTATACATATATAATGGGAATTAGATTTTTGTATTCTCAATTTATTGATTTGTACAAGTCACAAATTTTGACATTATTTATTGTTCTATTAATTGCAGATAAGAAGGATGACTGGACAGCTAGCACTTGTGGCTTTGACAGCGGCTTTCCTCTGCCAAGTAGCTTTGGCAGCTAGAGGAACAAGCTGCAATTGTGGCTGGGTTAATAAGGTATAGTATTAATATTATTGTACTTTTAGTTAATACATTTGCATTTTGAAAGAGAAAGTTCTGGCATTCAGTTTTTCTGACTGACATCAATTTCTGTTTTAAGTGAGCGAAGAGTTTTTATATTGCTAAGATGATTGGGTATAGAGCATAAACATATTTTAACCCTCGGTCGGGCGCGTCAAGAATATTCCGCCATCGGGCGCGTGTATCTCAGAGATCATCCTCAACCGTTTTTACGGAAATACAGTTTTTTAATATATATTTTGCACTAAAATGTTCAGCGTGTGATTAGAAACCATAAAAGAGGAAGTATTTGTTTGAAAGAAGTAAATAATTTTTATAATTGACAAGTATTATAATATAAAGAAACGGTGGACGATAATTTTTAAAATATAATTAAAAAACACAAATATCAAAAGGAATTGTTTAAATGCACATGCCTTAATTATACATATTTCATTTCAGTTTGTGAACAATATAAAAAAATTATCTAAATATAACCAATCAAAAATAAGTAGCAGAAAATCACTTTTAGATAAGACTTATTGAAAATCATCAAAAAAATTTAAAAATACCAGTTTAATTGTTATTTCTTTTGCAGAGCTGCATTACAATTAGGACAAAGCATGGAACTATGTTGTTAACAAATTTTGTTTTTGCAAATCTCACAACAGTAATTAGTACACCTACATTTATTTTCAGTTTTGCTTGGTTCACATCATTTTCTTTTGTTCGTTGTAGCGGAGGGCCTTTATTTATGCTGTTCTGTACTTGAGTTCAATGTATGGCCCAATGAGCTAGTGTACTCTTATGAGTCTCTATAGTCTTAAAGTTTCGTCCTTAGTTCGATTGGTAAACGTAACTATTGTCACTGCGTCGTGCAATATATCCTTGTACAAGTTCTTCTGAAAGCTCATGTTTGAGCAAAATAATAGAATAATCGGTTTATATGATTCCATTTAATAAAGAGAAACTTAATTGATGTACATATTTATGAAATACAGATTTCAAAAAAACTTACGAGATCGGGCGCGTGGTATCTAGGAGATGATATTTAATGACAGGTGAAACACACGACTCCGTTAAACACAGTGACTCAACATACCTTGAGGGGGAGTTCTCTAAACCACATAACTCGAAGCACTACAACACCACTCTATGCTAGGAGGTGTGGCAAATATTTTTCTAGAAACTGTGTATCTGAGAGATCACGCGCCCGACGGAGGGTTAAGGAATACAAAATTAGGGATTTTAGGAATTTTGTATTGTTGTTATACTGAGTTCTTATAGTATTTGTTGCTGAACTACTGATACTGCATTATTCTCGGGGGTCCTATATGACATTAGCTGTTTAGAGTGTATCGAAAACCTGCAGAATATAATAAATAGCTTATCAAAGTCTGTCTGTGTCTATTAGGGTCGTGTAGTTGGCGGCCATGAGACTAAGAAGAATGAATACCCCTGGATGGCAGCACTGTACAACAAGTTTACAGGTAGTGTTGGATGTGGAGCTGCCATCATAACGCAATACCATGCACTAACTGCATCTCATTGCAATCCTCTTGTCAACAGTCCAGGACTCGTTCTCTTAGTTGGAGCTCACGACATCAGAGACAGTAAGAACTCATTTGTAATACTTTAGCATATTTACACTTGGGAGTATCTAACTAGTAAATACATGTTTACATCCTATCCAGATAACATACATCAATAAAGATGTTATTTGATAATTGATGGTGATAATTGAGTTTGTGACTTTAGATTATTTATTTAGAAGGGAAATCAGCTAATCGGGTTGTATTACTGACGTCCTGGAACCCGCTATATAAATGTTTTATGTACTTCTAAAGATCAAGTCCGTTAACTACTGAAAACGGACCTGGGGAGGGGGAATTAACTCATGGAAAGGACAATTTAGAAAATTCGAAATAACTCCGTTATTTACGTCCAGAGTTGGGCAAAATGTAATTTTAACTATAACTACTAACTACAATAACTTTGGCAGAAAGTAGTTAAAACTAATAACTACTGTCGTAGTTAATTATTTTTGTAGTTAACTACATGTTTCTAACTACTAGTTAGTAGTTAAAAATGTTTAAAGACTTTTGTAGTTAACTACAAAAGTAGTTAACTACAAAATTAGTTAATTACAAAAGTAGTTGGTAGTTGCGATTACTAACTACTAACTACTTTTTATTTTTAGCAGATTTCCCCGAAGGGAAATCAGCTATTGAGGTCGTACTCATGACGCGAGTTTCGAAAAATTTCTTCAAATGTCCATCGATCCTACCCAGGAGATGACGAAAATGAGGTCCGTTCAAAATTTTATATATATATCTATATATATATATATATATATATATATATCTCTCTATATAGATATATATATATATTTATTTATCTGTTAACTCTCTAGCAGTTGCATTTTTTGTTTGATCGTTACCAAACTCGGTATTTAATCGTTTTATGTAAACAGGAAGATCAAGTTCGTTAATGGCTGAAATCGGTCCAGTGGGAGGGGGGGTTTAGAGGGGGGATTTTCGGAAAATTCGAAATATCTCCGTTATTATGCGTCGGATCGAAAAATTGTATAGAATTAATCTTATTACAAATTAAATTTACTATAAATATTGTTTTATACATTTATTCCCTATCTTGAATATTAACCGAGATATTTGCATTTTTATTAAATTTGGGCCGGTAACGGATTTTTGAGTTTCCCGCCAAAACCTAGTTCGGCCCTTTGCCGTAAGTGTTGGGCTCTTGTATGGAGATTTCTCTATTGTATTACTTCACGTGGGAAATCTGCTTAGTTTACGCAGCCCCTGCGTGACGGACTTTTTTTTTTTAAATTGGCATAGCGATTAATCAATACAATATTGCAACACAATTTTACTGCTGTATGTTTTAGTGTTTAACATCTTCTGAGACCTCAGGTAAGAAAAAACGCCTCGTTCCTTCACTGTTCTTTATTCGTTGTGACAGAGCGCTTTCAGAGCATACGCTCCATCATCAGTGCCCTGCTCTTCACAATGATGTGACAGGAACCAAGGATTCCAATGAAACTCCTTCTCTTACCCGACGAAATGTCAGCAGTCGTGCAAATACTGTCCCTGTTACTCAGTAATTCCCGTAGAGCAAAATTATTTTTTTCATATAGTTCTTCAGATGTCTGAACAACAGAACGCCGGCTGGGAATTTTTAGGCCATAACTGCTTATACTAAGACTTTCCAAAAGGTCACTGAAAAACTCATTCTCGGCGATACGGAAGGGAATCATGGAACTTAAAATAAACTTACAAATTTGCGACTGAAATTCTTCCTGGGTCAATTTAATTTTAGGCAAAGAAATATGCTTCCGCTGAATACTACGGCTTCGTAACAGTTGCATTTTTTTTGTTTTGCATATTCTTGAAATTCTTTTACTGTCGATTTTCCATGTTTCTTTTCCAAATGTGTTAAAAAATTGGAAGATGAATTTCTGTGCCCCTTTATTTCTTTTTGTTGGGGCTCACATCTTCGACGAAATGCCACGACTTTGGAAGGCGTACATTTATCGCTAACTAGTTTAAAAAAATGTCCATCGACAATCGTCATAATGTATTGACCTGATGAAGGACTTCCGTTTGCGTTAGATTCACTATCACTATCCCTCGATTCTGAATGTATGCTGGAATTAATTTCCATATTTGTAACGGAATTAGAAGTTGAAGGAAGTGAGTGAATGGTGTCCTGATCCATCATGTCATTGCTACGGGCACTCATTTTAATGAATGAATTCACTTAAAAACAATTGAAAATTCAACAGCACCCGCGTAAAGAAATATTTAACTCACAAGTGCACACCAGAACAGACTCGGTAGTCAACAGGAGGAAACGGATTAGGACAAGAGAAAGAAACAGATAAGATAATTGTTTGCTTACTCACAAGTCGTCTGACCGGCCTTAGCTAATAGAATAAAAAACTACGCGTTCGCCTCAGTACAACAAAAAGAAAACACTACTTTATTTTAATTATATAAACATATGGTAATACTTAATTAAATAAAAACATATGACTCGTCGAGTCCACCGAGAATATCGGCGAACAATAATGATGGAAGATACAGGATTAAAGGGTTTAGGATTAGCCCCTCTCCCAGAACCAGCCTTACATGTTCTATCCATGACCTCTCTAATACTATTAGACTAATAGTCATCTAATAGTCTACCCATCACCCCCCCCCACCATCAGTCCTCTGACTTCTTTCCCCTGTTAACTCTGAAGAAAAGACCCAAGAATTTCTTGGACTTTTTCTTGACAAGAAATCCCCTCCCCTCCACAAGGACCACCTCAGAATTTGTCTGAGAGTTCAGTAAACTGATAGTTGAATTTGTAGTTAACTCACTGATACAGTAGTTAATTAAATAGTAGTTAACTATCCTGGTAATTGACTATTTTTTTTAGTTAACTACCAACTAGTAGTTAGTAGTTAAAATTCTAACTACTTTTTTTAACTAGTAGTTAGTAGTTAAAAGAATAACTACAATTATTGTTGGTAAAAGAAGTAGTTAACTACATTTTATGTACTAACTAGTAGTTATTAATTGCTAAATTAGTTAACTACTTGTAGTTAGTAGTTAAAATGTAGTTAACTACTGAAATTAGTTAACTGCTGCCCAACTCTGTTTACGTCAGATCGAAATGTTGTAGAGAACCAATCTTATTGTAAATGTAATTGCCTGAATTTTGAAACTGCATCATGTTCTTAACACGTTAATATTATTCACAAAATTTAATGTTCTCCTTAAGAAAAATGTTCCAGACTTTTAATATACTTTTATTTGTTTATATTATGTTACACTAATTTATAATGCTAGCCAAAATACGAAGTCGTCACAATATTACAAAGTTCTATATGTTTTTTTCTTTCTGTCTCATTTTACATCTCTCTATATATATAATTGTAACCTCTGTCTGTACATTGATTTTTTTCGCGAAATTTCACGATAACTTTTCGTTTCACATGTCATAGACACCATAACTGCATTTTGTTTCTTTGGTGTCTGTTTGTTTGTTTGTTTGTTACCTTTTCAGGCATAAACGGCTGAACCGAATTTTATGAAAGTTGGTATTTATATTACTACTAATCCAACTTAGACTTTAGGCTATATTAGTATTCTCTGAGACGACCAGGAGTGGGGGTTATAAGGGAGACCTGAAATTAAAAATAGCGATATTTCGTTTCCTATTGGTTTTTCGGCGAATATGCATATAACAAAAGTTGTTTATTTTGTTATTTAAAGTAACTTTTGTTATATACACTTTTTTCGTATACCGAACTATAAAGGCGTTATACGCTAAAAATTATAGCGGGAGTCAACAATTTTATTTGGCACAAAGACTCAACCGAACTAAATAAAACTCGGTATGTGTATTAGCACTAACACCTTCCTTATAATAAGCTATACAAACATTTCTAGGGAAGGGCAGGAGTGGGGGTTATAAGGGAGGCCAGAAAATAAAAATAGTGATATTTCGTTTCCTATTGGGGTTTCAGCAAATATGCACATAACAAAAGTTGTTTATTTTGTTATTTAGAGAAACTTTTGTTATATTCACTTTTGTTGTATAACAAATTATAAACGAGATATACACTAAAAGCTAAAGCGGGAGTCAACTATTTTATTGGACACCAACGGTTGAACTGATTCCTACAAAACTCGGAATATATAAATTAGCATTAATTCTTACATGGTTATAAGCTATATTAAAATGTTTAGGTTATAACGGGAGTGGGGGTTATAAGGGAGTCCTGAAATAAAAATTCGTGATATTTCATTTTCTATTCCAAACCAACCACGGGTACTAACCCTAAACACTGAAACGGGGAAATTTTAAAATATTTTGCCAAGTAAAGTCTTGCCGAAAAAATACCATCATCATTCCGGCTCAAATGAATTCCCGGGCGAAGCCGGGTACCTTAGCTAGTATATATATATATATATATATATATATATATATATATATATATATATATGTGTGTGTGTGTGTGTGTGTGTGTGTGTGTAAAATCATTAACTAATTAACTACATTAAACAAAAAAAAAACTTATTATGAATTAATATAAAATAAAATATTACTTATTTTATTATAGTTATTTGCTATTTACTATTACTCTTCATCGTACTTATTTTTATATTTATTTAAAGCAGTTAAAACCGGATAAGTCAATTTATTGGTTGTATGTACAACTTAAGTAGAAGTTGAAAAAGCTTTTATAGAAATCTCTTTTTTTTTGTTCCATATTTCGTTTCTTAAAACCTGAACCATGATAGCAAAATTCGCTATCAAGAAAATTAAAAATATTAATAGAGGACGTGAAAAACATAAATTTCACTCAAGTCCTCACTGACCTCTATGTGCACCGTTATACGCTATAACCACCAACCTGTCGATATTGGCCAATAAAGAATAAGGGATGCAATTATGAAGACAATAATTGTAGTATTCTTTCATTTTTAATAATGGAAATTGCATTTTACGTATAAACGCCGTGCCACCATAAGTAATATATTTCTGGAAACAAATTGTTAAAACATGAATAATGAATGCCATCTTATTATTTTCCAGGGCGAACTGGCACACAGGTTCCTATCGAAAGGTTTATAATGAACGGCGATTGGGGGGGGGGGGTGGGGGGGGGGGGGGGTGGGGGGGGGGGGGGGTGGGGGGGGGGGGGGGTGGGGGGGGGGGGGGGTGGGGGGGGGGGGGGGTGGGGGGGGGGGGGGGTGGGGGGGGGGGGGGGTGGGGGGGGGGGGGGGTGGGGGGGGGGGGGGGTGGGGGGGGGGGGGGGTGGGGGGGGGGGGGGGTGGGGGGGGGGGGGGGTGGGGGGGGGGGGGGGTGGGGGGGGGGGGGGGTGGGGGGGGGGGGGGGTGGGGGGGGGGGGGGGTGGGGGGGGGGGGGGGTGGGGGGGGGGGGGGGTGGGGGGGGGGGGGGGTGGGGGGGGGGGGGGGTGGGGGGGGGGGGGGGTGGGGGGGGGGGGGGGTGGGGGGGGGGGGGGGTGGGGGGGGGGGGGGGTGGGGGGGGGGGGGGGTGGGGGGGGGGGGGGGTGGGGGGGGGGGGGGGTGGGGGGGGGGGGGGGTGGGGGGGGGGGGGGGTGGGGGGGGGGGGGGGTGGGGGGGTTCTATAATAGCCTAAAATCCTACAATAAATATTTTGTATAAATTATAAATGCGCATTTTCTAACCTCAAAATTATCAGCTAGTTATTTTATTAATTCAATTAAAAATATTTTTATTAAAAACAAGCTAATAACGGTGTTATGATATATATATTTATTTATTTAATTGTTACTTAATAAATAATTGTACCGAGGGAGGGGGGCACGGCGAATTTTGGAAGAAATGAAAAAGTGGCGAGGTGCAAAGATTGTCTAGAGCCGGAGCCAGCCGAACATCCCCGAACACTCCCAACCCACCTCGCTTGCACTGTTTAACAAAACTTAAGATTCTTACTACATACAATTGTAGTATGTCGTAATACATACACATTCATGCAACTACGGCTAAGAGGAGCTTCCCGCTTTGCTCCCGACTACCCCCGCTATTACCCTACTCTCCCCTACACTGTAGTTCCTCCGTTATCAGCCCGACTGCAGTACACACAACGGCTAAGAGGAGCTACCCGCTTTGCTCCCGACTACCCCTGCTATTACCCTACTCTCCCCTACACTATAGTTCCTCCGTTATCAGCCCGACTGCAGTACACACAACGGCTAAGAGGAGCTACCCGCTTTGCTCCCGACTACCCCCGCTATTACCCTACTCTCCCCTACACTGTAGTTGCTCCGTTATCAGCCCGACTGCAGTACACACATCGGATAAGAGGAGCTTCCCGCTTTGCTCCCGACTACCCCTGCTATTACCCTACTCTCCCCTACACTGTAGTTCCTCCGTTATCAGCCCGACTGCAGTACACACAACGTCTAAGAGGCGCTTCCCGCTTTGCTCCCGACTACCCGCTATTACCCTACTCTCCCCTACACTGTAGTTGCTCCGTTATCAGCCCGACTGCAGTACACACAACGGCTAAGAGGAGCTACCCGCTTTGCTCCCGACTACCTCCGCTATTACCCTACTCTCCCCTACACTGTAGTTGCTCCGTTATCAGCCCGACTGCAGTACACACAGCGGCTAAGAGGAGCTACCCTCTTTGCTCCCGACTACCTCCGCTATTACCCTACTCTCCCCTACACTGTAGTTCCTCCGTTATCAGCCCGACTGCAGTACACACAACGGCTAAGAGGAGCTACCCGCTTTGCTCCCGACTACCCCTGCTATTACCCTACTCTCCCCTACACTATAGTTCCTCCGTTATCAGCCCGACTGCAGTACACACAACGGCTAAGAGGAGCTACCCGCTTTGCTCCCGACTACCCCCGCTATTACCCTACTCTCCCCTACACTGTAGTTGCTCCGTTATCAGCCCGACTGCAGTACACACAACGGCTAAGAGTTTTACATAATGAAAGTTGCAGATCAATCCAGGCGATGAATGAAGATGGAAAACAGGAGTGTGGAAAGGTAATAAAATAGGGGTAGGGAGTGGAAGAGAGAGAGTGAGAGAAGAGAGAAGAGAGAGAAAGAGAGAGAGAGAGAGAGAGAGAGAGAGAGAGAGAGAGAGAGAAAGAGAGAGAGAGTGGGTGAGGGGGAGAGAGTGTATACTTGGGCTATTAGTTTTTTTTTTTTTCTTTTTTTAATTTCTACATCGAAGTTTGTTAAAATACTTGGTTGGCAAAATAACTTGAGGAGTGGGGGTTCAAGCCTTTAAAGGGCTTGCACGGCCTCTTCCCGCACACATTCATACTCTGAGAGATGCTGAATGAATGAGAGATTTAGGAGCACGGGCCGTGGAGGTGTCGGAACCTGCTCTCGAGTCGGGCAGAAGAAAGCTGTCCTAGCCTACTTCCGCTTATAACAAGTTGCCTTATTCATTATTAACAACCTTATTACATCTAATGCTATTAAACGGTTTCCCTTCCTGCTTACTGCAGTCTGGGGCTCTGCTCCTAATCCTTTGTCATTCACTTTGAAGGTAATCAGGCTTCCTTTGACTTCCGCTACCCACATTATTTAGGATGAGACTGAAATGGCAAAGCTCAACTCCAAATATCACTATAAATTTCAAATATCATATTGGCAGGCGTTTCTGTATCTTTCCCAGTCTAAGAAGGAATTTCCCCTAACTCGCAAGTTGTCAGCAACTGATAGACAACCACTCCAGCACCCAATTTCAGCCTTAATTGACAAAAAAAAATTAAAATCTGCCAACTCATTAAAAGACTTCCATTACGCAGGGACTTTCCCACAGATTCGCACAGATTTTCCAAGAACTGGTACAGCACACTTTTGACCTAATAGCGCAAGATATACTCTATTTCTATGTAAAGGTTCGTCAGGCAGGGGCTGCGTAAACTAAGCAGATTTCCCACGTAAAGTTATACAATAGAAAAATATCCAAACAAGAGCCGAATAGTTATGGAAACGGCCAAACTAGCTTTTGGAGGGAAACTCATTCGTCCGTTAGCCGCCCAGATTTAATAAAAATACAAATATATCGGGTAATATTCAAGATAGAGAATAAATGTATATAACAGTATTTATAATAAATTCCATTTGCAAAATGATTGATTCTATACAATTTTTGAACCGACGTATGGTAACGGAGATATTTCAAATTTTCGAAAATCCCCCCTCTAAACCTCCCCCCCCCCTCCCACTTGTCCGGTTTCAGCCATTAAGGAACTTGGTCTGTTTTTTTGCATAAAACGTTTAAATATCGAAACGATCAAACAAAAATTGCGACCGCTAGAGCGTTAACAGACACACACACATATATATATATATATATATATATATATATATATACTAGCACAGATACCCGGCTTCGCTCGGGAATTCATTTGAGCCTGAATGTTGATGGTATTTTTTTGGCAAGTCTTTACTTTACACAATATTTTGACATTTACCCGTCCCAGTGTTTAGGGTTAATACCCGTCGTTTCTGTGGATTTGTTAATAATAAAATTATTTTTTTATGTAAGACTTCACTGTCCTGCATATTGTCATATTTCCTGTTTCCTGTGCATTATGCATAGATTTGAATTATTAATGAGAAAATATTGACATACATTTGAATCAATTTTTTTCATTTGAGGTACCTGGTAGTTCATATTGAAAAGAAGTGTTGAGCAAATTTCTCTAAATAACAAAATAAACAACTTTTGTTATGGGCATATTTGCCGAAACCCCAATAGGAAATCACTATTTTTAATTTCAGGCCTCCCTTATAACTCCCACTTCTGCCCGTCCTTAGAAATAGTATGGATTAATATAAGGAAGGCGTTAGTGCTAATACACATACTGAGTGTTTTATTTAGTTCGGTTGAGTCTTTTGTGCCAAATAAAATTGTTGTCTCCCGCTATAATTTTTAGCGTATAACGCCTTTATACTTCGGTATACGATGATAGTGTATATAAAAAAAAGTTTCTCTAAATAACAAAATAAACAACTTTTGTTTTGTGCATATTTTCCGAAAATGCAATAGGAAACGAAATATCACTATTATTAATTTCAGGCCTTCCTTATAACCCCCACTCCTGTCCGTCCCTAGAAATGTTAGTATGGCTTATTATAAGGAAGCCGTTATTGCTAATTCACATACCGAGTATGGTTTAATTCGGTTGAGTCTTTAGTGCCAAATAAAATGGTGGACTCCCGCTATAGTTTATAGCGTATAACTCATTTATGCTTCCGTATACGGCAAAAGTGCATATAACAAAAGTTACTCTAAATAACAAAAAAAACAACTTTTGTTATGTGCATATTTGCTGAAAAAGCCATAGGAAACGAAATATCGCTATTTTTAATTTCAACCCTCCCTTATAACCCCCACTCCTGCCCGTCCCTAGAAATGTTAGTATGGCTTATTATGAGGAAATCGTTAGTTTTAATTCACATAGCGAGTTTGGTTTAGTTCGGTTGAGTCTTTTGGGCCAAATAAAATTGTGGACTCCCGCTATAGTTTTTAGCGTATAACACATTTTTAATTCCGTATATGGCAAAAGTCTATATAACAAAAGTTACTCTAAATAACAAAATAAACAACTTTTGTTATGTGCATATTTGCTGAAAAAGCAATAGGAAACGAAATATCGCTATTTTTAATTTCAGGTCTCTCTTATAACCCCCACTCCTGTTCGTCTTAGAGAATATCAATATAGCCTAAAGTCTAAGTTGGGCTAGTAGTAATATACATACCAAGTTTCATAAAATTCGGTTCATCCGTTTATGCGTGAAAAGGTAACAAACAAACAAAGAAATAAACAAACAGACACGAAAGAAACAAAATGTAGTTATGGTCTCTATGACATGTGAAACGACATGTGTAATCCTACTGATTCACCAAATACACAGCTCAAGCAACAGTTGCACAATAGAAGACAAATCTAAGGCCTTTGACACCTATAAATTTGTTATTAATGCCCTTAAAGTACGAGCTTTCATAATGTTTGATTGATTTATCACTTCCAACACAAGTTGTAAATATTTCATTTATTATTATAATTATTTATATATTTTATTTATCTATTTATTTCTCATAATTAATATTGTGCCTTGGGATCTGATTGATGATTTGGAAGAACTGTCTCTTTATTTTGTCTATTATTATACATATATTTTTAGAATATTTACTTATTATTATAATTTCATTTTATTATATTATTATTTTTTCTTTATTTATTTATTTTTCTTTAATATAAGCAGATTAATGAAATTTTATGTTCTTGTTTATTTTTATTTTCTTTTCTTTCTTTCTATTTATTTATTCTTTATTTTACTTTTGTTTCTATTAAATTAAGATTAATTATGTATCAAATTTGAAGATGACCCAATGTTAAGTAAGCTATTTTTACTATAATGTAATTCTTTTTTTATTGATATACTATTATAGCTAGATTATTTATTTTATCAATCACCAATATTATATGTATTACTTTAGTATTTTACCTTTTACCTCTTTTTTTTTTCTTTTCTTTTTTTTCTCTCTTTTTCTTTATTTATTTTTTTTTGTAAATATTCGGACCCCCTGTAAAATGTTTATACTTAAATACAGAATTTTTATCTGTCTGTCTATCTATCTATCTATCTATATATATAATTTTGAATGGACCTCATTTTCGTCATCTCCTGGAAATTTTTCAAAACTCGCGTCATGAGTACGACCTCAATAGCTGATTTCCCTTAAGGGAAATCTGCTAAAAGGATACCACAAAGATTGGGGAATCTATGAAGACGTTGAGTGCAAATCATCTGATGGGTCGCCAAAACGGGCAGGGGAAATTAGTGAAATTAGTGAAAAAAAATAAAATTAAATATTCAAATTAAAAAAATATACCAAATTAGTGAGAAAAAAAAATATTTAAATTTTAAAAAAAATACCAAATTAGTGGAAAAAAAATACAAATATATACTTAATTAAATTTTTTTTAAAAAAATACTAAATTAGTGAAAAAAAAAATATTTAAATTTAACAAAAAATACCAAATTAGTGAAAAAAAATATATATATTTAAATTTAAAAAAAAAATACAAAATTAGTGAAAAAAATACAAATATATATTTAAATTTAAAAAAAAAATACCAAATTAGTGAAAAAAATACAAATATATATTTAAATTTAAAATAAATACCAAATTAGTGAAAAAAATACAAATATATATTTAAATTTAAAAAAACAAATACCAAATTAGTGAAAAAAATACAAATATAAATTTAAATTAAAAGTAAATACCAAATTAGTGAAAAAAATACAAATATATATTTAAATTAAAAAAAAAAATACCAAATTAGTGAAAAAAAATAAAAATAAATATTTAAATTTAAAAAATATACCAAATTAGTGAAAAAAAATACAAATATATATTTAAATTTTAAAAAAAGTACTAAATTAGTGAAAAAAAATAAATATTCAAATTTAAAAAATATATTTGTATTTTTTTCACTAATTTGGTATTTTTTTTTTAAATTTAAATATATATTTGTATTTTTTCTTCACTAATTTGGTATTTTTTTTTTCACTAATTTTGTATTTTTTTTTTAAATTTAAATATATATTTGTATTTTTTTCACTAATTTGGTATTTACTTTTAATTTAAATATATATTTGTATTTTTTTCACTAATTTGGTATATTTTTTAAATTTGAATATTTATTTTATTTTACACTAATTTGGTATTTTTTTTTTAAATTTAAATATATATTTGTATTTTTTCTTCACTAATTTGGTATTTTTTTTTTCACTAATTTGGTATTTTTTTTTAAAATTTAAATATATATTTGTATTTTTTTCACTAATTTGGTATATTTTTTAAATTTGAATATTTATTTTATTTTTCACTAATTTGGTATTTTTTTTTTAAATTTAAATATATATTTGTATTTTTTCTTCACTAATTTGGTATATTTTTTAATTTTAAATATTTATTTTTATTTTTTTTCACTAATTTGGTATTTTTTTTAAAATTTAAATATATATTTGTATTTTTTTCACTAATTTGGTATATTTTTTAAATTTGAATATTTATTTTTTTTCACTAATTTGGTATTTTTTTTTAAATTTAAATATATATTTGTATTTTTTCACTAATTTGGTATTTTTTGTTAAATTTAAATATTTTTTTTCCACTAATTTGGTATTTATTTTAAATTTAAATATATATTTGTATTTTTTTCACTAATTTGGTATATTTTTTAATTTTAAATATTTATTTTTATTTTATTTCACTAATTTGGTATTTTTTTTTAAATTTAAATATATATTTGTATTTTTTTCACTAATTTGGTATTTACTTTTAATTTAAATATATATTTGTATTTTTTTCACTAATTTGGTATATTTTTTAAATTTGAATTTTATTTTATTTTTCACTAATTTGGTATTTTTTTTTAAAATTTAAATATATATTTGTATTTTTTCTTCACTAATTTGTATTTTTTTTTTCACTAATTTGGTATTTTTTTTTAAATTTAAATATATATTTGTATTTTTTTCACTAATTTGGTATATTTTTTAAATTTGAATATTTATTTTATTTTTCACTAATTTGGTATTTTTTTTTTAAATTTAAATATATATTTGTATTTTTTCTTCACTAATTTGGTACTTTTTTTTCACTAATTTGGTATTTTTTTTTAAATTTAAATATATATTTGTATTTTTTTCACTAATTTGGTATTTTTTGTTAAATTTGAATTTATTTTTTTCACTAATTTGGTATTTATTTTAAATTTAAATATATATTTGTATTTTTTTCACTAATTTGGTATTTATTTTAAATTTAAATATTCATATTTATTTTTTTTTTACTAATTTGGTATTTCGAAAATCGCGGCATGAATACAACCTCAATAGCTGATTTCCGTTAAGAGAAATCTGCTAATCAACTATCTTTAGTAATGCTAGTCAATGTGTGAAGTGTAATTAGTGCACTGCAATATCTAATGGCGATCCGCAATTCCATCTGATATCATCCTATTAGATTCCTTAATTTATGGAGGCGGAGTAGGAGTGATGGGGACAGGTTTCGTGATAATTCTAGCACCTCATCGAGGCAACTTCATTGCCCACGGATAACCCCATTATTGATGTAATCATTAATCAAATGCGGTTTTGGTAATTGGAAGAGATTATGTGGGGAGTCGTGGGCTGAGCTTGCACCATTCTCAACTTATGCATTTTTACATTCACTTCTCCAACTACTAGTGTTCCTGCTGGCTCAATAGACTAACAAGTCCTGCAGATCATGACATCACTGGATAACACTCGTCTTCGAATAAAGTCGCCAAGGAAGTAGTGGTACATTCAACGGAAAGAGGTATTTTTTAGAAGATTTCCCTCAAGGGAAATCAGCTATTGAGGTTTTTCTTCAAATGTCCTTTGATCCTACCCAGGAGATGATGAAAATGAGGTCCGTTCAAAACTGTATATATATATACATATATATATATATATATATATAAAAATATATATATATATATATATATACATATATATATATATATATATATATATATATATATATATATATATATACAGTTTTGAACGGACCTCATTTTCGTCATTTCCTGGGTAGGATCTGTTTTCGGTCCTCAGTAAAGCCCCACTCATACTCATCTCATATTATCAATATTCTATTATGAATCACTTTATTTGAAGCTTAAATACCAAATGTTGTACTCATTGAACTTTTAAGTTTTGACATAAATGCAAACTCGCGGCGCACGTGGGAAATCTGCTTAGTTAACGCAGCCCCTGCCTGACGGACTTTTTTTCTAAAAAGCCTGTATTTTCCTTGTTTTTATAATGTTTTAGCATTCTCGTAAAATTTCTTCTGATGTACATCGATCCAGCTAGTTAAAGACGAAAATAAGGTCCTCTCAATTATATATATATAACCTCGCGGACAAAAAAAACGGCGCACCTACATTTTCGTCTACAATTTCTCAACTAAGTATACCAAAAATCATACCGATTTTTTTTTTATTTATTATTTTATCTAAGAATTTATATAGGTACTGGGTAAAATAGAGAAAACCCAAAAAACAAATGAAGTAAGCGCACAATAAAATTTAATACACAAAAATTAATTTTGGTAAAACAACAAAATAAAAAAAATTCTGTACGATTTCAAAACAAAAATTATGGGAATTTCTTTTACCTCGGTTTAGTACCGTGCGTTACCCCCTCTAGCTTGAATCACCGCCCAACTGTCAGAGCCAGAAGTGTACTAATGAAACGTGGATTACAGAATTCAGCAGTCTTATCTCCAACATAATTCTTTGGGATCCTAATACAACTTCGGATTATTGACAAGAAAGTGTCAAGGTACATATAGCGTAATAAAACCATATATCATGATAAAACCAGTAGCACGACTGATCACTGATAAATGTAGTATTATGTTTAAATATGTAGGTGCGCCGTTTTTTTTGTCCGCGAGTTTATATATATATAAATATATATATATATATATATATATATATATATATATATATATATATATATATCTATATCTATCTCTATAAACCTATAGGAGATGATAAGAGCGATATATACAATCTATTAGTTGATATTATTTACGAGATGGATCAAAACAGGGATTGTTAAACAGCATCATCCTCATATACAGTGGATTATAACCAAGTTGTTCATTGCCCAAACCATATTTATCCTAATCCTAATCTATATATCTATCTCTATAGATAAATAGATATATAGATCGATATATATTTTTTTGTCTGTTTCCTGGCTTGCGTTCGCAATTTTTGTGTTATCGTTACCTTCATACATTCATTTTATGTAAAACAAAGAAGATCAAGTTAGTTAACGGCTGTAATTGGATTAGTGGGGGGGGGCAGGGGTTTAGAAAGGGATTATTTTGAAAATTCGAAATATCTCTGTTATTATACCTCGAATCGAAAACCTGTATAGAGCCAATCTTATTACAAATTTAATTGACTATAAATGTTTTTATTATACTGCACCAGGTGTTATTATAAATATTTTCTCTAGCATGAATTTTAACCGGGATATTTGGAATTTTTAGTTTTCAGCTTAAAGAAACCCCCCCCCAGTCCTGCTCATGTCATAATTGCTTTAAAAATATCTTATTATTAATGGGATTGACATCGTGTATAGAGCCAATCCTAAATCAAATGATCAAATATTCCCTGAATGCTGTCATATAAATGGGTTTCAGTGTCTTCATTATTTACCGAGATACTTGATTGCTGGAGTTTTCAGCCTTAACTAAATCCCAACTCTTACTGATGTCATATTAATAATAAACTGTTATATAATAAACCGCTCTATTCGGGGATTAAATAAAAAATGTTGCTGTTATTGAATGTTTACTGTGTGAGATACATGCAAATACGAAGTGTGATGAATTAAGATTTTGCTGTACTAAATAAAAAATGTTTATTTCTTCTGTGCCATTCTCGATATTTACCTGTTTCATAACACACTTAAGATTATACTAATTAATACCTTAAATCGGGAGGGGGGGGGGGTTATTATGAGTCGTATTGCAAAATGTTATAGGACCAATCTTGTTAAGCTATTAATGTTCTACAATTGACATTTTATGCATTTCCTCCTAACTTGAGTATTTGTATTTTATTATTTACAACATTCAATACCCCCCCACCCCTGTGACCCTTTTGCTAGTCGTTTTAGCAGATTTCCCTGAAGGGAAATCATATATTAAGGACGTACTCATGACACCATTTTCAAAATTTTTCTTCAAATGTCTTGTTATTGCTCTAGCGGTTGGAATTATTTTTTATTCGTTACAAAACTCCATATTTAGCCGTTTTATGTAAAAAGAAAGATCAAGTTCGTTAACGGCTGAAATCGGACCGGGTGGGGGGGGGTTAGTGTGGGAGAATTTTGAAAATTCGAAATATCTCCGTTACTATACGTCGGATCGAAAAAATGTATAGAATCAATCTTATAGCAAATAAAATGTACTATGAACATTGTTATATACATTTATTCTCTATCTTGAATTTTATCCGAGATATTTGCATTATTCACTTTTCAGCCTTCAGCAAACCTATATGCAATAAACTACATCATTCGAAGCTTAAATACCATATATTGTTTTCAATAGACATTTACTATACGAGATACATGCAAATTTGTTCTGTTGACCACCCCCATTTTTAGGCTTTTGGATTACTTACATTTGATTCTCTGAGATAAAATATTATTCTGTTTCATTATAAACTACAGTACTATAGTGCGTTTCACTTCGAGATGGCAGTAGATCTGGTGCGCTGTTGCCAAATCTCACTCAAATCCGCCAAATTTCTGAAAAACTCGGGAAAAATTCTGAAATGTGCAGAATTTAATCTTCTATCGGCCTATACTAAGAATAAATCAACAAAACAAGATACACAATCGAAATAAATTGTATTGTGCCAATTTTTTACCTAAAAAATTTAATGGAAATTCTTGTTTCTCTCGTCACTGCGATCATATTTTTTAAGATATTTGTTTGAAATTCTATACGAAGTTAGTTTATGTTATCTATATTCGTTACAAGGAACAATTTTTTTTAAAATGTCATTCCTTATCATGTTTTTTCCATAATAAAAATAAAAATTGTGAAATCCAATTTTAAAAAAGTAGCCTGCGGGGAATTTTCGTTCTATAATAGTTTATTATGTTTTGTCATAATCCTTTTAAAAAGGACAGTTCAAATTTATTTTTGAGCCTCCTCCGAACATTATGGGTCGATTACAACTGATGCAATTAATGTTTATATGTTGTGCGAGTGTCGCGGACTCGCAAGGAATGAGCGGAGTTGAACCTCTGTCAGACGAAGAAACAAATACTGATGTTTTTATATAGCACCTAATATAATATTATATTTTCTTAATATAATATTACATTTTCGTGCTTTTTGTTTTGATTGTTAGGCATGAAGCATACTTAAGATTTTGACTATTTTGGCCAATAATCTAAATGGATAGTTTTTTCTTTAAACGTTAAATTTAATAGGCTTCTTCTCCTTGGCAGATGGGCTAAGAAATTAGATACTCTAAAATTAAGTTGCTTTCAATAGACATTTTTGAAGGTCATTAAAGATTTTTATTAGGAATTTCTTTGATTAAAATGGGTTTATTTTTTAATTATGCAACTATAATTATGATTATAATGAATAATTATTAATGGATTAAAGATATATATTAATATTATTGTTATAAATAATCATCCCAATCCTGTTTGTTCACAGTTCTCTATTGCTCTCAGTTTATAAAAGGCCTTAACTCCAATTTTTGTCGAAAATTACATTTTGAAAGATATATTTAAGTTATTAACTTCAAATCACATTAAAAAGATTAATAAAAAAAGTGCTTCCCAGTAAAATTTACAATTTCTGAGTTGAGGCTTTTTAAATAATCATGGTAGAATAGACAGTTATAAGAAAGAAAGAGAGCCGGGGCGTTCTATAGATATAGTAAATAGTTTTTAATCAAATTAATACGTTACATCGGAATATAACGTATTACTTTGATATTGATATTGACTATATTACAGTATTTGTTTTTCTTTCCGGTAAGAAGTTGGCAGAAATGTTTGTTTACATTTAAGATGCTTTCCGTTGGGAGGTCTCTTTATATTATCGTTTGTATTTATTCACTTAATATTCGCGGTGGTGTTGTGTTACCAGTATGTAGAATTATCTATTGTTAACCTTCACGCAGGAAATCTGCTTAGTTTACGCAGCCCCTGCGTGACAGACTTTTATTTGCAAAGAAAAATATATGGTTAGATGAGATGAGTAGTGTGCCATAGCTGTACCTGGAAAATTGGCCTATTTTACGCATCCCCTGCGTGAGTGACTTTTTCTTATCGCATTTCCCACTACGAAGTGGGGAGCCTCAATTATGATCAGGATAAAATGATAAAATCCCATACAACTGACATCCTTTCTGTTCTGAAATATTAAAATTTATTTCATAAAGGGTTTTAATTGAGATTTTTTTATTTAGAAGATTTTTTCTCTATTGAATTATTTCAACATTTCGAAGTGCAATTAACGTTCATATGTAGAAGCATAATTTGTAAGACTTTGTTGCAGGTCGAATCAGATATCTGCCCTCAAACAGATACTTAAGAAGTGGTGGGCGGTAGAGCAAGATGTGCACGCATTATCCACTGACGTCGAAGCAGCTTACAATTCAGTTGATAGAAGTTGTCTTTGCCTGGGATTTACAGGGAAACTTGTCGGATTGACAAGGACGTGCATAAATGACCCCTTCAGTCGGGTGTTGGTTCAAGGGGAAGTGACTGCAGTATTCGACGAATTAGGATTAGGACATGGTGACTGCTGCCCGGTGATGTTCAAGGAGATTGTAACACCTGGGCGAATGGGGGAGTCCATGCAGGCAAGATGCACATATTCCTCGCATATGCAGATGATGCCGGCAGGATGCACAAATTCCTCGCATAGGCAGATGATGCAGGCAGGATGCACATATTCCTCGCATATGCAGATGAAGCAGGCAGGATGCACATATTCCTCGCATATGCAGATGATGCAGGCAGGATGCACATATTCCTCGCATATGCAGATGAAGCAGGCAGGATGCACATATTCCTCGCATATGCAGATGATGCAGGCAGGATGCACATATTCCTCGCATATGCAGATGATGCAGGCAGGATGCACATATTCCTCGCATATGCAGATGATGCAGGCAGGATGCACATATTCCTCGCATATGCAGATGAAGCAGGCAGGATGCACATATTCCTCGCATATGCAGATGATGCAGGCAGGATGCACATATTCCTCGCATAGGCAGATGATGCAGGCAGGATGCACATATTCCTCGCATATGCAGATGAAGCAGGCAGGATGCACATATTCCTCGCATATGCAGATGATGCAGGCAGGATGCACATATTCCTCGCATAGGCAGATGATGCAGGCAGGATGCACATATTCCTCGCATATGCAGATGAAGCAGGCAGGATGCACATATTCCTCGCATAGGCAGATGATGCAGGCAGGATGCACATATTCCTCGCATATGCAGATGAAGCAGGCAGGATGCACATATTCCTCGCATAGGCAGATGATGCAGGCAGGATGCACATATTCCTCGCATAGGCAGATGATGCAGGCAGGATGCACATATTCCTCGCATATGCAGATGATGCAGGCAGGATGCACATATTCCTCGCATATGCAGATGATGCAGGCAGGATGCACATATTCCTCGCATAGGCAGATGATGCAGGCAGGATGCACATATTCCTCGCATATGCAGATGAAGCAGGCAGGATGCACATATTCCTCGCATATGCAGATGATGCAGGCAGGATGCACATATTCCTCGCATATGCAGATGATGCAGGCAGGATGCACATATTCCTCGCATAGGCAGATGATGCAGGCAGGATGCACATATTCCTCGCATATGCAGATGAAGCAGGCAGGATGCACATATTCCTCGCATATGCAGATGATGCAGGCAGGATGCACATATTCCTCGCATATGCAGATGATGCAGGCAGGATGCACATATTCCTCGCATATGCAGATGATGCAGGCAGGATGCACATATTCCTCGCATATGCAGATGATGCAGGCAGGATGCACATATTCCTCGCATATGCAGATGATGCAGGCAGGATGCACATATTCCTCGCATATGCAGATGATGCAGGCAGGATGCACATATTCCTCGCATATGCAGATGATGCAGGCAGGATGCACATATTCCTCGCATATGCAGATGATGCAGGCAGGATGCACATATTCCTCGCATATGCAGATGATGCAGGCATGATGCACATATTCCTCGCATATGCAGATGATGCAGGCAGGATGCACATATTCCTCGCATATGCAGATGATGCAGGCATGATGCTCATATTCCTCGTATATGCAGATGATGCAGGCAGGATGCACATATTCCTCGCATATGCAGATGATGCAGGCAGGATGCACATATTCCTCGCATATGCAGATGATGCAGGCAGGATGCACATATTCCTCGCATAGGCAGATGATGCAGGCAGGATGCACATATTCCTCGCATATGCAGATGAAGCAGGCAGGATGCACATATTCCTCGCATATGCAGATGATGCAGGCAGGATGCACATATTCCTCGCATAGGCAGATGATGCAGGCAGGATGCACATATTCCTCGCATATGCAGATGAAGCAGGCAGGATGCACATATTCCTCGCATATGCAGATGATGCAGGCAGGATGCACATATTCCTCGCATAGGCAGATGATGCAGGCAGGATGCACATATTCCTCGCATATGCAGATGATGCAGGCAGGATGCACATATTCCTCGCATATGCAGATGATGCAGGCAGGATGCACATATTCCTCGCATATGCAGATGAAGCAGGCAGGATGCACATATTCCTCGCATAGGCAGATGATGCAGGCATGACGCTCATATTCCCCACATATGCAGATGATGCAGGCAAGATGCACATATTCCTCGCATATGCAGATGATGCAGGCAGGATGCACATATTCCTCGCATATGCAGATGATGCAGGCAGGATGCACATATTCCTCGCATAGGCAGATGATGCAGGCTAGATGCACATATTCCTCGCATAGGCAGATGATGCAGGCAGGATGCACATATTCCTCGCATATGCAGATGATGCAGGCAGGATGCACATATTCCTCGCATAGGCAGATGATGCAGGCAGGATGCACATATTCCTCGCATATGCAGATGATGCAGGCAGGATGCACATATTCCTCGCATATGCAGATGATGCAGGCAGGATGCACATATTCCTCGCATATGCAGATGATGCAGGCAAGATGCACATATTCCTCGCATATGCAGATGATGCAGGCAGGATGCACATATTCCTCGCATATGCAGATGATGCAGGCAGGATGCACATATTCCTCGCATATGCAGATGATGCAGGCAGGATGCACATATTCCTCGCATAGGCAGATGATGCAGGCATGATGCTCATATTCCTCGCATATGCAGATGAAGCAGGCAGGATGCACATATTCCTCGCATAGGCAGATGATGCAGGCATGATGCTCATATTCCTCGCATATGCAGATGAAGCAGGCAGGATGCACATATTCCTCGCATAGGCAGATGATGCAGGCTAGATGCACATATTCCTCGCATAGGCAGATGATGCAGGCAAGATGCACATATTCCTCGCATAGGCAGATGATGCAGGCAAGATGCTCATATTCCTCGCATAGGCAGATGATGCAGGCAGGATGCACATATTCCTCGCATAGGCAGATGATGCAGGCATGATGCTCATATTCCTCGCAAATCCAGATGATGCAGGCAGGATGCACATATTCCTCGCATAGGCAGATGATGCAGGCATGATGCTCATATTCTTCGCATATGCAGATGAAGCAGGCAGGATGCACATATTCCTCGCATATGCAGATGATCCAGGCAAGATGCACATATTCCTCGCATATGCAGATGATCCAGGCAAGATGCACATATTCCTCGCATATGCAGATGATCCAGGCAAGATGGTCATATTCTTCGCATATGCAGATGATCCAGGCAAGATGCACATATTCCTCGCATATGCAGATGATGCAGGCAGGATGCACATATTCCTCGCATATGCAGATGAAGCAGGCAGGATGCACATATTCCTCGCATAGGCAGATGTTCCAGGCAAGATGCACATATTCCTCCCATATGCAGATGATGCAGGAGCAAGAAGCAGGATATGATGTCTCTCGCCGGTTCGACGATATCAGCGGCTTAAGACGTAGGCTGCAAATAGACCGAGATAAGCCCTAGTACATGGTAGTCAGCTGTAACCTACATCTCGGCAGCAGCTTGATGTGTAGAAGAACTATCCTTGTCAAAAGTAGGAAGCTTGGTATATCTATGACCCACAGTAACCTTAAACTATGACAAGTTATCTGAAATCGATCAATGGATAACTAGTGCTAACCGTACTTTCTTCTCCAGTCTCAAGATCCAGGAAAATCTCACGTGCATTGAAACTAAGGGTCTATAAATCCTTATCAAACCTGTACTGTGAGACAAGGGCGTCGACAGGTCCTTAAACTTTCCTGTTCCTCTTTGGTTTGAAGAGATAACTGTACGGAGATGATAGAAGGTGGCGCAACAGAGAGACCACGTCCTTAGATCAATGATACTGTCCGCGAAAGGAGAAAGGCATGTGAAAATATGTTGACATGAACCGCTTCTTGATTGACACTCACATTGGAAGTGAATGTCGTTCCAATGACAGAATGGCACCTAGCATCGATTCATACAACCACTATCGATATTGACATTCAGTGCTTCCTATATCTGGAGAATCTCGTTAGGGACAAACCGCACAATCACTTTGGAGTATTGTTGCATCAGCCATCTGTCTGCACCTTACATCAGCTGTTCCATCTTCAACTCCTGTCATCAGCTCCTCAATCAACACGCTCCCGCTACAAATCTCTTTTTACATCATGTCCCTTATCAATTACTACTTTAACAACGGTTCCTTTTCAAAATAAAATGCACATGGGCAGAATTCAATCCAATATTCCAACGAAGTTATTAATGTACCAAATAAATTGCTTTAAAAGTGGAAATACAGGATACACATTATAAAAAAGAAAGAAAAAAGAGATAACAAACCATTTTTAATTCCGTCAATTCCTGTTAGCGAATTTCTTTTAGTGGATTCGGTTATTGAGATTATACTCATGGCGCGATGTTCCATAAATATCCTCAAATGTCCGTTGATCATACAAACAATATGACGAAAATGAAGGTCGTACAATATATATATATATATATATATATATATATATATATATATATATATTCTTATTTGATCGTAACCAAACTCGATAAAAAAGCGTTTTAAACAAAACGAGAGTTCGTTAATGGCTAAAATAGAATAAGCGGGGGGGGGGGGGTTGTGAGGATTGGAATTTCTAAAATTCTTAATATCTCCGTTATTATGCGTCGAAAACTTGTATAGAACACTAATCTTAATGCAAATCAAATAAACTGTAAGCGTTGTTATATACATTTATTCTCTATCTTCAATATTAAGGGAGATATTTGGATTTTGTAGTTAGTCGCCTTCAAGAAACCCCCAGTTGTACTCATGACAGATTAACAATAAGCTGTTTTATCATGAACCACTTTATCTTAATCTTATATATCAAATATTGTTTTCGCGAGACCTTTATTATGTGAGGTACGTCCAAATTCGTTCTGAGGACGTCAACAATTAAGAATTTATGTTCTACCGGGGAAAGTTTTATTTGATCAATACTATACTCGAGATTTAAGCTTTTTTGTCAACAATAAAAATCATATTTGTTAGTGGCTATAATTGAACCAGGAATCGAGTGGGGGGAATTCGAAAATTCCAAATATCGGTCTTTCCCCTGATAATAGAGAATAAGAGGATATTGATAATGAGGTTTGAAGAATAAGCCATAATTCTCTTTGTTTAATTCCTATGATATTTTTTAGCAGATTTCCCTTAAGGGGAATCAGCTATTGAGGTCGTACTCATGACGCGAGTTTTGAAAAATTTCCTCAAATGTCCATCGATCCTACCCAGGAGATGACGAAAATGAGGTCCGTTCAAAATTATATATATATCTATATCTATATATATATATATATATATATATATATATATATATATATATATATATTTGTCTGTTAGCGCTCTAGCGGTCGCAATTTTTGTTTGATCGTTACCAAACTTCATATTTTAGCGTTTTACGTAAAAAGAGAGATCAAGTTCGTTAATGGCTGAAATCGAACCAGTGGGAGGGGGGGTTTAGAGGGGAGGATTTTTGAAAATTCAAAATGTCTCCGTTATTATGCGTCGGATCGAAAAATTGTATAGAATCAATCTTATTGTAAATTAAATTTACTATAAATATTGTTATAAACATTTATTCTGTATCTTGAATATTAACCGAGATATTTGCATTTGTATTGTGTATGTGGTCGAGGGAACCCCGCCGAGAGCTCTGCTGGCCGTTTCCAGAACTATTGTCCCTAGTGAATAGGTTTAGAGATCCCTTCCTACTACAGCCGTTATTAGGCAGATTTCTCTATTGTAAAACTTCACGTGGGAAATCTGCTTAGTTTACGCAGCCCTTGCGTGACGGACTTTTTTATTTGTGATATATTCTTTAAGATAGACTTCTTTTATTCTCTGTTAATAAGAAAATATTCATATATCCGCTTCTTGTTCCAATTCAATTAGTAATGTCAATAGTTTAAGTTGTATATTTTTAGGATTGAATGCTAGCATTAAGAAGTGAATGATCGTTTTATTATGTATTTTTTGTTTACTTTAAAATGTTGTTTTAGGAAAAAACAGAGATCATCAGTTTTATTGGTTAAAAAAATACCAGTTATATCTCATCCTTTAACCTTTTCCCATATTACTATAAGCTCAGGATATCTCATCCTTTAACCTTTTCCCATATTACTATAAGATCAGGACATCTCATCCTTTAACATTTTCCCATATTAGTATAAGATCAGGACATCTCATCCTTTAACCTTTTCCCATATTACTATAAGCTCAGGACCATCTCATCCTTTAACCTTTTCCCATATTACTATAAGCTCAGGACATCTCATCCTTTAACCTTTTCCCATATTACTATAAGATCAGGACATCTCATCCTTTAACCTTTTCCCATATTACTATAAGATCAGGACATCTCATCCTTTAACCTTTTCCCATATTACTATAAGATCAGGACATCTCATCCTTTAACCTTTTCCCATATTACTATAAGATCAGGACATCTCATCCTTTAACCTTTTCCCATATTACTATAAGATCAGGACATCTCATCCTTTAACCTTTTCCCATATTACTATAAGATCAGGACATCTCATCCTTTAACCTTTTCCCATATTACTATAAGCTCAGGACATCTCATCCTTTAACCTTTTCCCATATTACTATAAGATCAGGACATCTCATCCATTAAACTAGTCGCATATTACTATAAGCTCAGGACATCTCATCCTTTAACCTTTTCCCATATTACTATAAGCTCAGGACATCTCATCCTTTAACCTTTTCCCATATTACTATAAGATCAGGACATCTCATCCTTTAACCTTTTCCCATATTACTATAAGATCAGGACATCTCATCCTTTAACCTTTTCCCATATTACTATAAGATCAGGACATCTCATCCTTTAGCCTTTTCCCATATTACTATAAGATCAGGACATCTCATCCTTTAACCTTTTCCCATATTACTATAAGCTCAGGACATCTCATCCTTTAACCTTTTCCCATATTACTATAAGCTCAGGACATCTCATCCTTTAACCTTTTCCCATATTACTATAAGATCAGGACATCTCATCCTTTAACCTTTTCCCATATTACTATAAGCTCAGGACATCTCATCCTTTAACCTTTTCCCATATTACTATAAGATCAGGACATCTCATCCTTTAACCTTTTCCCATATTACTATAAGATCAGGACATCTCCACACACAAATATGCATCTCATGCTTACATTTTGAGGAGTATATAAATTGAACATGAAACTTGTGGCACTTAGTCGAAACCTTTTCCACGAAATGTAAGCCCCAAGAATGAGAAATAAAGGTGCACAGCAATTTTGTGGCTCGTTTGGAAGACACGCAAAAGCCAAGTAAAAAAAAAAAATGCATTTGGGAAACGTAGGTATTCAGTTGAAGAATTTTCCTTTGCTTAAAATTACATAGACTCGGAATGATCAGAGACAAAAGAGTTTATAAAACTTGTGACATGTGAGCAAGTATGATATAAGACATTGTTAGTTATGGATCAGACCAATTATGAGAGAGAGACAGCAGCTGTAGCCTATAAGAGGTTCCATTCAACTCACTCCTTAACAATAGTGCCTATCTTTTTACTATAATTACCTCAACTTTAACCTTGGCTATGTTCTTCGAAATTGTTAATTACAGATAACAGGGAAAATTTCATTAAAGTGTAAAATTTTATTAAAGTCAAGAGTCAAAATGTCATTTTGAAATAGTGTAAAACTTTTGGTTCACATTTTATCATCTACCAAATACTTAAAGAAAAAAAAATATCTATTTTTAACCAGGGAAAGTATGTTTATAAATTTAAATGAATATATTAATTCAAGGAATAACCAAAATGAAATGCATTAGCTTTCATTATAACCCGCATTTCAAAATTTTTGTCGGTTAGTCGATTTGTTTTAGGGGAATTCGTCATGGATGCGAAAGAAAATAGGCGTTCCACGGGAGCAGATGAAGGAATAGGAGTGTTAGTTTCTAGAAAAACCTTCCTTATAACTGGGTGTCTATCCAACATGCTTAAATTAATGGAGTTGTCACTAAGTTAATTACAAATTTGTACCTGCGCCTGGATTTCAACCTCTTTTCTTGTTTGAGATTTATTTTGGAGTGTCTCATCTTCAAAATCGAATTATCTGAAATATGCTGGGATGTTTTCTCTCAGATGATCTTCTTCTGATGACTTCTGGGAGTCAACTCTAATGTGTTTCATGACTTCTGTCTTCAAAAGGTGCTCTAATCTGACCTGATAGGTGCTGTCCATGTATGAAAACCACCTATTTTTTAATAATGGATGACATAGCACTGCAATAGCTGCTGTTTCAGCTGCTTTTGAACTAATACTTAAATAATGTCCAAACCTTTCTTCGATGCTGGAAATGTAGATTTCTACAAGGGGTTCACAATACATTCAAGGTTTTTTTTCTTAAATCTTGTAATTTTTTTCAGAAGGGACAACAATGGAGGTAAAAGTAAGCCGAAGAAAATATTTTTTTCTCCTTGTAAAATGTCTAGCAACTCGGAGTGGAAATAGTTATATATTCTTCAAGATATAAAAAGTCGTTGGAGGTCGAATGGTGTGTGACATTCAACTGTCGGTATAGTACGGAACATTTGTCTTTGATTTTTTACAATTTCATTCATTGCATCAAATAAAGAGTTCCAATGCGTGTCTCCAGGCCTAGACAATGTATGTCCTAAAACATCTTAACTATCTCTGCCGATTTTGGTCTTGAGCACAAATTCCATAAGGCATTACATTTGACAATAACAGAAGTGTGACGCTGAGACATTGAAGGATACTTCTTCATTTCTTTCTGTACATCAGACACTGCACATAGATTGAGTGTGTGGGAACAGCATCGAAGATAATTTGGCAAGAGACTGTCCATTGCTTCCGGGAACTTTTTTCGGTCCAATTCTCGCCCCAGGTACACCAGTTGTAGATTCTTCTTCATCAGTTGTCGAATCATCATCTCTAATCTCGTCATCTTCAGGAAGAAAAATAGTTTCTCTGGTCATATCTATTGTTGATTGATCAACCCCAAATTTCTTGAAGGCTTTAATAAAATTTGACCCACATCCGTCACACTTGCTACTAATTTTGAAGAGCTTAGTCCAAAGTCTAACTGTATTTCATGTAGAAGATGTGCTATCCTGTCGAAGGAGTGTGTACTCTTGAACCTCTTGCAAGCTAAAGCTGCCGACTCTCTCTCATAATTTTGTGTGATCCAGTGGGCCGTGACTCCAATGAAACTCCTTCTCTTACCCGACCAAATGTCAGCAGTCGTGCAAATACTGTCCCTTTTACTCTGTAATTCCCGTAGAGCAGAATTATTTTTTTCATATAGTTCTTCAGATGTCTGAACAACAGAACGCCGGCTGGGAATTTTTAGGCCATAACTGCTTATACTAAGACTTTCCAAAAGGTCACTGAAAAACTCATTCTCGACGACACGGAAGGGAATCATGGAACTTAAAATAAACTTACAAATTTGCGACTGAAATTCTTCCTGGGTCAATTTAATTTTAGGTAAAGAAATATGCTTCCGCTGAATACTACGGCTTCGTAACAGTTGCATTTTTTTTTGTTTTGCATATTCTTGAAATTCTTTTACTGTCGATTTTCCATGTTTCCTTTCCAAATGTGTTAAAAAATTGGAAGATGAATTTCTGTGCCCCTTTATTTCTTTTTGTTGGGGCTCACATCTTCGGCAAAATGCCACGACTTTGGAAGGCGTACATTTATCGCTAACTAGTTTAAAAAAATGTCCATCGACAATCGTCATAATGTATTGACCTGATGAAGGACTTCCGTTTGCGTTAGATTCACTATCACTATCCCTCGATTCTGAATGTATGATGGAATTAATTTCCATATTTGTAACGGAATTAGAAGTTGAGGGAAGTGAGTGAATGGTGTCCTGATCCATCATGTCATTGCTACGGGCACTCATTTTAATGAATGAATTCACTTAACTCTCCTCCCCTACCCACTGGGTCGTAGGCGACCCAGAGCTGTTTTGTCGGCGCTTGTACGCACCTGTGCAAGGTGGGTAGGGGGGGGGGTCAATTACCCTCCCAGTATGTCCTCTGGAAGCTGTACTAGCGATAAGGTAAGTGTGGTTGCTTTTTTAACCTTTATTCTAGTATTTTTCTAGAAAAATCTGCAAGTGTGGGTCGCATACGACCCAGGGGTAGCTTATGTGTCATGAATATTCTAAACTGTTTTCTTCTGTCTGGTCTAATTATTTTGTTTTCTTCTGCAGTAAAGATGGCCGAACGACGCATTTTAATTACTGATGATGAAATTCGAGAGGAATTGTCCCGGTAGATGGAGGAAAAAGACGGTTTAGACCCAAGCGGCGAGTCTAGTGAACCTGGCGACGAGATTATCGCCAATGATGACGATGTAGCTGACGATGAAAAATATACTTCCGATCAGGGAGATGATGTTTTACCTTTTTCCCCTGGAGAAGAAAATGATGAAGTAAATTTTGTACTCGGAAAGGATCTGGAAACTATTTGGGCTAACAAACCTATAAGCACTAAGTACTCCAGAACTCCCAAAAAAACATAATTACTCATTTGCCAGGCCTAAAAGGGGAAGCTAAAGAGATTTATTACTTCCATCTCAATATGTTCTGAGCCTTATTGAACCAGTTACCAAATACTAACAAATATCGGTCGCAATTTCTGAAAACGCTAGCCATTGCTCTCGTCACTCCGCACCTAGAACAACGGATGTCCAAGCCCATTCCAGGAGGACTAAAATTGGCAATAACCAATTTTTTAAAAAAGGAAATGGTAGAACCAGGGCCTACAACATCTTCAGAAACTTCAAAACGAGCTAGCTGCAGTTTCTGTCCCTGGAACAAGGATCGAATAAGCAATTCCAGCTGTCAGCTTTGCCAAAAATCTATTTGTGGTGAACACAAAATGAGTATTTGTCCATCTTGTTTGACCGAAGCGGGATTGAATATTTCAAAATCACCAATATAATATTTAAAATGTGAAGGATTAAATTGCTTTGTAACATAGTGTTATGTAATATTTCTTGTAATGTATTATTTACCTGTTCATTAATTTTGTTTTTACAATTTGTTATTTATTTTTTACCTTTGTTTGCCTTTTCAAGATTAAAAATGATGTTTCTATACTTCATAAGTTTTGTACTTTTCATTTTAAATCCTAAATGATTTATTTTTATATGACAAGATGAATTTCAGGTCCATGGGTCGTACACGACCCAGGAGTAGTATATGTGTCATAGAATACAAGGGTAGGGGAGAAGGGTTAAAGACAATTGAAAATTCAACAGCACCCGCGTAAAGAAATATTCAACTCACAAGTGCACACCAGAACAGACTCGGTAGTCAACAGGAAGAAACGGATTAGGACAAGAGAAAGAAACAGATAAGATAATTGTTTGCTTACTCACAAGTCGTCTGACCGGCCTTAGCTAATAGATAAAAAACTACGCGTTCGCCTCAGTACAACAAAAAGAAAACACTACTTTATTTTAATTATATAAACATATGGTAATATTTAATTAAATAAAAACATATGGTAATATTTAATTAAATAAAAACATATGACTCGTCGAGTCCGCCGAGAATATCGGCGAACAATAATGATGGAAGATAACAGGATTAAAGGGTTTAGGATTAGCCCCTCTCCCAGAACCAGCCTTACATGTTCTATCCATGACCTCTCTAATACTATTAGACTAATAGTCATCTAATAGTCTACCCATCACCCCCCCCCACCATCAGTCCTCTGACTTCTTTCCCCTGTTAACTCTGAAGAAAAGACCCAAGAATTTCTTGGACTTTTTCTTGACAAGAAATCCCCTCCTCTCCACAAGGACCACCTCAGAATTCGTCTGAGAGTTCAGTAAACTGATAGTTGAATTTGTAGTTAACTCACTGATACAGTAGTTAATTACAATATTAGTTAACTATCCTGGTAATTGACTATTTTTTTTAGTTAACTACCAACTCTGTAGCATAACTCCTACAATTCCTCGGAGCTGGCCATACAAGTTTGCAAGTGGAAAGTTGCGTACCTCATTTACGCTCAATTCAATAAAAAAAGAAGACGTAACATACACGATTAATACAGAAGGCACATACCAATATATACTAGACAAACTTGTACAAACTGACTGTATCTCAAATGACAAAGAAATATATACGACTATTCGTAACAACATACTAAATGATCTTAACACACTTGACGTCCTACCACTAACAGACGATGAAATAGAATACATAATTAAAAACTTAAAACGAAATATTTCACCAGGCATCGATGGTATAACTGGTGACATTTACAAACAAATATACAGATGTTTTCCAAAATTTTTAAATACTTTGTATAAAACATGTTTTCTAAGTGGTATATTTCATGTATGAGAATCAGTTTGGATTCACATCTAAAAAATCTACGATTGAAGCATTGCAACATGTAATAGATTTTATTACCCAAAACACAATTATTCAAACACTATTCTAATTTCACTGGATATTAAAGGTGCTTTTGATAATGCTTGGTGGCCATCAATTTTACATACACTTCAACAACTGAACTGTCCCAATAATATTTATAAATTAATCAACAACTATTTACATGACAGAACATCATACATCATCACACCAAACATTAAATTGCATAAATCACAAACACAAGGTACACCGCAAGGGTCGGGAATCTCACCATTATTATGGAATCTCATAGTAAATGATTTACTAAATAATAGATTACCAAATAATGCTGAGATACTGGCTTTTGCAGATGACATCATTATTCTGATAACATTTAAACTATTTGAACAACTACAGGTATATATAAACATTATTACAGACATCGTAGAAAAATGGTACACATTTACATAAACTATATTCTAATATTCAAAAATCTTCATACATTATTTTTGCTCATAAAAAATCACCTCCACCTTTTCATATACATGTACAAGGACAAGACATAAAAAACCTAAATTCAATTAAATATCTAGGTATATTCTTTGACAGTAAACTTAATTGGAATACTCATATAGACAAACTACAAGAACGATTATTGAAACTCAACAACACATTATCTATAGCAGCAAGAAACACCTGGGGACTGAAATCAGACGCATTACACATATTATATAAAGGTGCTATTCTTCCTTCCCTCACGTATGGAATAAACATTTGACACACTGGACTTAACAAACAACATAACATAAAGAAATTACAAAGAGTACAAAGACTGATGGCAATCAAAATTATAAAGGGCTTTAAAACAGTTTCGTATGATGCAGCCTGCGTTCTAGCTAAAATAGTCCCCATCGATTTATTAGCACATACTTTTGTTGTTCAATATAACCTTCTTAAAAAGTCTATGAATTCAAACGATATTCAAGCTGAATTTGTTAAATCAGAATTGGAATACAAAAGATGTTATCATCCCGGCAAATTTCCAAATATATTAATACATCAAGGAAATAAACCTTTTAAAACGGAAATATATACAGATGGGAGAAAAGATAGGAAAAATGTAGGCTGCGCATGTGTAATATTCTTTGATCAGGAATTGACAGAGATACATAAATTTAGACTGGGACACAACTGCACAAACATTCAAGCAGAACAATACGCTATACTGAAAACCTTACAAAAAATACAAACTGAACATACACAACATAATACACTTTGTATATACACCGACAGTAAAGTAACGATACAAAAACTACAGAACCGCACAACCTGTGACCCGTTAACAACACAAATTAGAGAACTTATAACAGGATTAAATTATATTAACATATACTTGCCATGGGCTAAAGCACACTCTGATAATTTTGGAAATGAATTGGTCGATAGAGCTGCTAAGTCTGCTTCAAAAGATTCCCAATTACCAGAATGTTACAATAAAATCTCCAAAGCCCACGTAAAATATATGTTAAAAGCTCATCTAACTGAAAAATGGACAAACAATGGACTGTAACTAATAAAGGACAAGATTTAAAACTTTTCATTCCAAACATTAACACATATTTCAACAGCAAATACATACAGCCAGACTTTTACATTACACAATTAGAAACAGGACATGGTACACTGAACTCTTACTACCAACGATTTAACATAAAAGACAACAATACTTGCCCCTGCGATTACTCAACTCCACAAACAAGTCAACGCTTAATATACGATTGCAGACTACTGACTAACGAACGACAAAAAGTAAAACAAGACATTGAACAAAAAAAAGGCAAATTTCCAGTAGAAGAAGACAAGTTATTTTTAAAATATAATATATGCTTTGCTTTATAATATTTTTGCAGAAGAACATTGTTTTTAATACAATTAATCGCGTTTTGAATACTTATATAAATAGCTGATACAACTACCAATACTTTTAAATATTTATGATATTTCAATCTTATTTCTATTATTTCTCTTTTCTTTTAAGATTTTTCAAATCTCTCTATACTTTAATTTAACGTTGCTATTGTTAATTTTCTTTATATATATATATATAGTAATATATATATAATAATAATATATATAATAGTTCAAAACTTTTGAAATAATCTATGTATAAATTAATTGTAAACCCACTACAAACTGCATGTGATATGCTAAACTTGCATGGGACATGCAGAAACAAGTAAACGGCCTTCTTATAGGGTTACTATAGGAAGGAATCAAAATATATATATAAAATATTATAAATATATATATAAAATAATATATAAATATATATATATATTTGCCTGTTACAGCTCTAGCGGTCGCAATTTTTGTTTTATCTTTACCAAACTTGATATGTAATCGTTTTATACAAAAAGACAGATCAAGTTCGTTAACTGCCGAAATCGGACCAGAGGGAGGCGGGGGGAGGTTAAAGGGGGAGAATTTCGAAAATTCTTAACATCTCCGTTATTATGCGTCGGATAGAAAAATCGTATTGAACCAATCTTATTGCAAATTTAATTTTCTATAAATGTTGTTATGCACAGTTTTTCACTATCTTGATTATTAACTGAGATATTTGATTTTTTTAAGTTATCGATCTTCAGTAAAGCCCCACTCCTACTCATCTCATATTAACAATATTCTATTATGTTATGAAGCATTTTATTTGAAGCTAAAATACCAAATATTGTTCACATTGAACTTTTAATTTTTGAAATAAATGCAAAAACGTGACGCACTTTGCGGGAAAATTGCTTAGTTTACTCAGCCCCTGCGTGACGGACTTTTTTCGAAGGATACGCTCCTTACTCTCAAGCTGCTTTCAAGAAGGTTATGTCCTGCTGATGTGTACTTTTTTCTTGGTTTATTTTTAGACTCATCTCTTTTTGCAGTTAATATCAGTGACCCACCAGAAACTGCATATCCTATGCCAAGATGACTGCACTTGTCCTGCAAATGAAAGGTGCTTTCGCATTTTATGCACCCGTTTTTTAAAAATTTGTTAAAAAATCCTAAAAATAACTGCCCCATCTATTGTTCTTTGAAAAGAGGAATGTTGGTTTTTAGAAGTTGCTTAACCAGACTCATCAGTAGTGAATCAGTTATCCATAGTAATATAATAAAGGTCTCTTGAAAACAATATTTGGTATATGAGCTTAGAATAAAGAGGTTCATAATATAACAGTTTATTTTTAATATGATTTGAATAGATGTGGGGGGGGGGTTACTTAAGGATGAAAACTAAACTTTTCAAATATATCCGTTAATATTCATGATAGAGAAAATATGTATATAACAATACTTGTAGGTAATTTAATTTTCAATAAGATTGGTTATCTATAATACTATAATCCCACGCACACTAACGGGGATATTTCGAAATTTCTCCTCTAAACCCTTCCTCCAACTAGTTTGATTACGGTCAATAGCGAACTTGATTTTTTTTTTTCACATAAAATTATTAAATATCGCGTTTGCTTACGATCAAACGAAAATCGCGACCGCTAGAGCGCTAACAGGCATGCATATATATATAATATATATATATAAATATAAAATAATAATATATATAATATTATTTATATATATGTATCACTATATGGGTGTTGTTGTGTTTTGAGTTTTGGTCAGGAATTGGTGAAAAAATCTTAGTTCCAATAATTTTCGAGAATATTTATTTTCTCTCTTTCAGGGCTAAAAAGTGCCGGTACTACTTTATATATATATATATATATAAATATATATATATACTATATAATTAATATATATATATATATAATATATATATACCTAGCGGAACCCGGCAGACGATGTCCTGTCATTAATATATCAAGCGAATTAGGATATTAAATTTAATAATATATGTGTTACGTTTTGTATTTAACCAAAATCAGTAATAAACGTTTTTTTAATAAGAGTTCTTTTTGGCTTGCAAAATTAAAAATTTTTCCTTGGGGGGGTGGGGGGGGGGGGGGGTGGGGGGGGGGGGGGGTGGGGGGGGGGGGGGGTGGGGGGGGGGGGGGGTGGGGGGGGGGGGGGGTGGGGGGGGGGGGGGGTGGGGGGGGGGGGGGGTGGGGGGGGGGGGGGGTGGGGGGGGGGGGGGGTGGGGGGGGGGGGGGGTGGGGGGGGGGGGGGGTGGGGGGGGGGGGGGGTGGGGGGGGGGGGGGGTGGGGGGGGGGGGGGGTGGGGGGGGGGGGGGGTGGGGGGGGGGGGGGGTGGGGGGGGGGGGGGGTGGGGGGGGGGGGGGGTGGGGGGGGGGGGGGGTGGGGGGGGGGGGGGGTGGGGGGGGGGGGGGGTGGGGGGGGGGGGGGGTGGGGGGGGGGGGGGGTGGGGGGGGGGGGGGGTGGGGGGGGGGGGGGGTGGGGGGGGGGGGGGGTGGGGGGGGGGGGGGGTGGGGGGGGGGGGGGGTGGGGGGGGGGGGGGGTGGGGGGGGGGGGGGGTGGGGGGGGGGGGATAGCAGTGGTGACTGCCAACAATTTTCTGCAAACATCATTAGATGTTTAGTTTTCCGTATTTATAAAGTATGCTGCAGAACAGCTGATATAACTCTCTTTTGATTTCCATATATATTCAAATTGGTTTACTGAAGGGTTTAATGATCCTTGAAGGTATTTTGTTTTTATTTTTATCTTGGTATATCATCTAAAATTTAATATTGTTAAAACATTAAGCTTGTGTAAACATTTCCATTACTTAAGTTACTATATTTTGGACAGTTATGAACATTTTGAATTGATGTGAGATCTGTTATCTGGGGATTGACAAACTAAAACTTTATCTTCAATGGCTTTAGCCTCATTAATAAATTTTAAGATTAAATATGATGTCAAAATAATTGTATGAAATTGAAATGCTTGTGAAAAGGAGTCAGTTCTACAATTTGAATCAAATTGTCCAGTTAAAATGTACTCTTTTACTGGGACATACACATTTTTTTCATGCCTGAAGTTTGACCATTTCTCTTAAATTGAGCTCTTTTCATAGTCTTTATTTCTTTAAAAAGGTAAATTAGTTGTTTTCCTGTTATTTTATGATTTACAATAAAATGAAAAAGTAGAACTGCCTCCTTCCTCTGGAACATACATATCATGTAAACTAAGTGATTTTGATATCCACTTTTTATTGTTTTCAACAGGTACATTGTTCACAGTACTTAATGTTCAAAAAATGTTTGTAAATATTTCAAATATATATATATTTTTTTTATTACACTACCAGATTTGTTTTCTTATATCTTGATCTCAAAATAAATTATATATTTCATAACTGTAAGATAAAATAATAAGAAAATGATTCTCAGATTTTGATAAGAAGTTTCTCCCATCTCTTTTCTATGCTTAAAGGGGCCTTGTCACATCAAAACTATTTTCAATTAAATGAATTAATAGGAAGACGACATCTTATTTATCTATCTATCTGTACACACACACACACACACACACATATATATATATATATATATATATATATATATGTACACAGTAGCTAAGGTACCCGGCGATGCCCGGGAAATAGTTGTTGACTGACTAATGCTGGTATTTTTATAGCAAGACTTCAATATGTAAAATTAAATTTCCTCCAGGACGTATTGTTTTTCCGAAATACTAATCCTAAAGGGTAACTTTTGGGGACTAATATAATAGAAATTTTAGTTTTGAAGAATAAATCAAAATGTGTTCTTAATCTATCCCTCTCATTGTTTTTGACTAATTCAAACATAATCATGGTATTCCATATTCTTGGATACCATTTATTGCAATTAAATATCATTTATTGTCAACAACCAATCCAAGCACTATAGTTTCAGCATAGTTTTGTACATAAGATTATATTCGTAATTGTAAATCTCAGTGGAAATTACTTCAAGTAATGCCAGCATATCACAGAAAATAATTAAACTCAATTAATTGTTTTAGCCTCCCATCAACTTCCGCTCCATCATGAGGGCTATCAATATTTTTCCCTTAAATTATTGATTCAAAATATTATTTTAATAATTGATCTACCTGATGGAATTAAATAATAGTGCTACCCTAAAAATAATTTCATTTATATTCAAAAAAGTAGGTGAGGGGAAGAGATCGTAGCCGTCCCTGCAACCTAAGTAATACTTTAAACAATCATATCGAGTTTAAAAGCATATTGTCTTTTGTTATAATGACATTACCATTAACATTTAATTTTTATGATTTTACATATTTGTTTCAACATCAAGATATCGGAAATAAGATAATATATTACCAGAACCAAAGAGTTTGATTCCCTACAACTTCCGCTATCAGTACTTGTGCTAATTCAGCAGGACTTTGTTTAAATAATACATTATACAACTTAAATAATGGAAATGCTCCTATAGTTTACATATCTATTGGAAATAAATAACAAAGTTATTTTCCAGGGAAAATAAATAAATGAGGAGGGGTAAAATTGTTATTTATTTCCAATAGAAATATAAACTATAACAGCATTTCCATTATTTAATTTGTATAATTCCCAATTAGCCATAGTTGCATAAAGTGGACGTTAATAAATAAATAAAAAATTGTATAATGTATTATTTAAACAAAGTCATACTGAGTTTTCACAGGGAGTGATAGGAATTGGTAGGGAATCAAACTCTTTGGTTCGGGAAGTATATTATCTTATTTCCGATAACTTTATGTTATTGAAAGCAATATAAGAATTAAACATTAATGGTAATGTCTTTTTGACCAAAGGCAATATGCGTTAGATTAATTATTAAAGTAATATTTTGAATCAATAATTTAAGGGGGGAAATGTTGATAGCTCTCATGCTGGAGAGGAAGTTGATGGGAGGCTAAAACAATTATTGAGTTTACTTATTTCCTGTGAAATGCTGGCATTACTGGAAGTGATTTCCTCTGAGATCTACTATTACCAATATAATCTTACCTACAAAACTATGCTTAAACTATATGTGCTCGGATTGGTTATTATCAGGAAATATGTTGATTATAGATGATATTTAATTGTAATAAACGCTATCCATGATTATGGTTTGAATTACTAAAAACAGTGAGTCAAAAAGTGGAGAGGGATAGATTAGGAGCACATTTTGATTTATTCTTTAAAACTAAAATTTCTATTCCATTAGTCCCCACAAGTTACCCTTTAGGATTGGCTATTTCGGAAAAACAATACGTCGTGGAGGAAGTTTATTTGTGCATAATAAAGTCTTACTATAAGAATACCATCATTAGTCAGTCAACAATGATTTCCCGCGCATCGCCGGCTACCTTAGCTGGTATATTTATAAAACAGTAACCTCTGTCTGTGCATTGATTTTTCCCCCCAAATTTCATGATACTTTTTCGTTTCACATGTCATAGACGCGATAGCTGCAAGTTGTTTCTTTTTTATTTTATTTACGTCCACTTTATGCTACTTTGGCTAATTGGGACGGATTATCTACAGGGAACCACCCTTTTAGCAGATTTCCCTAAAGGGAAATCAGCCTTCAGTCAACCCCAACGTCTACTAGTGTTACATAAACAATACTCTGTTATTTAATAAACCACATTATTCGAAGCTTAAATACCAAATATTGTTTTGAAGAGACCTTTATTGTTATACGAGATAAATGCAAATATTCTTAAATTCTTGGACTAATCAAATTTGATTGATTGAGATAAAAATAATTCTGATTCATTATTAATTACAGTACTAGGTACAGTACATAGTTTTCAATAAAATTAATATGTTATATTCTGATATGTTTCAGTAATTCTTTGTCTTTCCGGTTTGAAGGAAGGCAGACCTGTTTGTTACATTTCTGTCGCTTTCCGTCGGGAGGTTTCTTATTATCGTTTGTATTTATTCACTTAATAATCACGGCGGAGTTTTGTTATCAGTATGCAGATTTATCCATTGTTAAAATTAACGAGGGAAATCTGCTTAGTTTACGCAGCCCCTGCGCGCCCAAGTGGGGGACTTTTCTAGCCAGGGTGGGGCTAAGGAATTTATTTAATGAGTCCGTTACTAAATAAATTTCTACTGCCTATATATATATATATATTTATATTTATATATTTGTCTGTTAACGATCTAGCGGTCGCAATTTTGGCTTGATCGTTACCAAACTCGATAATTAATCGTTTTACGCAAAAATACTAAAGCTAGAGCTGTAATTTGAAATTAATCAGAATCAGTTTTATTTCAATCACTCAAATTTTAATAATCCAAAAACAAAAGTGGGGGGGGTCATTTCAGCCATTAACGAACTTGATCTGTCTTTTACATAAAACGTTTAAATATCGAGTTTGGTACCAAAGAAACAAAAATTGCGACCGCTAAAGGTTAACACGCACACACACACACACATATATATATATATACACTAGCTCAGATACCCGGCTTCGCTCGGGAATTCACTTAAGCCTGAATGGTGATGGTATATTTTCGGCAAGGCTTTACTTTGCACAATATTTTGACATTTACCCGTCCCAGTGTTTAGGGTTAACACCCGTCGTTTCTGTGGATTTGTTAATAATAAAATTATTTGTTTATGTAAGGCTTCACTGTCCTGCATATTGACATATTTCCCGTTTCCTGTGCATTATGCATAGATTTGAATTATTAAGGAGAAAATATTGACATACATTTGAATTAATTTTTTAAGGTGAGGTACCTGGTAGTTCATATTGAAAAGAAGTGTTGAGCAAACTTCTCTAAAGTTATGTGCATATTTGCCGAAACCCTAATAAGAAACGAAATATCACTATTATTAATTTCAGGCCTCCCTTATAACCCCCACTCCTGCCCGTCCTTAGAAATGTTAGTATGGCTTATTATATGGAAGGCGTTAGAACTAATTCACATACCGAGTTTGGTTTAGTTCGGTTGAGTCTTTTGTGCCAAATTAAATATTTGACTCCCGCTATAATTTTTAGCGTATGACGCCTTTATACTTCTGTATACGACGATAGTGTATATAAAAAAGTTTCTCTAAATAACAAAATCAACAACTTTTGTTATTTGCATATTTGCCGAAAATGCAATAGGAAACGAAATATCACTATTATTAATTTCAGGCCTCCCTTATAACCCCCACTCCTGCCCGTCCCTAGAAATGTTAGTATGGCTTATTATAAGGAAGGCGTTAGTGCTAATTCACATACCGTGTTTGGTTTAGTTCGGTTGAGTCTTTTGTGCCAAATAAAATTGTGGACTCCCGCTATAGTTTTTAGCGTATAACTCATTTATACTTCCGTATACGGCAAAAGTGCATATAACAAAAGTTACTCTAAATAACAAAATGAACAACTTTTGTTTTGTGCATATTTGCAGAAAAAACAATACTAAACGAAATATCGCTATTTTTAATTTCAGGCCTTCCATATAACCCCCACTCCTGCTCGTCCCTAGAAATGTTAGTATGGCTTATTATAAGGAAGTCGTTAGTGCTAATTCACATAACGAGTTTGGTTTAGTTCGGTTGAGTCTTTTGTGCCAAATAAAATTGTGGACTCCCTCTACAGTATTTAGCGTATAACTCATTTATACTTCCGTATACGGGAAAAGTGCATATTACAAAAGTTGCTCTAAATTACAAAATAAACAACTTTTATTATGGACATATTTGCAGAAAAAGTAATAGGAAACGAAATATCGCTATTTTTAATTTCAGGCCTCCTTTATAACCCCCACTCCTGTTTGTCTTGGAGAAGGGCTAATAGAAATATACATACCAAGTTTCTTAAAATTCGTTTATGCGTGAAAAGGTAACAAACAAACATACACGAAAGAAATAAAATGCAGTTACGGTGTCTATGACATGTGAAACGAAAAGTTATCGTGAAATTTCACGAAAAAAATCAATGTACAGACAGAGGTTACAATTTTATATATATATATATATATATATATATATATATATATATATATATATATATTCACACACACAGTTTTGAACGGACCTCATTTTTCCCATCTACTAGGTAGAATCGTTGGTCATTTGAAGAAAAATTTCGAAAATTGTGTCATGAGTACGACTTCAATAGTTGATTTTTCTTCAAATATCCATCGATCCTACCCAGGAGAGGCCGAAAATGAGGTCCGTTCAAAACTGTGTATATATATATATATATATATAAATCAGCGGTCGCAATTTTTGTCTTATCGTTACCAAACTTGAAGTATAATCGTTTTATACAAAACGAAAGATCAAGTTCGTTAACGGCTGAAATCGGACCAGGGGAGGGGGGGTTTAGAGGGGGGGATTTCTAAAATTCCTAATATCTCTGTTATTATGAGTCGTATTGAAAAAATTGTTTAGAACCAATCTTATTGCAAATGTAATGCTATTATGTACATATTTTCACTATCTTGATTATTAACAGATATTTGCATGTTTTAGTTCTCGGTCTTCAGTAAAGCCCCACTCCTACTCATCTCATATTTTCAATATTCTATTATGTTATGAAGGACTTTATTTGAAGCTTAAATGCCAAATATTGTTCTCATTGAACTTTTAAGCTTTGAGATAAATGCAAATACGTTGTACACGTGGGAAATCTGCTTAGTTAACGCAGCCCCTGCGTGACGGACTTTTTTATATCATGAACCACTTCATTATAAGGTTAAATACTAAATATTATTTTCAACAAAGCTTTATTATACGAGATACAAACAAATACGTTCAGCTCCCAGACATTAGTAGTCGCAAAGCACCTGTGAGGTGCAAAGCAATAAAACTCGATATATCTATTATTAATGACTCCAGGAGTAACAATAAATGTGCTCAATTAAATTAAATTTTATTTCATAAAGCATTAAAAACAATTTTGTAACTATAATACACTTATAAAATACCATAAGAATATTTTTAAAAAAAATCTTCATAATCGCATAAAGTACTAGCATTAGTTTGATTTTCCATTATTATTTTTAGTACTATAAATAAAACTATATGATATATTTTATTTCATATAGTTTTATTTAGGGGCTCAGGTTAGCCATGCGAGTTAAAGCGTTGACCTTTATCTCACATGGTAAACCTAGAGTGGCGAGTTCGATTCTCGCCTGGGCAAAGGAAATTATTTAGTGACGAAATTCATTAAATAACGTCCTAAAATCCCACCCTGGCTAGAAAAGGGTGGTAACCTATAGATAACCCGTCCCGATTAGCCTAAGTTGCAAAAAGTGGACGTTAATAAATAAAGAATAATATATTTTATTTTAGTCATACAAGGTCAAAATAGCAATAAATTAGGTGCATTGCTAATTAATTATTTATAGTATAAAAATATAAAAAGTTGCGACCTAAAATTTAAATTTCACATTGGATTGACTTAAAAACAGTAAGTGTAGATAAAAAATATTGTTATAGAATATTATGATAAATGATAAACTAATCAAATAAAATACTTTTAACAAATATTACAACGTATTAATAAATGAAAGAATTAAAATGCACTGTCTTCATCAATACTATTAATTCTTACAAGAGTATTCCTACAATGTGCGCAGATTGGTTTTACATAAGTGCACCTGACAGTATTCACACTGGTATTTTGTGTTTTTCCTTTCCTTCTTATCTAAGCAAGGCTGACAATATTTTCTTTTTTTACTTGGAGGACCACTTATAGAATGTGACCAAGTAGATGGAATCGACTGCCCTGTGACTTCTATCAGTCGATCTCTTAGACTTCTCGGAATTGGACGCTCGCCTAATAAGCTGTTCCCGTCTTAGTTCAGCGCTAAGCTGTCGTAAAAATCCACGTCGATTCTTTATATGAAACCCATTTCCATTATAAATTATTTGTGCATTAATAGCGGCCACGTTTAGTGTGGAGAAGAAAATCACCATCGGCCAACGCCTCGTATTTCGAGCTGCGCCGAGCTTATCGGCGGAGTCAGCCCTTGGTGCTGTTATAATAGATGACGATTTCTGGCTTATTTTTTTCCTCCTTTTTTCTCCCAGATCCGATAGCAACGACACATCACTGAACCAATTGTCAGCTGTCACATTTCTACCGGTATTGGTAATACCCTCCACAAGTCGCATCACTACATCTGTATTTTTATTACTGTCCGAAAATGGGCCGTCAGGTTGTTTGCCTGCATAAATTTCCATTTTGGATGTATAATACGTTTTTGAATCCACCAAAGCAAAAAGTTGAAGTCCATATTTTGCAGGTTTACTTGGTATGTACTGGCGGAAGCCGCAGCAGCCTCGAAATGATTCCAGCTTTTCGTCAATTGTTACACTCTCCAAAACAATAATTTATTTTACAAATATTTCGAAGAACTCCCTCACAGCTGCCAACGTATCGTAATGCCTTCTATCTTGCCTTGTCCTTCTGTCATCAAATCTAAGGCAACGCATCAGAAACCTAAATCGTATCAAACTCATCGTCAGACGAAATGCTTCCACCCCATCGCCTGAGGTGTCCCATAGTTCTTCTACATTCAAGTGCGGCATGATACACCCCTGCAAGATAAAGTAGACCGATCAACGCTTTTATTTCTACCTCATCTGTTGGCCTAGCATCTCTTTCCCTTGAAACATTTCGCCTTATTTCATTAATAAACTGGTTGGTAGATTGGGTTATTATACTTATAATTTGATCATCAAACAGGCAATTCCAAGTTTCAACTACACTGCTCGCTTTCTTGGCAGGCCCTCTCACCCCTGGCAGTTTTAGTAAAACATTCTGTTTAGAAGTTTTTCTTTTTTGATTGAAGGGTTTCTTCCTCCATTCATAAGAATTCACAACTTTCTGATTAGGTTTTTGATGTGCAACATAGTAGTCACTTTCTTCCCAGTCATCGTCTTCTGACTCAGCATTGGACTGTTCAGAAGCTGAATCGTCTCCCCGCTCTTCTACCGCATCTTCTCCGTCGGTGTCGGGTTCGTCTGGGAAATCCTCTTCCACGGCATTCAGATCATTTTGTTCTGATAAAGAAGGCCCATCGAATAGCTCTGCATGAAGTCGAGCTATATCGAGAGGATTTTTAAGGTTGAAAACTCTACTTTCGTTAGCCATTCTAGCCTGCAAAAAAAAAACACTATATATAAATAATTAAATCAAGTTAATTTTTATCAAGTAAAAATTAAAATAAATCCATAGAGGTGTAATTCAATTAATTTATTATATTTAATCATTGTTTTTTATAATAATGCTTTTTTTTTGTAACTTATGAAATATGTTGAAAATATAAAACAAAAAAAATCACTTCAATGGTCACATGCACCTCACAGGTGTTGTCTTCTTCCGGTGCAATGTTTCAAAGCAACGCAAAATTAGTTTAACATAATACACGTAAACTGAATATGAACTAGAACGAATGGTTACGTGAAATACATCGAAATATGAATTTGTGTATACTTACATTAATAGTCGCATGCACCTCTGAGGTGATTTTTGATGATGACACGTGCTATGTTGACACCTAGAAATGGAAAATGCCACTGAGACCTTGAGAGGAAGGAAGTAGGAAGATAGTAAGAAGGTGGCGCCCCTAGCGGAAGCTGCTAATTTGAAAAGGATGAATTACTGTTCCATGCACCACACAGGTTCAGCGCGACTACTGAAAGGATAATGAGGTGCGTTCGCGGCGACCAAGTACTCCAATTTCCGAGTATCCAACAGGATGGCGGATTACGAAGCGAGCCGTGGCTAGAGACTTTGTCTTATTCACTACTAATGGAACACCCATCCCCACCTTTGGAGAGCAGCTCGTCGCGCAACACTTGGGCCTATCGAGGAAGCTGAACTAGCGGTTCATATAGCCAACGTCAGACAGCCAATTAAAGTATGGTGAACCAGGCTGCCTGCCAACTTGTGGATCGGGTTACAGGCCTCACGACCCAGTGGAAACCAGCTGATGTCCCTATACCAACCATCTACTGAGTTTCCAGAGGCGAATGGTACATGGACCTTCTTCAGAAGTATGCCGGCATCAGCCGGCCGACAGTCTACATCAAGATGCCCACCCATTCCATCGTACATCATAGCGAGACCCGTTGGGCATCGGTGGCAGCGAAGGTTTAGGAGGCTCATACTCGGGTGAGCATTATGTAGTTTTAGCAGATGATGGAGGAATGAATCTGCACCCTTTCGAAGAGCTCATGGGCGAGCCCGTTTCACATTGTTCAAAAAAAAGGAAGGGGGAATAAGACCCTGTGGAGATTACTGGAGACTCGATGTGAAAACCGCCCCGATCGCTATGCGGTTCCATATATAGCGGACTTCAATATCAATCTACATGGGAAGAAATTTCATGAAAAAGAAACTTCACCTAGCTCGACCTCAATAGAGCTTACTACCAAGTCCCTATCGCAGAAGAGGGCATTTCAAAGACGGCAATTATAACTACCTTCAGCCCCTTTGATTTTCTACGAATGTGCTTCGAATTACGCAATGCAGCCCAGACCTTCCAACAATTTCTTGACGCCGTACTCCGTGGCCTTGACTTTGCTTCCTCTTCCTCGACGACATATGCATCGGATCCAGTGTCGAGGAAGCCATTGCCTTACCATAAATCTGGCCAAATGCGTTTTCGCCAAGTAAGAAGTCGAATTCCTGGGGCACAAGGTATCACCGCTCTGCCAGGGAAGGTTGAGGTCTTCGCCAACTACCCTCAGTGACATGCGACGGTTTCTGCAGTGCTCAAGCAGAGGGATGCCGATTCCTGGAAGCCTTTGGTATTTTGTTTTTGCAATTTCAACAAAGCCCAACTTGCTTACATCACTTATGACAGGGAACTTCTCGCCAGCCACCGGGCAATTAAGCATTTCCGCCCTTACATCGAAGGTCGACATTGCCATGTATAGACAGATCATAAACCTCTATCCTTTGCATTCCAGCAGAAGCCCGAATCTTCCACACCAATGCGTTTCAGATTGGTGAACTATATCAGTTAGTTCACCACTGATATCCGCCATGTAGCTGGCTCTAATAACGACGTGCCAAACGAATTTCGAGGATTGGGGAGACCCATAGTCTTGATGACTTAGATGGAATAGCGGAAGCTTAGGATACGGACATGAAACTTATCCAGAATCCAAGGCTGCAATTAAAGTAGATTGATCTTCCCCACGTCAGCTAACTGATACCGTGCGAGATGTCGACTCCAAAAGCCCGACCGTATGTGCGCGTCGTGGAGTGTTGGTGAGCCTCTATGAGCTGAGCCACCCAGGAATTCGTGGGTCACGGCAACGATTTTTCTGAAGAACGTCGACCTCGGAGAGTGGACACGGTCTTGTCTTGCCAGCCAGCGTTCTCACCTCCCAGAAACTTCCCGTTTGCTCCAGGTTTAAACACGTCCACATTGATATTATTGCCCCCCATCCCTCTTCAGGTGGCACGAGGTATTGCTTGACCATGGTGTACAGGTTTACCCGATGGCCCCAGCCGATATACCGCGTTTACCTGTGCTCCAGTCCTGGCCACCACGGTTTGGTGTTTCTGTTCGAATAACTGCCGGCCAAGGGAGACAATTTGAATCAGACCTCTTCTCACAGCTTTCAAGAACTTTGGGTTTCCAGAAAATCAGGAGTGAGTCATACTATAAATGCTCTAGCAATACTAGCTGCCACTGAGATCGAATGCCTTAAAGAGGCTACAAAACTTTAGAAACCACTGAGAATTTCTACATAAGAGATTATCTCAGATCAGTATTCTGCTTATTAGGATTAAGCTGGAAAAAATAGCGAAAGTGAATCCCCATATTCATTGACTTCAAGAGCTTAAAGGAAACTTTCTGGCTCAAATTGAATTGGTATTTAGGGATGTAGAATTAGTAGACAAGTTTGCAAATTCAACATTGCTAGCTCCTCGATTCAAGAAAATACATTTTCAAAGGCCATTAGCTGTTGTCAATGCTACCAGAAAGATTTCTGATTAAATCAAACAGCTGTCCACAGCGTTTAATACTCCCCAAATTCCAAGTCAAATTAATATTAGTGATGTTAACACTCCTTGCTTAAGAGATTCTAGGTATCTGGTAATGGTCTCCCCTGCTTGCTGTTTTCTGTTTGCAAGCTTGTATCTGGAGAATACTTCATTAACAGGTTTTAGAAAAATGCTCTTTAAAACACTTATTGCATCATTAAAGGTTTTACATTCAATTATGTACTCATAAATCGCTGGGGATACATGATTAATTAGTATACGTAACCTGTCAGCATCACTTACTTGGTAAGTTAGTATGAAGTTCTGAAAAGTTCGATACCAATGATTCCACTCGATTGTAGCTGTTTGTGATTCAGGATAAATAGCTAATCTTTCTGGACGTAGTAATTTATCCATTATGTTTTGTGTTAATTAAATTGAAATAAAAAGCTTTGTTATACCTGAAGCTAGGCTTTAATTAACACAATAGAACATTGTAAACAAAGATCAGATGTTAGTGAAAATATGATTCAGTAATAACAAATCTAACAATACTGTTTTTGAGAATAATTTATATCAAACACAAACTTATTTTTTAAATTATTTCTCTAATTATTTTAGATTCAAAGTTATGTCTAAAAAACGTCCTTTTACAAAAAAAAAAAAAAAAAAATGCATGCAATAAATTCTTAAAATCCTCCTTTTCTGTTTCATATTCCTGTTGTGTTGACATCAAAACTCAACTCTTCCTTCAATGATGCTCCATTGATTCAACTTAATAAATGCTCTCGATCTGTTATCTCTATTTTGGGAATGGAAGATCCTGGAATAGTTTATGATCATGGCAGAGGTAGATGGATGTCCGGAGGGAGCATTCTAAGGGCTGCAGTAGGAAATGGAAGATCCTGGAATAGTTTATGATCATGGCAGAGGTGGATGGATGTCCGGAGGGAGCATTCTGGGGGCTGCAGTAGGAAATGGAAGATCCTGGAATAGTTTATGATCATGGCAGAGGTGGATGGATGTCAGGAGGGAGCATTCTGGGGGCTGCAGTAGGAAATGGAAGATCCTGGCAGAGGTGGATGGATGTCCGGATGTAGCATTCTGGGGGCTGCAGTAGGAAATGGAAGATCCTGGAATAGTTTATGATCATGGCAGAGGTGGATGGATGTCCGGAGGGAGCATTCTGGGGGCTGCAGTAGGAAATGGAAGATCCTGGCAGAGGTGGATGGATGTCCGGATGGAGCATTCTGGGGGCTGCAGAAGGAAATGGAAGATCCTGGCAGAGGTGGATGGATTTCCGGATGGAGCATTCTGGGGGCTGCAGTAGGAAATGGAAGATCCTGGCAGAGGTGGATGGATGTTCGGATGGAGCATTCTGGGGGCTGCAGTAGGAAATGGAAGATCCTGGCAGAGGTGGATGGATGTCCGGAGGGAGCATTCTGGGGGCTGCGGTAGGAAATGGAAGATCCTGGCAGAGGTGGATGGATGTCCGGAGGGAGCATTCTGGGGGCTGCAGTAGGAAATGGAAGATCCTAGCAGAGGTGGATGGATGTCCGGATGGAGCATTCTGGGGGCTGCAGTAAGAAATGGAAGATCCTAGCAGAGGTGGATGGATGTACGAAGGGAGCATTCTGGGGGCTGCAGTAGGAAATGGTAGATCCTGGCAGAGGTGGATGGATGTCCGGATGGAGCATTCTGGCGGCTGCAGTAGGAAATGGAAGATCCTGGCAGAGGTGGATGGATGTCCGGAGGGAGCATTCTGGGGGCTGCAGTAGGAAATGGAAGATCCTGGAATAGTTTATGATCATGGCAGAGGTGGATGGATGTCCGGAGGGAGCATTCTGGGGGCTGCAGTAGGAAATGGAAGATCCTGGAATAGTTTATGATCATGGCAGAGGTGGATGGATGTCAGGAGGGAGCATTCGGGGGCTGCAGTAGGAAATGGAAGATCCTGGCAGAGGTGGATGGATGTCCGGATGGAGCATTTCTGGGGGCTGCAGTAGGAAATGGAAGATCCTGGCAGAGGTGGATGGATTTCCAGATGTAGCATTCTGGGGGCTGCAGTAGGAAATGGAAGATCCTGGCAGAGGTGGATGGATGTTCGGATGGAGCATTCTGGGGGCTGCAGTAGGAAATGGAAGATCCTGGCAGAGGTGGATGGATGTCCGGAGGGAGCATTCTGGGGGCTGCAGTAGGAAATGGAAGATCCTGGAATAGTTTATGATCATGGCAGAGGTGGATGGATGTCCGGAGGGAGCATTCTGGGGGCTGCAGTAGGAAATGGAAGATCCTGGAATAGTTTATGATCATGGCAGAGGTGGATGGATGTCAGGAGGGAGCATTCTGGGGGCTGCAGTAGGAAATGGAAGATCCTGGCAGAGGTGGATGGATGTCCGGATGGAGCATTCTGGGGGCTGCAGTAGGAAATGGAAGATCCTGGCAGAGGTGGATGGATTTCCGGATGGAGCATTCTGGGGGCTGCAGTAGGAAATGGAAGATCCTGGCAGAGGTGGATGGATGTCCGCAGGGAGCATTCTGGGGGCTGCAGTAGGAAATGGAAGATCCTGGCAGAGGTGGATGGATGTCCGGAGGGAGCATTCTGGGGGCTGCAGTAGGAAATGGAAGATCCTGGCAGAGGTGGATGGATGTCAGGAGGGAGCATTCTGGGGGCTGCAGTAGGAAATGGAAGATCCTGGCAGAGGTGGATGGATGTCCGGATGGAGCATTCTGGGGGCTGCAGTAAGAAATGGAAGATCCTAGCAGAGGTGGAGGGATGTCCTAAGGGAGCATTCTGGGGGCTGCAGTAGGAAATGGTAGATCCTGGCAGAGGTGGATGGATGTCCGGATGGAGCATTCTGGGGGCTGCAGTAGGAAATGGAAGATCCTGGCAGAGGTGGATGGATGTCCGGAGGTAACATACTGGGGGCTGCGGTAGGAAATGGAAGATCTTGGAATAGTTTATGATCATGGCAGAGGTGGATGGATGTCCGGAGGGAGCATTCTGGGGGCTGCAGTAGGAAATGGAAGATCCTGGAATAGTTTATGATCATGGCAGAGGTGGATGGATGTCCGGAGGGAGCAGTCTGGGGGCTGCAGTAGGAAATGGAAGATCCTGGAATAGTTTATGATCATGGCAGAGGTGGATGGATGTCCGGAGGGAGCAATCTGGGGGCTGCAGTAGGAAATGGAAGATCCTGGAATAGTTTATGATCATGGCAGAGGTGGATGGATGTCCGGAGGGAGCAATCTAGGGGCTGCAGTAGGAAATGGAAGATCCTGGCAGAGGTGGATGGATGTCCAGAGGGAGCATTCTGGGGGCTGCAGTAGGAAATGGAAGATCCTGGAAGAGTTTACGATCATGGCAGAGGTGGAAGGCTGTCCGCAGGGAGCATTCTGGGGGCTGCAGTAGGAAATGGTAGATCCTGGCAGAGGTGGCTGGATGTCCGGATGGAGCATTCTGGGGGCTGCAGTACGAAATGGAAGATCCTGGAATAGATTATGAGCATGGCAGAGGTGGATGGATGTCAGAAGGAAGCATTCTGGGGGCTGCAGTAGGAAATGGAAGATCCTGGAATAGTTTATGAGCATGGCAGAGGTGGATGGATGTCCGAAGGAAGCATTCTGGGGGCTGCAGTAGGAAATGGAAGATCCTGGCAGAGGTGGATAGATGTCCGGAGGGAGCATTCTGGGGGCTGCGGTAGGAAATGGAAGATCCTGGCAGAGGTGGATGGATGTCCGGAGGGAGCAATCTGGGGGCTGCAGTAGGAAATGGAAGATCCTCGAATAGTTTATGATCATGGCAGAGGTGGATGGATGTCCGAAGGGAGCATTCTGGGGGCTGCAGTAGGTAATGGAAGATCCTGGAATAGTTTATGATCATGGCAGAGGTGGGTGGATGTCCGAAGGGAGCATTCTGGGGGCTGCAGTAGGAAATGGAAGATCCTGGAATAGTTTATGATCATGGCAGAGGTGGATGGATGTCCGGAGGGAGCATTCTGGGGGCTGCAGTAGGAAATGGAAGATCCTGGCATAGTTTATGATCATGGCAGAGGTGGGTGGATGTCCGAAGGGAGCATTCTGGGGGCTGCAGTAGGAAAATGGAAGATCCTGGAATAGTTTATGATCATGGCAGAGGTGGATGGATGTCCGGAGGGAGCATTCTGGGGGCTGCAGTAGGAAATGGAAGATCCTGGAATAGTTTATGATCATGCCAGAGGTGGGTGGATGTCCGAAGGGAGCATTCTGGGGGCTGCAGTAGGAAATGGAAGATCCTGGAATAGTTTATGATCATGGCAGAGGTGGATGGATGTCCGGAGGGAGCAATCTAGGGGCTGCAGTAGGAAATGGAAGATCCTGGTAGAGGTGGATGGATGTCCGGAGGAAGCATTCTGGGGGCTGCGGTAGGAAATGGAAGATCCTGGCAGAGGTGGATGGATGTTTGAAGGGAGCATTCTGGGGGCTGCAGTAGGAAAATGGAACATCCTGGCAGAGGTGGATGGATGTCCGGAGGTAACATTCTGGGGGCTGCAGTAGGAAATGGAAGATCCTGGAATAGTTTATGATCATGGCAGAGGTGGATGGATGTCCGGAGGAAGCATTCTGGGGGCTGCAGTAGGAAATGGAAGATCCTGGAATAGTTTATGATCATGGCAGAGGTGGATGGATGTCCGGAGGGAGCATTCTGGGGGCTGGAGTAGGAAATGGAAGATCCTGGCAGAGGTGGATGGATGTCCGGAGGGAGCAATCTAGGGGCTGCAGTAGGAAATGGAAGATCCTGGCAGAGGTGGATGGATGTCCGGAGGATGGAGCATTCTGGGGGCTGCGGTAGGAAATGGAAGATCCTGGCAGAGGTGGACTGATGTCCGGAGGTAGCATTCTGGGGGCTGCTGTATGTAATGGAAGATCATGGCAGAGGTGGATGGATGTCCGGAGGGAGCATTCTGGGGGCTGCAGTAGGAAATGGAAGATCCTAGCAGAGGTGGATGGATGTCCTGAGGGAGCATTCTGGGGGCTGCAGTAGGAAATGGAAGATCCTGGAATAGTTTACGATCATGGCAGAGGTGGATGGTTGTCCGGAGGGAGCATTCTGGGGGCTGCAGTACGAAATGGAAGATCCTGGAATAGTTTATGATCATGGCAGAGGTGGATGGATGTCCGAAGGAAGCATTCTGGGGGCTGCAGTAGGAAATGGAAGATCCTGGCAGAGGTGGATTGATGTCCGGAGGGAGCATTCTGGGGGCTGCGGTAGGAAATGGAAGATCCTGGCAGAGGTGGATGGATGTCCGGAGTGAGCATTCTGGGGGCTGCGGTAGGAAATGGAAGATCCTCGAATAGTTTATGAGCAGGGCAGAGGTGGATGTATGTCCGAAGGTCGCATTCTGGGTGCTGCAGTAGGTAATGGAAGATCCTGGCAGAGGTGGATGGATGTCCGGAGGTAACCTTCTGGGGGCTGCAGTAGGAAATGGAAGATCCTGGAATAGTTTATGATCATGGCAGAGGTGGATGGATGTCCGGAGGTAGCATTCTGGGGGCTGCAGTAGGAAATGGAAGATCCTGGAATAGTTTATGATCATGGCAGAGGGGATGGATGTCCGGAGGGAGCAATCTGGGGGCTGCAGTAGGAAATGGAAGATCCTGGAATAGTTTATGATCATGGCAGAGGTGGGTGGATGTCCGAAGGGAGCATTCTGGGGGCTGCAGTAGGAAATGGAAGATCCTGGAATAGTTTATGATCATGGCAGAGGTGGATGGATGTCCGGAGGGAGCAATCTGGCGGCTGCAGTAGGAAATGGAAGATCCTGGAAGAGTTTATGATCATGGCAGAGGTGGATGGAAGTCCTGAGGGAGCATTCTAGGGGCTGTAGTAGGAAATGGAAGATCCTGGCAGAGGTGGATGGATGTCCGGAGGAAGCATTCTGGGGGCTGCAGTAGGAAATGGAAGTTCCTGGCAGAGGTGGATGGATGTCCGGAGGTAACATTCTGGGGGCTACAGTTGGAAATGGAAGATCCTGGAATAGTTTATGATCATGGCAGAGGTGGATGGATGTCCGGAGGGAGCATTCTGGGGGCTGCGGTAGGAAATGGAAGATCCTGGCAGAGGTGGATGGATGTCCGGAGGGAGCATTCTGGGGGCTGCGGTAGGAAATATAAGATCCTGGCAGAGGTGGATGGATGTCCGGAGGGAGCATTCTGGGGGCTGCGGTAGGAAATGGAAGATCCTGGAATAGTTTATGATCCTGGCAGAGGTGGATGGATGTCAGGATGGAGCATTCTGGGGGCTGCAGTAGGAAATGGAAGATCCTGGCAGAGGTGGATGGATGTCAGGATGTAGCATTCTGGGGGCTGCAGTAGGAAATGGAAGATCCTGGAATAGTTTATGATCATGGCAGAGGTGGATGGATGTCCGGAGGGAGCATTCTGGGGGCTGCAGTAGGAAATGGAAGATCCTGGCAGAGGTGGATGGATGTCCGGATGGAGCATTCTGGGGACTGCAGTAGGAAATGGAAGATCCTGGCAGAGGAGGATGGATTTCCGGATGGAGCATTCTGGGGGCTGCAGTAGGAAATGAAAGATCCTGGCAGAGGTGGATGGATGTTTGGATGGAGCATTCTGGGGGCTGCTGTAGGAAATGGAAGATCCTGGCAGAGGTGGATGGATGTCCGAGGGAGCATTCTGGGGGCTGCAGTAGGAAATGGAAGATCCTGGCAGAGGTGGATGGATGTCCGGAGGGAGCATTCTGGGGGCTGCAGTAGGAAATGGTAGATCCTGGCAGAGGTGGATGGATGTCCGGAGGAAGCAGTCTGGGGGCTGCAGGCCGAAATGGAAGATCCGAGAAGAGGGGGAGGGAGGTGCGAAGGGTGCATGCTGGGGGCTGCAGTAGGAAATGGAAGATCCTGGCAGAGGTGGATGGATGTACGAAGGGAGCATTCTGGGGGCTGCAGTAGGAAATGGTAGATCCTGGCAGAGGTGGATGGATGTCCGGATGGAGAATTCTGGGGGCTGCAGTAGGAAATGGAAGATCCTGGAATAGTTTATGATCATGGCAGAGGTGGATGGATGTCCGGAGGGAGCATTCTGGGGGCTGCAGTAGGAAATGGAAGATCCTGGAATAGTTTATGATCATGGCAGAGGTGGATGGATGTCCGGAGGGAACAATCTGGGGGCTGCAGTAGGAAATGGAAGATCCTGGCAGAGGTGGATGGATGTCCGGTTGGAGCATTCTGGGGTCTGCAGTAGGAATTGGAAGATCCTGGCAGAGGTGGATGGATTTCCGGATGGAGCATTCTGGGGGCTGCAGTAGGAAATGGAAGATCCTGGCAGAGGTGGATGGATGTTCGGATGGAGCATTCTGGGGGCTGCAGTAGGAAATGGAAGATCCTGGCAGAGGTGGATGGATGTCCGGAGAGAGCATTCTGGGGGCTGCAGTAGAAAATGGAAGATCCTGGAATAGTTTACGATCATGGCAGAGGTGGATGGGTGTCCGGAGGGAGCATTCTGGGGGCTGCAGTAGGAAATGGAAGATCCTGGAATAGTTTATGATCATGGCAGAGGTGGATGGATGTCCGGAGGGAGCATTCTGGGGGTTGCAGTAGGAAATGGAAGATCCTGGCAGAGGTGGATGGATGTCCGGATGGAGCATTCTGGGGGCTGCAGTAGGAAATGGAAGATCCTGGCAGAGGTGGATGGATCTCCGGATCGAGGATTCTGGGGGCTGCAGTAGGATATGGAAGATCCTGGCAGGGGTGGATGGATGTACGGATGGAGCATTCTGGGGGCTGCAGTAGGAAATGGAAGATCCTGGCTGAGATGGATGGATGTCCGGAGGGAGCATTCTGGGGGCTGCGGTAGGAAATGGAAGATCCTGGCAGAGGTGGATGGATGTCCGGAGGGAGCATTCTGGGGGCTGCAGTAGGAAATGGAAGATCATGTCAGAGGTGTATTGCAGTCCGGATGGAGCATTCTGGGGGCTGCAGTAAGAAATGGAAGATCCTAGCAGAGGTGGATGGATGTCCGAAGGGAGCATTCTGGGGGCTGCAGTAGGAAATGGTAGATCCTGGCAGAGGTGGATGGATGTACGGATGGAGCATTCTGGGGGCTGCAGTAGGAAATGGAAGATCCTGGCAGAGGTGGATGGATGTCCGGAGGTAACATTCTGGGGGCTGCGGTAGGAAATGGAAGATCCTGGAATAGTTTATGATCATGGCAGAGGTGGATGGATGTCCGAAGGGAGCATTCTGGGGGCTGCAGTAGGAAATGGAAGATCCTGGAATAGTTTGTGATCATGGCAGAGGTGGATGGATGTCCGGAGGGAGCATTCTGGGGGCTGCAGTAGGAAATGGAAGATCCGGGAATAGTTTATGATCATGGCAGAGGTGGATGGATGTCCGGATGGAGCAATCTTGGGGCTGCAGTAGGAAATGGAAGATCCTGGAATAGTTTATGATCATGGCAGAGGTGGATGGATGTCCGGAGGGAGCATTCTCGGGGCTGCAGTAGGAAATGGTAGATCCTGGCAGAGGTGGATGGATGTCCAGAGGGAGCATTCTGGGGGCTGCAGTAGGAAATGGAAGATCCTGGAATAGTTTACGATCATGGCAGAGGTGGATGGGTGTCCGGAGGGAGCATTCTGGGGGCTGCAGTAGGAAATGGTAGATCCTGGCAGAGGTGGATGGATGTCCGGATGGAGCATTCTGGGGGCTGCAGTACGAAATGGAAGATCCTGGAATAGTTTATGAGCATGGCAGAGGTGGATGGATGTCAGAAGGAAGCATTCTGGGGGCTGCAGTAGGAAATGGAAGATCCTGGAATAGTTTATGATCATGGCAGAGGTGGATGGATGTCCGAAGGGAGCATTCTGGGGGCTGCAGTAGGAAATGGAAGATCCTGGCAGAGGTGGATGGATGTCCGGAGGGAGCATTCTGGGGGCTGCAGTAGGAAATGGAAGATCCTGGCAGAGGTGGATGGATGTCCGGAGGGAGCATTCTGGGGGCTGCAGTAGGAAATGGAAGATCCTGGAAGAGTTTATGATCATGGCAGAGGTGGATGGATGTCCGGAGGTAGCATTCTGGGGGCTGCAGTAGGAAATGGAAGATCCTGGAATAGTTTATGATCATGGCAGAGGTGGGTGGATGTCCGAAGGGAGCATTCTGGGGGCTGCAGTAGGAAATGGAAGATCCTGGAATAGTTTAGTTTATGATCATGGCAGAGGTGGATGGTTGTCCGGAGGGAGCATTCTGGGGGCTGCAGTCGGATATGGTAGATCCTGGAATAGTTTATGATCATGGCAGAGGTGGATGGATGTCCGAAGGAAGCATTCTGGGGGCTGCAGTAGGAAATGGAAGATCCTGGAATAGTTTATGATCATGGCAGAGGTGGATGGATGTCCGGAGGTAGCATTCTGGGGGCTGCAGTAGGAAATGGAAGATCCTGGAATAGTTTATGAGCATGGCAGAGGTGGGTGGATGTCCGAAGGGAGCATTCTGGGGGCTGCAGTAGGAAATGGAAGATCCTGGAATAGTTTATGATCATGGCAGAGGTGGATGGATGTCCGGAGGGAGCAATCTAGGGGCTGGAGTAGGAAATGGAAGATCCTGGCAGAGGTGGATGGATGTCCGGAGGAAGCATTCTGGGGGCTGCGGTAGGAAATGGAAGATCCTGGCAGAGGTGGATGGTTGTTCGAAGGGAGCATTCTGGGGGCTGCAGTAGGAAATGGAACATCCTGGCAGAGGTGGATGGATGTCCGGAGGTAACATTCTGGGGGCTACAGTAGGAAATGGAAGATCCTGGATTAGTTTATGATCATGGCAGAGGTGGATGGATGTCCGCAGAGAGCATTCTGGGGGCTGCAGTAGGAAATGGAAGATCCTGGAATAGTTTATGATCATGGCAGAGGTGGATGGATGTCCGGAGGGAGCATTCTGGGGGTTGGAGTAGGAAATGGAAGATCCTGGCAGAGGTGGATGGATGTCCGGAGGGAGCAATCTAGGGCTGCAGTAGGAAATGGAAGATCCGGGCCGAGGTGGATGGATGTCCGGAGGCTGCATTCTGGGGGCTGCCGTAGGAAATGGAAGATCCTGGCAGAGGTGGATGGATGTCCGCAGGGAGCATTCTGGGGGCTGCGGTAGGAAATGGAAGATCCTGGCAGAGGTGGATGGATGTCCGGAGGGAGCATTTTGGGGGCTGCCGTAGGAAATGGAAGATCCTGGCAGAGGTGGATGGATGTCCAGAGGGAGCATTCTGGGGGCTGCAGTAGGAAATGGAAGATCCTGGAATAGTTTACGATCATGGCAGAGGTGGAAGGGTGTCCGGAGGGAGCATTCTGGGGGCTGCAGTACGAAATGGAAGATCCTGGAATAGTTTATGAGCATGGCAGAGGTGGATGGATGTCCGAAGGAAGCATTCTGGGGGCTGCAGTAGGAACTGGAAGATCCTGGCTGAGATGGATGGATGTCCGGAGGGAGCATTCTGGGGGCTGCGGTAGGAAATGGAAGATCCTGGCAGAGGTGGATGGATGTCCGGAGGGAGCATTCTGGGGGCTGCAGTAGGAAATGGAAGATCCTCGAATAGTTTATGATCATGGCAGAGGTGGATGGATGTCCGAAGGGAGCATTCTGGGGGCTGAAGTAGGAAATGGAAGATCCTGGCAGAGGTGGATGGATGTCCGGAGGTAACCTTCTGGGGGCTGCAGTAGGAAATGGAAGATCCTGGAATAGTTTATGATCATGGCAGAGGTGGATGGATGTCCGAAGGAAGCATTCTGGGGGCTGCAGTAGGAAATGGAAGATCCTGGAATAGTTTATGATCATGGCAGAGGTGGATGGATGTCCGGAGTGAGCAATCTGGGGGCTGCAGTAGGAAATGGAAGATCCTGGAATAGTTTATGATCATGGCAGAGGTGGATGGATGTCCGAAGGGAGCATTCTGGGGGCTGCAGTAGGAAATGGAAGATCCTGGAATAGTTTATGATCATGGCAGAGGTGGATGGATGTCCGGAGGGAGCAATCTAGGGGCTGCAGTAGGAAATGGAAGATCCTGGAATAGTTTATGATCATGGCAGAGGTGGATGGATGTCCGGAGGGAGCAATCTAGGGGCTGCAGTAGGAAATGGAAGATCCTGGCAGAGGTGGATGGATGTCCGGAGGAAGCATTCTGGGGGCTGCAGTAGGAAATGGAAGTTCCTGGCAGAGGTGGATGGATGTCCGGAGGCATTCTGGGGGCTACAGTTGGAAATGGAAGATCCTGGAATAGTTTATGATCATGGCAGAGGTGGATGGATGTCCGGAGGGAGCATTTCTGGGGGCTGCGGTAGGAAATGGAAGATCCTGGCAGAGGTGGATGGATGTCCGGAGGGGAGCATTCTGGGGGCTGCGGTAGGAAATATAAGATCCTGGCGGAGGTGGATGGATGTCCGGATGGAGCATTCTGGGGGCTGCGGTAGAAAATGGAAGATCCTGGAATAGTTTATGATCATGGCAGAGGTGGATGGAGGTCCGGAGGGAGCAATCTGGCGGCTGCAGTAGGAAATGGAAGATCCTGGAATAGTTTATGATCATGGCAGAGGTGGATGGATGTCCGGAGGGAGCATTCTGGGGGCTGCGGTAGGAAATGGAAGATCCTGGAATAGTTTATGATCATGGCAGAGGTGGATGGATGTCCGGAGGGAGCAATCTAGGGGCTGCAGTAGGAAATGGAAGATCCTGGAATAGTTTATGATCATGGCAGAGGTGGATGGATGTCCGGAGGGAGCAATCTAGGGGCTGCAGTAGGAAATGGAAGATCCTGGCAGAGGTGGATGGATGTCCAGAGGGAGCATTCTGGGGGCTGCAGTAGGAAATGGAAGATCCTGGAATAGTTTACTATCATGGCAGAGGTGGATGGGTGTCCGGAGGGAGCATTCTGGGGGCTGCAGTAGGAAATGGTAAGATCCTGGCAGCAGAGGTGGATGGATGTCCGGATGGAGCATTCTGGGGGCTGCAGTACGAAATGGAAGATCCTGGAATAGTTTATGAGCATGGCAGAGGTGGATGGATGTCAGAAGGAAGCATTCTGGGGGCTGCCGGAGGAAATGGAAGATCCTGGAATAGTTTATGGTCATGGCAGAGGTGGATGGATGTCCGAAGGGAGCATTCTGGGGGCTGCAGTAGGAAATGGAAGATCCTGGCAGAGGTGGATGGATGTCCGGAGGGAGCATTCTGGGGGCTGCAGTAGGAAATGGAAGATCCTGGCAGAGGTGGATGGATGTCCGGAGGGAGCAGTAGGGGGGAGCAGTGGGAAATGGAAGATCCTGGAATAGTTTATGATCATGGCAGAGGTGGATGGATGTCCGGAGGGAGCATTCTGGGGGCTGCAGTAGGAAATGGAAGATCCTGGAATAGTTTATGATCATGGCAGAGGTGGGTGGATGTCCGAAGGGAGCATTCTGGGGGCTGCAGTAGGAAATGGAAGATCCTGGAATAGTTTATGATCATGGCAGAGGTGGATGGATGTCCGGAGGGAGCATTCTGGGGGCTGCAGTAGGAAATGGAAGATCCTGGAATAGTTTATGATCATGGCAGAGGTGGGTGGATGTCCGAAGGGAGCATTCTGGGGGCTGCAGTAGGAAATGGAAGATCCTGGAATAGTTTATGATCATGGCAGAGGTGGATGGATGTCCGGAGGGAGCATTCTGGGGGCTGCAGTAGGAAATGGAAGATCCTGGAATAGTTTATGATCATGGCAGAGGTGGGTGGATGTCCGGAGGGAGCATTCTGGGGGCTGCAGTAGGAAATGGAAGATCCTGGAATAGTTTATGATCATGGCAGAGGTGGATGGATGTCCGGAAGGGAGCATTCTAGGGGCTGCAGTAGGAAATGGAAGATCCTGGTAGAGGTGGATGGATGTCCGGAGGAAGCATTCTGGGGGCTGCGGTAGGAAATGGAAGATCCTGGCAGAGGTGGATGGATGTCCGGAAGGGAGCATTCTGGGGGCTGCAGTAGGAAATGGAACATCCTGGCAGAGGTGGATGGTTGTCCGGAGGTAGCATTCTGGGGGCTACAGTAGGAAATGGAAGATCCTGGAATAGTTTATGATCATGGCAGAGGTGGATGGATGTCCGGAGGGAGCATTCTGGGGGCTGCAGTAGGAAATGGAAGATCCTGGAATAGTTTATGATCATGGCAGGCAGAGGTGGATGGATGTCCGGATGGAGCATTCTGGGGGCTGCAGTAAGAAATGGAAGATCCTGGCAGAGGTGGATGGATGTCCGAAGGGAGCATTCTGGGGGCTGCAGTAGGAAATGGAAGATCCTGGCAGAGGTGGATGGATGTCCGGAGGATGGAGCATTCTGGGGGCTGCGGTAGGAAATGGAAGATCCTGGCAGAGGTGGATGGATGTCCGGAGGGAGCATTCTGGGGGCTGCGGTAGGAAATGGAAGATCCTGGCAGAGGTGGATGGATGTCCGGAGGGAGCATTCTGGGGGCTGCAGTAGGAAATGGAAGATCCTGGCAGAGGTGGATGGATGTCCGAAGGGAGCATTCTGGGGGCTGCAGTAGGAAATGGAAGATCCTGGAATAGTTTACGATCATGGCAGAGGTGGAGGGGTGTCCGGAGGGAGCGTTCTGGGGGCTGCAGTAGGAAATGGAAGATCCTGGCATGAGGCAGAGGTGGATGGATGTCCGAAGGAAGCATTCTGGGGGCTGCAGTAGGAAATGGAAGATCCTGGCAGAGGTGGATGGATGTCCGGAGGGAGCATTCTGGGGGCTGCGGTAGGAAATGGAAGATCCTGGCAGATGTGGATGGATGTCCGGAGGTAACATTCTGGGGGCTGCAGTAGGAAATGGAAGATCCTCGAATAGTTTATGATCCTGGCAGAGGTGGATGGATGTCCGCAGGTATCACTCTGGGGGCTGCAGTAGGAAATGGAAGATCCTGGCAGAGGTGGATGGATGTCCGGATGTAGCATTCTGGGGGCTGCAGTAGGAAATGGAAGATCCTGGAATAGTTTATGATCATGGCAGAGGTGGATGGATGTCCGGAGGTAGCATTCTGGGGGCTGCAGTAGGAAATGGAAGATCCTGGAATAGTTTATGATCATGGCAGAGGTGGATGGGATGGATGTCCGGAGGGAGCATTCTGGGGGCTGCAGTAGGAAATGGAAGATCCTGGAATAGTTTATGATCATGGCAGAGGTGGATGGATGTCCGAAGGGAGCATTCTCTGGGGGCCTGCAGTAGGAAATGGAAGATCCTGGAATAGTTTATGATCATGGCAGAGGTGGATGGATGTCCGGAGGGAGCAATCTGGGGCTTGCAGTAGGAAATGGAAGATCCGATCATGGCAGAGGTGGATGGATGTCCGGAGGGAGCATTCTGGGGCTGCAGTAGGAAATGGAAGATCCTGGCAGAGGTGGATGGATGTCCGGAGGGAAGCATTCTGGGGGCTGCAGTAGGAAATGGAAGATCTGGCAGAGGTGGATGGATGTCCGGAGGTAACATTCTGGGGGCTGCAGTAGGAAATGGAAGATCCTGGAATAGTTTATGATCATGGCAGAGGTGGATGGATGTCCGGAGGGAGCATTCTGGGGGCTGCAGTAGGAAATGGAAGATCCTGGCAGAGGTGGATGGATGTCCGGAGGGAGCATTCTGGGGGCTGCAGTAGGAAATGGAAGATCCTGGCAGAGGTGGATGGATGTCCGGAGGGAGCATTCTGGGGGCTGCAGTAGGAAATGGAAGATCCTGGCAGAGGTGGATGGATGTCCGGAGCATTCTGGGGGCTGCGGTAGGAAATGGAAGATCATGGCAGAGGTGGATGGATGTCCGAAGGGAGCATTCTGGGGGCTGCAGTAGGAAATGGAAGATCCTGGCAGAGGGTGATGGATGTCCGGAGGGAGCATTCTGGGGGCTGGAGTAGGAAATGGAAGATCCTGGCAGAGGTGGATGGATGTCCGGAGGGAGCAATCTAGGGGCTGCAGTAGGAAATGGAAGATCCTGGAATAGTTTATGATCATGGCAGAGGTGGATGGATGTCCGGAGGGAGCATTCTGGGGGCTGCAGTAGGAAATGGAAGATCCTGGAATAGTTTATGATCATGGCAGAGGTGGATGGATGTCCGAAGGAAGCATTCTGGGGGCTGCAGTAGGAAATGGAAGATCCTGGCGGCGATGGATGTAAGTCCGGAGGGAGCATTCTGGGGGCTGCTGTAGGAAATGGAAGATCCTGGCAGAGGTGGATGGATGTCCGGAGGGAGCATTGTGGGGGCTGCAGTAGGAAATGGAAGATCCTCGAATAGTTTATGATCATGGCAGAGGTGGATGGATGTCCGAAGGGAGCATTCTGGGGGCTGCAGTAGGAAATGGAAGATCCTGGCAGAGGTGGATGGATGTCCGGAGGTAACATTCTGGGGGCTGCAGTAGGAAATGGAAGATCCTGGAATAGTTTATGATCATGGCAGAGGTGGATGGATGTCCGGAGGGAGCATTCTGGGGGCTGCAGTAGGAAATGGAAGATCCTGGAATAGTTTATGATCATGGCAGAGGTGGATGGATGTCCGGAGGGAGCAATCTGGGGGCTGCAGTAGGAAATGGAAGATCCTGGAATAGTTTATTATAATGCCAGAGGTCGATGTATGTCCGATGGGAGCATTCTGGGGGCTGCAGTAGGAAATGGAAGATCCTGGAATAGTTTATGATCATGGCAGAGGTGGATGGATGTCCGGAGGGAGCAATCTGGCGGCTGCAGTAGGAAATGGAAGATCCTGGAATAGTTTATGATCATGGCAGAGGTGGATGGATGTCCGGAGGGAGCAATCTAGGGGCTGTAGTAGGAAATGGAAGATCCTGGCAGAGGTGGATGGATGTCCGGAGGAAGCATTCTGGGGTCTGCGGTAGGAAATGGAAGATCCTGGCAGAGGTGGATGGATGTCCGTAGGGAGCATTCTGGGGGCTGCAGTAGGAAATGGAAGATCCTGGCAGAGGTGGATGGATGTCCGGAGGTAACATTCTGGGGGCTACAGTAGGAAATGGAAGATCCTGGAATAGTTTATGATCATGGCAGAGGTGGATGGATGTCCGGAGGGAGCATTCTGGGGGCTGCAGTAGGAAATGGAAGATCCTGGCAGAGGTGGATGGATGTCCGGAGGGAGCATTCTGGGGGCTGCAGTAGGAAATGGAAGATCCTGGCAGAGGTGGATGGATGTCCGGAGGGAGCATTCTGGGGGCTGCGGTAGGAAATATAAGATCCTGGCAGAGGTGGATGGATGTCCGGAGGGAGCATTCTGGGGGCTGCGGTAGAAAATGGAAGATCCTGGCAGAGGTGGATGGATTTCCGGAGGGAGCATTCTGGAGGCTGCGGTAGGAAATGGAAGATCCTGGCAGAGGTGGATGGATTTCCGGAGTGAGCATTCTGGGGGCTGCGGTAGGAAATGGAAGATCCTGGCAGAGGTGGATGGATGTCCGGAGGGAGCATTCTGGGGGCTGGAGTAGGAAATGGAAGATCCTGGCAGAGGTGGATGGATGTCTGGATGGAGCATTCTGGGGGCTGCGGTAGAAAATGGAAGATCCTGGCAGAGGTGGATGGATGTAAGGATGAAGCATTCTGGGGGCTGCGGTAGAAAATGGAAGATCCTGGAATAGTTTATGATCATGGCAGAGGCCCAGGCCCTGCAAATAATCTGGTGTGTAGTATTTAGTCAGTTCTTTAAATTACACAACTCTCAATTCTATTCCTTCCATTATCTATACATTTTCTGTTTATAAGGAAAGTAAGTCTGGTGAGTAACTCTCATTGAGTTAATTGATTATAAATATTCATAGAAAAATACTAAGAAATTGCAACAACCAATTGAAGCCACCTGTCCCTTTCTCAATGTAAAAAACATAAAACAATTATCAACAATAAAGATTTTGAAATTATGGAACAAGATTTGCAATTGAAACAATGTTTTATTCATAAAAATACATTGAGTAAAAACATTCATAGGACCAGATATATTAATTAACTATAGAAATAATAACTACTCCTAATAGTAATAAACACATCAAGTAATAACAATAAATATATTTTATAACATACATATGCTAGAGACATTTATACTAACATCAATAACATTAATTAAAATACGAAGCACATTTAACAATTATTTGAGATAAAACAAGGAAGAATACACAGTAGTGAGGTGGTGGGAGAGAAAAGAGTTACCCATGGGGGGGGGGTGAGGTTACGTCTATAACTTTTTCCTTTTTACTGAATTTTCATTTAAGGAATAAGCTGTACAACAAAATTTAAGCTACGAACTAAAATACTTTAAGGGTGTTAAATACAGATGTGAATGGATTTTTGGGACAATGTTATGGTGGAAGGTGATAAAGAGGGATCATTTATTTGCCATTTGGCAAATCTTAAAGCAAGTAGAATATGACTGCTGGCAGGAATATTGCAGCGGAGACATGTTAATATTGCTAAAAGCATTCTTGTCTCTAGGAATGCCTAGCAACTTCATCAAATAACAATGAGGATGGCCCTGGAAAGAATTTCAATTCAATTCAATTAATTTAAAAAAAACAGTATTGGGTTTTGACATAACTTGAAGTTGATAAGGCTTCATGACAAGGACCGTTGCTGCTGTTTTACCTTACACTTAAAATAACAATTTGGGGGAATACTTTTTTGTTGAAATGAAGTTATTCTCTTTATATTAAAAGGTGAAAATAAAAGATAGCTACACAACTGGGATTAGATAAAGGTCTGTAAGAAACAAGGAATGTGGACATCAAACATTAGAATATCACTAAACATATAATAACAACACCAACAACAATACTTGACTATAACACCAATATAATAGCATTACACTAAAACATTTAAATATTCAAAAATGGGTTTTCAGGAACGATATAAATGAACATCCATATAAGATATACAGAACTTTCATACCCTGTTTAGAAAGTCAGAATAATATCTCTTGAACTGAATATCATAATTTTGATTTACAAATATTTTAACAAAAATGGAAGAAAAAAAATATATATTTTTTAATTTCATTTTAATTTTCAAATCATAGTTAAAATATTATTATTTATCAACACCCGCTTTTTGCTACTATGGCTAATTGGGACAGGCTATCTACAGGTTAGCACACTCTTCTAGCCAGGGTTGGACTAAGGATTTTATTTAATGAGTTCTTCAATAAATAAATTCCTATTGCCCAGCGTGGAAATTGAAATCGCCAGTCAACACACAGAGAGATTGCTATCGCTTTAACTCACAGGGCTAGTCTGAGTCCCACCATAGTTATAAAGAATATTTTAAGATTTTCATAGCTGAATAAAACGACATTAAAAATTGAATATTAAAATATTAGATCAGCTATTTTCTTGTGTAAGAAAGGCAGTTAAGTAAATATAATTTCCACATTGTGATGCATCCTGATGGCGTAAATCAACTAACTATAAACCACACATTTTTAGATTATTCTTACTTATCTTTAGAAAAAAGCATTGTAACAAAAAGCACCTAGATACAAATAGAAGGTTAAAATTAGCTTTAAAATGAGGCCTTGTTGCAAATTTTAGATATTAATAGTGATGATACGGTTTGAACATCTAACCTGACATTTTGTCTTGAACTACAAAAGACATGTGAGTCTCCTCAGCCGGCCAAGGAAACTAAAGTTATGATGTCAGGTACTTACGGGAAATTGAATTATCAAAATAGTTTATACCTTACTTGTTTATTTTGCTTTACATGTTTCATGCCCTGTTTAGAACCTCTTCAGGGCCTAAAAAATCATTAAATAGTTTTAAAATCTTAATTAATTAAAATAGTAAAATAATATAATATTGTGTTATAAAAAATAAACTAAATGTGATAGCTGGTCAAATACTAAGCGAACAGTAAAGTGACAGTATCAAACATGGTGGGACCGAATCACCTGCATTATTCATTAACTGAATAATAAATCAATCGGATTGAGCAATTGCCATACATTTGATAAAATTAAAAGCGCAAGTTTTAGCAGATTTCTCTTGAGGTTTTAGCGATTTTTGAATTATTTCTTCAAAGGCTCATCGTCATCTAGGTAGAATCGATGAGCCCATTCAATATATATTTATATATATATATATATATATATATATATATATATATGTGTCTGTTACCGCTTTAGCGTTTACAATGTCTTATCATTACCAACGATTATTATATATTTGATATATAATTGTTATATGTAAAAAGTAAGATGAAGTTCGTTAATGGTTGAAATCAGACCAGTGGGAGGAGGGGTTTAGAGAGGGAGAATTTCGAAAATTATCTCCATTATGAAACGTAGAATTGAAAAAGTGTATATAACTAATGTTATAGCAAATTTAATGTTCTATAAATGTTGTTCGGAGCATATTTTCTGTAACACGAATAGTAACCAAGGATAAATGGGTTTTTTAGTTTTTGGCTTTGAGTAAACCCCCAACCTCTTCATTCCAAAGATAAATACCAAATATGGTTTTCATTTAACTTTTACTTAGTTTTATATACTTGCAAATATATTGTAATGGCATCATCAATTAAGAGTTTTCGTTCTGTACTTGAAAATATTTATTTTATCTATACCATACACCATATTTAACCGTTTCCGTCAACACTAAAGATCTTATTTGCTATTAGCTGAAATCGGGAACAGAATAGTGAGTGTTTAGAGAGGGGGAATTCAAAATATTTCGGATATTACAAGTTGGATCGTAAAATGTTCTATAACCAATTTTGTTAAGCTATTGATATTCTACAGTTGTTGTTCCATGCATTTTTTCGTATTAAGCGAGTTATTTGTGTTTTCTTATTTTCAGCCTTCAGTAACCCCCCCCCTCTACTCATAGTTTTTTTTTACACATAGAAATAGAGAATATAGGAAGGAGATAACAAGTGCCTTATACCAGCACATCGGAAATCTGCTTAGTTTACGCAGTTCCTGCGTGATGGAATTATTTTACTTCCTTGTATGAATTAAAGGGAGTATAGTAATCACAAAAGTTTTTTCTTTTCAGATTTCAACAGAATTATCCGGTATGACCCCCCTCAACCCAGTTTTACTTCTTTACCATGAAGTTTATACTTATGTATGTATGTGCATACTTATCTAGGCATCTCGCATAATTCAAAAATGAATGCATTAGAATATTAAAGTTTCATATTAGGACTTTTGTATCATCTAGTTGTGCACCTCCCCTTTAAGTCAAAATTGACTAAGGGGAAATAAAAATTACAAATTTTTTTGTTTTAGGGATAGAAATTTGTATAGAACCATTTTTGTTTATCAAGAAAAGTATTTATGTTTATTATGGATTCTGTTTTATGACATATTTTGATCTGATGGATTAGAACAGAGATGTCATATATTACTATCAAATGAAATAATTTTAAAAGAAATGCATCAAAACATCTCGTTTATTTAATTTACTAGGAGTACAAGGAAGTCATGTGGTGCCCACATGAGATTTTTTGTAGACTGAATCCCTAAGCATCTCTGTTGGATACTGCTCAAAGACATCAATGGCTTGGAAAAATTTTTGGGAAAATAAAAGCAAATTAAATGACTTTGTTATGAAGACAGTTGATTAACACTTTTGAAAAGCTTCTTTATGATATATGGCATCTTTAATTTTTCGTTTCTTTTCACTATGAGGGGTGGAAAAAGACAAATCTGCTCTATTAGCTTTCTAGAAGATTTTACTTATAGAAAATCAGCTATTGAGGCTGTATTTATGATGCGGTCACAGGAAAATTTCCTCATTTGTCCATTGATTCTACCTAGGAGATGAAAAAATGAGATGAAAAATTAGAGGCAAAACAAACTATACTAAATGCCATTTTATTCAACTTTGAAGAAACCTGAAACAATTTTTCATAAATGAAAGCAGTTAATTAATAGAATGTTTTAAGTATATAAGGATTTGAGAGAAATGTACATGCAAGTTCAATTACTTTACATCATGCAAACATTTATAGAAACAAAAATATGAGAACACATAAATATAGGATACATTGAAAGATGAATACACACATAAATGGAGACATATCTTATAAATACACACATATATTTATGTGACAATAAAATACATTTATTATAAACAATACTTACTTGCAAGTAGAAATGTTTAAATATGTAATGATTTAAATTTAAGTTTATAATATGATTCTATGGCCTGTATAATAACACATTGTCAAATGGTTATTATAGGCCTTTTCTAATAGTAAGTAGATCTGCCTCGGATAGTACAATATGTATAAATTAATTATTTTAATTAATTTGTACTCATGTACCATATAATCAAGAAAAGAATAAAAAGATAACTAAAGATAGTATTCTAGAAATACCCTAATATCATACCTCATATTATAAAATATCACAGAAAATTTTCTACATTACAAAAAAATAAGAAGTTTTGAATAGTACCAATGTAGTGGAAGGTACAAAATAATGGATAATCAACTGTGTAGTCGACTAAATAATGTAATAGAAATTCACGACCAATAAAACAAACCAATAAAGAATACTGAGATGTATACTCTACTTTATTTAATCAATTTAAAAAATAAAGTATGGGTTATTTAAGTTCCCTGTCTGGAGGTTACTTCAGGCGTAAAACAACCATCGAATATCTAGCAAAATTATATTACAAACTCAACTCAATTACAAATCTGGGATTGTAACGTTCCAATTCTAAAATATAGTCTGCCTGTTTAAGAATTGTATGTTCCAACATTTCTCAATAAAAGGTTATAGTTTTGTACAGTGAATAACTAACTGTTATTTCAAAGAGCAATGATTTTAAATATATAAATAAGCATTTTTGTTAGGAGAAATAAGTAAAATTAAGTACAATGTACTACTCCCAGATGATTTACGAACTATAATATACACATTGGTAACAGCATATTTGTGACGGCATACATGCACACACACACACAGACATATAACCAAAGTTAAAGTCATATTTAATTTTAAATAATAATTAGTTTTTCTATAGCTTTATTCTACAAATGAAACTATTTTGGATTACTTTATTAAAACTAAAATGGCTTTGGGACAGCTAAGAGCAAGTGTTTAAACAGTTTTCATGAGTTATTGACTATATAAGAAGGAACTCAATAACAGAAGGAACAGAATCAGTAACTGGGTTCTCTTCTATGTCCCTTCAGAAGTATGATGTGGAAATGTAAGCCCACATGTAAGCAAATCCCAACACAGGGCACTCCTGCAGCTGAGGTGGTTGTTCATCAAATTTACTGGACTGAAATCCTCTTGTGAAAATTCAAAGTTTACAATGTTTTCTCCATTAGCAGATATTGGGCTGAAGTACCAGTTATTGTTATGAAAATTAATTTATTTTTATTTTATTTTATATACTTTGTGGACCACATAAAGAAAACAAAAATAATCCAAATTGAAGAAAATAACATTATAGCATTTGGCACCCCCAGCTCCTGTGGTACATTACTTTAGATATGCTTTACTCCGATGTCTTATGGTGTCCAGTGCTCCTTGAGTATACTTTACATCCACACATTATACTGTTGCACAGCATTACATGGGTGGTTTACTCTGCAGTATACACTGCCCCCGCAATGTCGAGTTCGCTTTACTGCCATGGCATATGATGTCCACAACACGCTGATATGCTTTACTCTGATGTCATATGGTGTCCAGTGCTCCTTGAGTATACTTTACATCCACACATTATACTGTTGCACAGCATTACATGGGTGGTTTACTCTGCAGTCTACACTACCCCCGCAATGTCGAGATCTCTTTACTGCCATGGCATATGATGTCCACAGCACGCTGATATGCTTTACTCCGATGCCATATGCTGTCCAATGCTCCATGATTGTACTTAACATCCACACATTATACTGTTGCACAGCATTACATGGGTGGTTTACTCTGCAGTATACACTGCCCCGCAATGTCGAGATCTCTTTACTGCCATGGCATATGATGTCCACAACACGCTGATATGCTTTACTCCGATGCCATATGCTGTCCAATGCTCCTTGAGTATACTTTACATCCACACATTATACTGTTGCACAGCATTACATGGGTGGTTTACTCTGCAGTCTACACTGCCCCCGCAATGTCGAGATCTCTTTACTGCCATGGCATATGATGTCCACAACACTGCCCCCGCAATGTCGAGCTCGCTTTACTGCCATGGCATATGATGTCCACAACACGCTGATATGCTTTACTCCGACAGTGTATGCTGTTAACTGCACCTCAAGTGGAGTTTTCATGGATTATATTAACAACATATAGTGTTCACAGCACCACAAGGCTGTTTAACTCTCATGGCATATGCTGTTAACTGTAACTCGAGTTGGTTTTACGTCAATTAAATGAGCAACATATATAGTCCACAACACAAGACTGCTTTACTTCCTATGGTGTTACCTTACTTTTGAGTATACTTTATATCGATTACATACGTAACATATACATTCCATAGTACCACAAGGTTGCTTTACTCTGCAGAATAAGGTGTACTCAGAACTTCGGGTTCGATTTATTCCCATGGGATGTGGAGACCACAGCCTCCAAAGTGTACTTTACACCCGCAACATTTGCATCCATGGCACAAATTCTTGTACTAATTGTATATGTTGTCTAAAGCTCTGTCGAAACAAAACTGAGTTGAGCCAAATAACTTCTGCTTAAAGTTCAGTGCATTAGTAAATATTAGCAATGAAATAAACCTCTGACATAGAATTGGAAATAACCAAACAATATACACTCAGTTATAAGTGCTGGTGAGACGTAATTATAAATAAAAAGGAAATACAAACATGCTATTTAAATGGAATGTAGTCACTATTTTCATTTTCACTGTAAGACAAAAATTTGAGATTTTTTAATAAAGTTTTATTCATTATTCTATGGACTATTAATAAAATATTCATTTAAAAGGCTTGCAAAAGTCCAAAAAGTTAAGAACCAAAGAAAAATGAAAGACCATCTAAGAATGGACAGAATTAAATTTGCAAAACTTGGACAAAACACTTTACAAGGAATTTCAATTGTGGCTATATAGGAAATGAGGATCATAGCCTTGACAATATTGATTCCATTTAAAAGCATAAATTTCATAATGACCTCAAATTCCAACTGATGTTCAAGGGGGATAACGTAAATCTCAAATGATTCTACTTGCGCTTTAATTTTCACACCACCTTTGGCCCTCTTCAGGTGTATTTGGTGAAAAACTAAAATCTATGTTTATCCAATTACATGGTGACGATAATGTTTGCCAGTGACAGTTTTAAACTGACTGACCTGGCAGAAGGTTCCTCGACAAATAGTCAAATTCAAATTATAGTTTTGAAATGCTCCTGAACTGTTCCAAGAATGGTGTAACAAACATGTAGACTAGAATAAAAATAAACTCATCTATGTAGTTTTTACAAGTGAGTCAAGCCTAACTTTCCAATGTTTCATAACAAGAACCGAAAAATACGTATTATAATTAAAAAAGAATAAGAATTAATTTAACGGCTTAAAAGCTAATTTTACAGAACTCTAAGAAATTATTTCAGAGGACTGCAAAATAAACTTTTTCATTACCCAATATTTAAATTTAACTAATGAGAAACCAAATTCCAGATAATGATATTAAGGTGTAGACAACTGATGCCTGTTATTTATTTTATTCTTTCTTATATTGATAAGAAAGAATAAAATAAATAACTCCCACACTTAACAACACCATTATACATTTTAAAAAGATGTTGTACAGCTTGTTACAAAAAAAAAAAAATGAATTTCTATTGAATAAAATTTCATTCATTCTTTTACTAAAATTTCATTCTGGATGTCGATTTTAAAAGCTAATTTAATTATTAAGTTACAAAGTCCAGAGAAAAACACAACCCTTTTAATAAATATGGAAATGCATTTTATAAATCCAATTCTTTAAGTCATTAAAAAAAGTGGACGGCCAAGATGAGAATAAATAAAATAAACTTATAAATTAATCGAAAAGACAAATATTCTTATGAGCACATTTAAATTAAATAAATTGCAAATATATTTTTTCTAAAATATTTTAAAAAAATATATATTATTTTTTATCACTTTAAGTAAACATAAAACCTATACAATCTTATAAAGAGTTCTTTGATTTTGGTAATTCAAAATAACTTATTCAATAAATATTGACAATCAAATCATTTTGCCTCTTCTGGACCCATAAATAACTGGATACATACATTGTGAACCCTTTTAAATATGTTCTGTACAACAATGCCTTGGCATCTAAGTCGAATACAAGCCCGAAATGGAAATTTGGAGTCGGTGTATCAATATAAACGTCAATGATTAAATATTTATCACAGACTAAAAACATATCATCGATTTCGCTTAGTTTTACATCGCGCATAACAGTGAACCAAGAGAGGGCACCAGTTTTCAGAGATACAGCAGACAACTTACAATCTGTCTCAGACTCACCTCGCTGGCAACTATATATTAGATGACGTGTAGGATCAAGCTTGAAGAGTGAAAGTCCAGGAAGAGTTTGAATATAAGTCCCATCCATGGTCCAAACCTTTGCAATTTCCCCTTGCTTAGGAAATGTAACAATAAAATGATCAGTTGCGCGAAACTGACTTGGAAAGTTCAGCTTTAAATGAAGATCTCCTCTGAAGTTATAAATATATACACTGTCAACAGTAGATACAATGACCTTTTGGTTTGTAACAGACAAAAGTTTAGAAACTATATTTGTTTTTATGACCGTTAAAGTTTTTAAGTTTATGATTAGGAGTGCTGGAAGAGACTCATTGTTTAAACAAGATATCCACAAGTAATCGGCAACTAAAGCTTCTGTTTTTATATAAGGGCCAAATCTATGTTTATTATCGATAAAAGATTTGATTTTCTCAGTCTTGATATCAAGAGTCAAATTAGTTGCCAAAGCAATAGCACAATATATTCTGAAAATATGAGCTTTCTTGTGAATCAGAGCTATGTTGCCATAAGTACAAACTATGTAACGATTATTCATAGTAACAGCATGGGGAATGAATGGCAAGGATATATTTTCACTGCTGCATGCTTTTTTTGTAAATGTGTAAAGTTGTATTTTGTCACTTATAAGAGCCATTTTTTTCTTAAATACAAAAATGCGTGTGCATGTTATTTCTTCAGACATGTCATATGGAATTAGGCGTGTCAAGAAAGAGTTTGAATGCCACCTTCTATATGTTTCATCGTTGCATTTCCAAAGCAAGGCATACTTACATAATGTTAAATGATGAATTTCATCTAAAAAGAGAAAAATCAATTATATAATCTTACAGAAGACATGAAGCTGAAAGTTTAAGACTATGAAAACACAAATAAATAATTTAAGTTTTTCAGTTCGATATCTTCTCTGGAACTAAAGGGCTGATTTCAATAAAGCTCATTAATGAGATCTCCACTCAAACTTTTGCTAAAACTTAGAGCACAATGACACACAAGGGACTGAACCGAAGGCAGCCTATTGTGGAAGGATGTTTAGTCATCTTATTTATCTTCCACGTTATGTTTATTACATAAAAATAGCCAGAGTTAAAAGCCTCTTTATTTGGAAGCTCATCAAATGTCATACTTTACACTGAGATAAATGAATATTGCTACGTATAATTCAAAATTAATTACAGAGTAATACACTCCTTCTCCAACTAAAACACAATAAAAAAATAACATGGATAACTTACAAAATGACAAATAAAGCGAGAATTCCTGATCGAACAATTCATGGCTTAGAGCAGCAAAGGGACCTTGTCTCGCTGGAGTACAATCCATTATTTCTGGCCGATCCATCACTAGTCTGTTTTTCTTGATGATATTAGGGAGCTCAGATGGTGTTAAGGCATTGGTCCTAATCTCACTTGGCAAACGTAGAGTTGTGAGTAGGATTCTCACCTGGGCCATATTTTGAGACAAACTCATTAACCAAACTCCTTTTTCCCACATTGGTTAGAAAAGGTTGGTAACAAGTAGATAACCCATCCCAATTAGCTTTCGTCACACAAAGTGAACGTTAATAAATAACAAATGATATTAAGTTCAGAAACAATTCCATTACTTCAGTATTCCTTCTGAACCTCCATCTATGCTACTCTTTAATGAAACCAAAACTCTTTCTTCGAGCTCTTTTCTTCCTGACCAAAAAGGGATTTGATGTTTCATCAACTTTATGCCTTAGCTACTTTCCTTTCTAGAGGTGATTAAAATTATAGAGTTTTCTAAATGAGTTGGAGGTATCTAGTCACGTGAACATTGTGGATTTCGAATCTGAATCAGGGTTATTGTCTTTTTTTTTGTTTAGATGTTTCAAATAATCAACAAAAGGTGACACTCAAATCAAATATCTAACTGTTCCAAACACTGACTGTAAAGCCAATGATGAACTATTTCTATCTGTGGCCAATACATTATCAGTATTTATACGGAGCCAGGATTCCATATCTTTTGAATTGCCAAATCTCGGGAGATGTTAAAAAGCACAGGTATAATACGATACCAAGCCTTAAGCCTATCATAATTACAAAGTTGTCAGGGAGGCCAATTCTATTTTAGCGATTACAGTCTTGCCACCTTCAAGTCATACTCATCAATTTCATATGCTTACTAGTCTTCAATAACTTTAAACTGTCCAGTCATACATCTTTGACAATGTTTTTTAGTCTCGTTTTCTGTCCAAGTAGTCCACTGGTTTCATCAAGTCCCTCTCCATAAAGATTTATCCTAGAAAGCTTAATAATTGCAAAAATAAAACACCTTTGTCTCAATTGTTCTCTTATTCAATTATAGTTAATCCAAGACTTTGATAGGAAAGTACTGATAGGAAAAAATTTCTGCTGAGACAATTGAAGTTCAAACCAACACAAGATAATGAGGGGAAATTTATAATAATCATAATCTCACTCGATAAGCCTACAGTGGTGAGTTTGATTCTCACCTGGACAATAGGAATGTATTTAGTGACAAACTCATCTAATAAAATCCTCAGTCCCGGCCTTGCTAGAAAAGGGTGGTAACTTGTAGATAACCCATCACAATTAGTGTTAGTAGTACAAAGTGGACGTTAATAAATAAATGTAATTTATTGTGTGAATAATACATTACTAACCATCTTCAAAATAATTCAGATCCATGTGCTGTTTTTGACATATTTTCTTCCAAATTCTTTCCGATCCGACAAGTGAGCGCCACTCTTTGCATACTCCCAAGCAAGTCCATAGGTCTTCAGGAGGAAGGCAATTAAAGATAATCTCTTTTATCTCATTAGGAAGGCAAGAGAACTCCATCCTGGATTTAATATTCTAACGTTAAGACAGAGATCCAAAAATTACATCCTAAAAATAAATTTATACAAACTACAGACCTAAATAAATTACTTTGACATTAGTATAAAGTTTAAATAATAGGGGTTAGCCGAGTAATTTATAGGTTTAACACTGCAATTTAATTTATTGATTAAACAAGAGTATAACTTTAATAAACTTCACTTCTTCACGGGACAATATATTGGGGTTGGGGAAAAGAAAGATGTAGTCTTCATACATTAAGTGTTTTTATTTGATGACCGGCTTCACCACATCAGTAGCATCTTCAGGCTAAAATACATATTGTGAGCAATTTAAGCTCAAACAAATACATAATTGTTTTTATCATTTATAACTATTTTAATACTGACAAAACAACAAATCTAAAAATATAAAATTAAATAATTTATTAAAATTGTACAATGTTCTATTATCTATTAAATAACCACAGAACTACAAGTATATCACTGCTCGAGATTAAATTGTTCATAATTATGTAGCCTGAAGATGGCACTGATGTGGTGGAACATTAGTCAAATAAAAACATTTATTGCAGGAAGGCTACATCTTTCTTTTCCCTTTGCTGGATTCTGCAAAATCGAGCACTTAACATTACATAAAATGGGGTTGTTTTCCTATTAGAAAATCTTTGTTGGTTAGAACACCAAAATAAAAATAAACTTAGAATAATGTGGTTGATGATATAACAGCTTAATACTAATATGGCATGAATCAGCATGGGGGTTTAATTAGGACTGAATAAAAAAAATATTAATATCTACATTAATATTTGAAATTAAAAAAAATGTATAGTACAACATTCATAGGAAATTAAATTTGCATTAAGATTGGTTATATACAATTTTTCAAAGCGCATTATAATAATAGAGATATTTTGGATATTAGAAATCACCTCTTAAACTAGGAGGAGGGAGGTAACCCCCTCCCCCCCCCCATCTGATATCAGACATTAATGAACTTCATCTTAAGTTTTGGAAAAATACTAAAAATAAACAATTGTTACCTAGTGGTACTCTAGTGAGTGTGCACACTCATACATAGCATAATCGACAAATCACTCTCTCTCTCCCTATATATATATATATGTATGTATATATATATATATATATATATATATATATATATATATATGTATTCTCTATGACCAGTTTAGTTTATCAATGGATCACAATTCTCCGTCTGGAGTTGAATAACCAAAAATAATATTGCTAATTCAAAAGAAAAAAAAATGAAAATCAAAGAATCTTGGCAATAGTATGATATAAAACTTTTTTAAAGGAGATTTCCCTTCAGGGTAAAAATCAGCTATTGACGTTGTGCTTATGATGTGATTTTTAAATGTTTTTGAAATCTCAGTCGATTCTATTAAGGAGATAACGAAAATGAGGTACTTTCAAAACTATAAGTATATATATATATATATATATATATATATATATATATATATATACTAGCTAAGTTACCCAGCTTCACCCGGGAATTCATTGGAGGCTGAATGATGATGGTATTTTTTTAGTAAGGCTTACAGAATATGTTGATGTTTCCCCATCTCAGTGTTTAGGGTTTATACCCATCTTTGCTGTGGATTTGTTAATAATAAAATTATTTGTTATGTAAGGCTTCACTGTCCTCAATATTTTTTAAATTTCCCGTCTCCTGTGCATGTAGGTTTTTTTTCAATGTAATGGACCATATAATTCATAATCATAGAACGTAATTCGATCTTCTAGGCCAAGTATGAAGTTCCTTTTATTCCAGTACAAAGCCCAACAGCTGTTTTAGGTACATCATAAACGCTATTAAAAATACTCTTTTGTAAGTCTCAATTGTAACCTGTATATTCATATTGGTACATAGACTGTTCAGTAAAGTATATCATATACACTCAACCGCAAAAAAAAACCGGACACTTAGATTTAGTCTTATAATTTTGTTAAATACTTAATATATATGTATATTAATCTTTTTAATTAAAATAATTGGTTAATCTATAGGTTATTTAAACAAAATCTGCCAAAAGTGAATAATTTTTATTGATTATTTACAAAAAAATACAAAAAAAAAAAAAAGAAAAAGATAAATTAACCCATTTAAAAAAAAAAATTATTCTTCATTTTTATTACAGTGAATGGTAGACTTCGCTACCCCAAGCGTTTCGGCAATGTAACGTAAGCTCCGACCTTCCATCTAAGTTTGAAAGACCCATTATTCTGGACCGAAATAAAAACAAAACATTAATTAAAGAAAATGCTTGGTTAATAATTAAAGATGTTTAAATGTGCGAAAAACTACTTACAGTTTAGAATAGATCAACTTCACGACAAATAAATCTAATCTGAGTTTTATCTAATTGTTTACTAATCCTGAAAGGATTAGTTCAATGGACTTAGACTCTAAATTCTCTGTAATAACTAGAATACCCACATAAAAAAAATTGCTGAAAATTAGCTTTTAATACGATAAAAATGAAGTGTCCGGTTTATTTTGCGGTTGAGTGTATTAATGGAGCATAAATACCAAAAATAACTGGGTGCACCTCCCCAGTGTTCATCCTTTTAAATTATTTATTAATGATAATTAACCAAATTCGCATTCCTCAGAATAACACTATATTGATAAAAGAATATGCATCAAGTAACATGTAAACATAGACCAATATGAGGTCGGCAGGGAAGCGGCAGAACTGATAGGACCAAGAAAGTATCCCCACACCTCCCTAGGCTCTGAGGTGCCAGCCTACTACTCATTTAGGATATCAATCCTATAATACATTAAATTATAATAACAAAAACGGATTACATTATCTTCACAATACGAAAACTGTTTGAGCAAATAATTTTCGTGCTTTAATTAATTAAAGTATTAAATACACTGGTGTTTCTCATGAATTAATGTTTGGGATGGGGGGGGGGGACAGTGCTTATTTGCTAAAAACCAATAGGAAACAAAATATCGCTATTTTTAATTTTAGGCCTCCTTTACTACCCCCCCCCCCACTCCTGCTCGTCCCTAGAAATGTTGTTACAGCTTATTATCATGTAGGAATTAGTGCTAATTCATATACAGAGTTTTGTTTAGTTTGGTTGAGTCTTTTAAGCAAAATAAAATTGTTGATTCCCGCCATAGTTTTTAGTGTATAACTCATTTATACTTCGGTGTACGACAAAAGTGTACATAACAAATTTTTGTTTTTTTTCGAGAAAAAAATCCATGTACAGACAGAGGTTACAATTTTATATATATATATATATATATATATATATATATATATATATATATATATATATATACTTATAGTTTTGAAAGTACCTCATTTTCGTTATCTCCTTGATAGAATCGATTGAGATTTGAAAAACATTTAAAAATCACATCATAAGTACAATGTCAATAGCTGATTTTTACCCTGAAGGGAAATCTCCTTTAAAAAAGTTTTATATCATACTATTGCCAAGAATTCATTGATTTTAATTTTTTTTTCTTTTGAATTAGCAATATTATTTTTGGTTATTCAACTCCAGACGGAGAATTGTGATCCATTGATAAACAAAACTGGTCATAGATAATACATCTATTTTACAGAAAGATAACATTATTTTCTCATCAAATTTAAGATGTAACCGTAACCCGCCTACTGTAAAACAAACTGTATGGGAAAAATTTCACGGTATTGATGCCTGAAGAAAATCACGAATTTCTTCTTAATAAAGGGTAAGTATTCTATTTCTAAATCCAGTATTCTTTACCACAAACTAAAATTATTTATAATTATTGAGTCGATTCTTTCTTTAATTTTCATCAGAATACAAAACACTCCAAGAATTTTATCACACATTTTTAGGAAACTAAATTACAATAACTTATGCAGCTAATTTCTGAATATAAGAATTCATAAACTTAAAATGAAGAAAAACTAGGTATCTTAGTATCGAATATGTTTCAATATAAAAGTTATATTCACTTTGACCTTAAAAATCATATTAACCTGCTTTGAGCATCGGTTGTAATGAATTAAGTAATGTGTTCTTATATGAAAAACTAATAAGAAAGTAAATGTCGGTTTCATTGTATATTACAGCCCTTGTTTTCGTTTGGAGTAACCAATTAATTTTCTTACTGTGTTAATTGTACGTTATCATATCATAATGTATTTTAACAAGAGCACTATATCCTAGCTAAAATGATTAATAGTTTGCAATTTAATGCACATTTTATTATCAAAGCCAATGCCAAACACCATATTTCAAATAATATGTTTTTATTATTTGTTACAAAGAAATAATTAATGCTCATATGAGACTCATTAAAACGGAAGAAGCTATGTAGTAATTTTAAAATTTGTCAAATAAAAACAATCACTGATAAATTAAAAATTTCCTAGGAAAAATTAAAACAAAAAAAACATTATAAACATAAAATCAACATGCTTTTTCCCTTCGTACAATAAATTTTAGAAAAAAATTTAATGTTATTTTGGAACTTACATCCCACTTGCAGACAAGCAATGGTTTAATAAACACTCTTCAAATGCTTATGGATCAATGATTTATGTACTCGAGACAAATATCACACAATTAGTATCCTTATCTTAAATAAAATGAACGCTGTACTAAATCTCATGGCAAAAAGTCTTTATTCAGATGGGACTAATCACAGTCTTAACAATATATTCTCGAGAGTAGATTAAGTGTCAAACATAGACATCTCGAAAGGTTGTCACTCAACACACCAAATACAATCTTGTTATCAATAGCTCATTGGATGGCGGCAGATAAGTCACAATTCAATATATGATTTTCACATTTAAATTATTAAAAGTAATAACGGATTAAATCAAATTCATACTTGTTTACTTTTATTTTACATATTAGATCATTATAAATATAGCAGAAAAAGAAAGAAAAATATACATTTAGAAACAATCACAGTTAATTCTAGTAGATTGGGGGGGGGGCATTCATTAAAGCTGTGTCATTACATCACATTATTAAGTGCTTAACAATTGTAAACATTATTAATGGATTAAGCCTAATCAATTAAAACATTTATGGGCGAAAAAGAAAAATATGGAACTCTTTCTCGATAACAGTTCAAATTAAATATTGATCGGAGGCTGTTCCAATTCAGTGAATCCCTCCATGAAGTCCTTACCCTGTATTAAATGAAACCTATTTATACGAGTACCTGGACCTGAAAATGCACCCAGTATCACATATTCCAGAGAGCAGTTAAAAGAATATTTTTCAAATAGATGGTTGTATTTAATGTATTTATCTCTAGCTAGAACAACGGAAAGAAAGCATCATATATAATATTACGAAACATTGATTAATGACGCCATACTTGCTCCATGATTATTTATAGACATGATCTATAAGGTGTATCATTTTGTTATTTACGTAATTTATTTAGTAGTGGAGAATATTTAATTTTCCGATGATATAAAACTGAAAAGGTCTAATTACAACAGTTGACCTTAATTTTCGCCTTTCAAATAACTCTGCAATATTTCTTAGTGGAATAGAATGAAAATAGAACATTAATAATGCAAAGTGCCCATAAAAAGTCCGTCACGCAGGGGCTGCGTTAACTAAGCAGATTTCCCGTGTGCCCCACGTATTTGCATTTATCTCATAACTTAAAAGTTTAATGAGAATAATATTTGGTATTTAAGCTTCAAATAAAGTGCTTCATAACATAATAGAATATTGAAAATATGAGATGAGTAGGAGTGGGGCTTTACTGAGGACCGAAAACTAAAAAATGCAAATATCTCAGTAAATAATCAAGATAGTGAAAACATGTACCTGATAACATTTATAGAACATTACATTTGCAATAAGATTGGTTCGATACAATTTTTCGATCCGACGCATATTAACGGAGATATTAAGAATTTTAGAAATTCTCCCCCTCTAAACCCCCACCCCCTTTTTCAGTCCGATTTCAGCCGTTAACGAACTTGATCTTTCTTTTTACATAAAACGATTATATATCAAGTTTGGTAACGATAAGACAAAAATTGCGACCGCTAGAGCGGTAACAGACAAATATATATATATATATATATATATATATATATATATATATATATATACTAGCTCAGATACCCGGCTTCGCTCGGGGATTCATTTGAGGCTGAATGGTGTAGTATTTTTTTGGCAAGGCTTTACTTTGCACAATGTTTTGACATTTGCCCGTCCCAGTGTTTAGAGCAAATACCCGTCGTTTCTGTGGATTTGTTAATAATACAATTATTTTTTTATGTAAGACTTCACTGTCCTCCATATTGTCATATTTCCCGTTTCCTGTGCATTATGCATAGATTTGAATTAGGAGTTTTTAACGTATAACTCATTTATACTTAGGTATACGACGAAAGTGTATATAACAAAAGTTACTCCAAATAACAATATAAACAACTTTTGTTTTGTGCATAATTGCCGAAACCCCAATAGGAAACGAAATATCACTATTTTGAATTTCAGGCCTCCCTTGCAACCTCCACCCCTGCCCGTCCCTAGAAATGTTAGTATGGCTTATTATAAGGAAGGCGTTAGTGCTAATACAAATACCGAGTGTTTTATTTAGTTCGGTTGAGTCTTTTGTGCCAAATAAAATTGTTGAGTCCCGCTATCATTTTTAGCGTATAACGTCTTTATACTTCGGTATACGACAAAAGTGTATATAACAAAAATTTCTCTAAATAACAAAATAAACAACTTTTGTTATGTGCATATTTGCCGAAACACCAATAGGAAACGAAATATCGCTATGTTTAATTTCTGGCTTCTCTAATAACCCCCACTCCCGCCCGTCCCTAGAAATGTTCATATGGCTTGCTATAATTAAAGCGTTAGTGCTAATACATATACCGAGTTTTAGCTCAGATACCCGGCTTCGCTCGGGAATTGATTTAAGGCTGAATGGTGATGGTATTTTTTTGGCAAGGCTTTAATTTGCACAATATTTTGACATTTACCCGTCCCAGTGTTTAGGGTTAATTCCCGTTGTTGGCATTTGTTAATAATAAAATTAATTTTTTATGTAAGTCTTCACTGTCCTCCAAATTGTCATATTTCCCTTAGACAAATAGACAATGAAATATCGCGAGTTTTTATTTCAGGCCTCCCTTATAACCCCCACTCCCGTTCTAACCTAAAAATTTTAATATAGCTTATAATCATGGAAGAATTAATGCTAATTGACATACCGAGTTTTTGTAAGTTCGGTTTACTCGTTAGCGCTCAATGAAATCGTTGACTCCCGCTTTAGTTTATAGTGTATATCTCGTTTATACTTTGTTAAAAGACAAAAATGAATATGACCAAAGTTACTTTAAATAACAAAATTAACAACTTTTGTTATGTTCATATTTGCCGAAAAACGAATAGAAAACGAAATACCGCTATTTTTAAATTCAGGCCTCCCTTACAACCCCCACTCCTGCCCATTTCTAGAAATGTTGGTATGGCTTATTATAATGAAGGTGTTAGTGCTAATATACATACCGAGTTTTATTTAGTTCGGTTGAGTCGTTTGTGCCAAATAAAATTGCTCACTTCCGCTATAGGTTTTAGCGTATATCTCGTTTATAATACGTTATACGAATAAAGTGTATATAACAAAAGTTACTCTAAATAACAAAATAAACAACTTTTGTTATGTTCGTACTTGCCGAAAAACCAATAGAAAACGAAATATCGCTATTTTTAATTTCAAGCCTCCCTTACAACCCCCACTCCTGTTCATCTCAGAGAATTTTAATATAGCCTAAAGTCTAAGTTGGGTTAGTTGTAATATACATACCAAGTTTCATAAAATTCGGTTCAGCCGTTTATGCGTGAAAAGGTAACAAACAAACAAACAAACATACACGAAAGAAACAAAATGCAGTTATGGTGTCTATGACATGTGAAACGAAAAGTTATCGTGAAATTTCGCGAAAAAAATCAATGTACAGACAGAGGTTACAGTTATATATATATATATATATATATATATATATATATATATATATATATATATATATATATATACTAGCTCAGATACCCGGCTCCGCCCGGGATATCATTTGAGGCTGAATGGTGATGGTATTTTTTAGCAGGCTTTACATTGCACAATATTTTGACATTTACCCGTCCCAGTGTTTAGGATTGATACCCGTCATTGCCGTGGATTTGCTAATAATAGAATTATTTGTTCGATAAGGCTTCACTGTCTTCAATATTTTTATATTTCCTGTCTCTTATACATGTAAATATGGTGAATTTTTATTTCAGACCTCCCTTATAACCCCACTCCCGTGCGAACCTAAAAATGTTAATATAATTTATAATCATGGAAGAATTAAAGCTAATTGACATTCCGAGTTTTGTTAAGTTCGCTTCAGCCGTTAGTGTCCAACAAAATTGTTGGCTCCCGCTAAAGTTTTAACGTATAACTCATTTATAATTAGGTATACGACAAAAGTGAATATAACAAAAGTTACTCCAAATAACAAAATAAAAATATATGAAAATGGGTTCCTAATTTATCCCTCACGACTTTTTGACTCACGGTTTTTGAATAATTCAAACCATAATCATGGGTAGCATTTATCACAATTAAATGTCATCTATAATGAACATATTTCCTGCCAAAAATCAAACCAAGCACATATAGTTTTAGCATAGTTTTATACATAAGATTATATTCGTATTAGTAAGCCTCAGTGAAAATTACTTCCCGTCGTGGCAGCATTCCACAGGAAATAACTAAACTCAATTACCTCCCGTCCATTTCCGCTCTCGCAGGAGCGTTATCATCGTTGTTTTCCTTAGAATATTGATTCAGAATATTATTTTAATAATTTATCTCCCTGATGGAACTAAATAATAGATCCCTAAACATAATTTCATTTATGTTCAAAAAGCTAGATGAGGGGAAGAGAGCCCCCCTGCAACCTAGTAATATTTTAAACATTCATATCGAAGAAATGCTCTTATAGTTTATATTCTATTAGAAATAAATAAAAAAGTTATAGGGAAAATAAATAAATAAATTAGGAGGCGACGGAGATTTATAAGCTCCCTAATCCGAATCATACTTGCAACTATCATGTAAGACTAAAACATAACATCTTTTGTCATAATATCCATTTATTAAAAACACTTAAATAAGAACTAATAAAATTAATGACTCCCGCAATGGATTTAGCGTATATACCGTGTTAACTTCATTTACGGCAAAAGTGAATACAACAAAAGATACTTTAAATAACAAAAGTAAACAACTTTTGCTATGTGCACGTTAGCCAAAAAAAAATAGAAAATGAAAATTGCGAATTTTTATCTCAGGCCTGTCTTATAACCCCCACTCCCGTTTGAACCTAAACATTTTAATATAGCTTATAATCATGGAAGAATTAATGCTAATTCGCATACCAAGTTTTGTTAAATTCGGTTCAATCGTTTGAGCTCAACAAAATTGTTGGCTTCCGCTTTAGATTTTTACGCATATCTCGTTTATGTTATACAGCAAAAGTGAACATAACCAAAGTTACTTTAAATAACAAAATAAACAACTTTTGTCATGTGCGTATTTGCAGAAAAACCAGTAGAAAAAGAAATATTGCTATTTTTAATTTCAGGCCTCCCTTATAGCCCCCACTCCTGCCCGTCCCTAGAAATATTGGTATGGCTTATGATAATTAAGGCGTCAGAGATAATACACATATCGAGTTTTATTTAGTTCGGTGGAGTCTTTTGTGTCAAAAAATATTCTTGACACCCGCTATACTTTTTAGCGTATAACGCCTTTATAATTCGGTATTCGACGATAGTGTATATAACAAAAGTTTCTCTAAATAACAAAATAAACAACTTTTCTTATGTGCATATTTGCCGAAACACCAATAGGAAACAGAATATCACTATTTTTAATTTCAGGCGTCCCTTATAACCCCCACTCCTACCCGTCCCTAGAAATGTTCGTATGGCTTATTATAAGGAAGGCGTTAGTGCTAATACACATACCGAGTTTTATTTAGTTCGGTTGAGTCTGTGTGCCAAATAAAATTGTTGACTCCCGCTATAATTTTTAGCGTATAACGCCTTTATAGTTCGGTATACGAAAAAAGTGTATATAACAAAAGTTATTCTAAATAACAAAATAAACAACTTTTGTTATATGCATATTTGCCAAAAAACTAATAGGAAACGAAATATCGCTATTTTTAATTTCAGGCCTCCCTTATAACCCCCACTCCTGTTCGTTTTAGAGAATATTAATATAGCCTAAAGTCTAAGTTGGGCTAGTAGTAATATACATACCAAGTTTCATAAAATTCGGTTCAGCCGTTTATGCGTGAAAAGGTAACAAACAAACAAACAAATAAACAAACAAACAAACAAACAAACAAACAAACAGACACCAAAGAAACAAAATGCAGTTATGGTGTCTATGACATGTGAAACGAAAAGTTATCGTGAAATTTTGCGAAAAAAATCAATGTACAGACAGAGGTTACAATTTTATATATATATAGATATATATATATATATATATACTAGCTCAGATACCCGGCTTCGCTCGGGAATTCATTTGAGACTGCATGGTGATGGTATATTTTTGGCAAGGCTTTACTTTTCACAATATTTTGACATTTACCCGTTCCAGCGTTTAGGGTTAATACCCGTTGTTGGCATTTGTTAATAATAAAATTATTTTTTTATGTAAGACTTCACTGTCCTGCATATTGTCATATTACCCGTCTCCTGTGCATTATGCATAGATTTGAATTATTAAGGAGAAAATATTGACATACATTTGAATTAATTTTTTCAGGTGAGGTACCTGGTAGTTCATATTGAAAAGAAGTATTGAGCAAATTTCTCTAAATAACAAAATAAACAACTTTTGTTATGTGCATATTTGACGAAACCCCAATAGGAAATCATTATTATTAATTTCAGGCCTCCCTTATAACCCCCACTCCTGCCCGACAGTAGAAATGTTAGTATGGCTTATTATAAGGAAGGCGTTTGTGCTAATACACATACTGAGTGTTTTATTTAGTTCGGTTGAGCCAAATAAAATTGTTGTCTCCCGCTATAATTTTTTAGCGTATAACGCCTTTATACTTCGGTATACGATGATAGTGTATATAAAAAAAAGTTTCTCTAAATAACAAAATAAACACCTTTTGTTATGTGCATATTTGCCGAAAATGTAATAGGAAACGAAATATCGCTATTTTTAATTTCAGGCCTTCCTTATAACCCCCACTCCTGCCCGTCCCTAGAAATGTTAGCATAGCTTATTATAATGAAGGCGTTAGTACTAATTCACATACCCAGTTTGGTTTAATTCGGTTGAGTCTTTAGTGCCAAATAAAATTGTGGACTCCCGCTATAATTTTTAGCGTATAACGCCTTTATACTTCGGTATACGATGATAGTGTATATAAAAAAAAGTTTCTCTAAATAACAAAATAAACACCTTTTGTTATGTGCATATTTGCCGAAAATGTAATAAGAAACGAAATATCGCTATTTTTAATTTCAGGCCTTCCTTATAACCCCCACTCCTGCCCGTCCCTAGAAATGTTAGCATAGCTTATTATAATGAAGGCGTTAGTACTAATTCACATACCCAGTTTGGTTTAATTCGGTTGAGTCTTTAGTGCCAAATAAAATTGTGGACTCCCGCTATAGTTTATAGCGTATAACTCATTTATGCTTCCGTATACGGCAAAAGTGCATATAACAAAAGTTCCTCTAAATAACATAATAAAGAACTTTTGTAATGTGCATATTTGCTGAAAAAGCAATAGGAAACGAAATATCGCTATTTTTAATTTCAAGCCTCCCTTATAACCCCCACTCCTGCCCGTCCCTAGAAATGTTACTATGGCTTATTATAAGGTAATCGTTAGTATTAATTCACATAGCGAGTTTGGTTTAGTTCGGTTTAGTCTTTTGTGCCAAATAAAATTGTGGACTCCCCGCTATAGTTTTTAGCGTATAACTCATTTATACTTCCGTATACGGCAAAAGTGCATATAACAAACGTTACTCTAAATTACAAAATAAACAACTTTTGTTATGTGCATATTTGCTGAAAAAGCAATAGGAAACGAAATATCGCCATTTTTAATTTCAGGCCTCCCTTATAACCCCCACTCCTGTTCGTCTTAGAGAATATTAATATAGCCTAAAGTCTAAGTTGGGCTAGTAGTAATATACATTCCAAGTTTCATAAAAATCGGTTCAGCCGTTTATGCGTGAAAAGGTAACAAACAAACAAACAAACAAATAAACAAACAAACAAATAAACAAACAAACAAACAAACAGACACCAAAGAAACAAAATACAGTTATGGTGTCTATGACATGTGAAACGAAAAGTTATCGTGAAAATTCGCGAAAAAAATCAATGTACAGACAGAGGTTACAATTTTATATATCTATATATATATAAAATTGTAACCTCTGTCTGTACATTGATTTTTTTCGCGAAATTTCACGATAACTTTTCGTTTCACATGTCATAGACACCATATCTGCATTTTGTTTCTTTCGTGTATGTTTGTTTGTTTGTTTGTTTGTTTGTTTGTTTGTTTGTTTGTTTGTTTGTTTGTTTGTTTGTTTGTTACCTTTTCACGCATAAACGGCTAAACCGAATTTTATGAAACTTGGTATGTATATTACTACTAACCCAACTTAGACTTTAGGCTATATTAATTTTCTCTGAGACGAACAGGAGTGGGGGTTATAAGGGAAGCCTGAAATTAAAAATAGCGATATTTCGTTTTCTATTGGTTTTTCGGTAAATGTGCACATAACAAAAGTTGTTTATTTTGTTATTTAGAGTAACTTTTGTTATATACACTTTTGTCGTATACCGAAGTCTAAATGCGTTATACTCCAAAAATTATAGCGGGAGTCAACAATATTATTTGCCAAAAAAGACTCAACCGAACTAAATAAAACTCGGAATGAGTATTAGCAGTGAGGCCTTCATTATAATAAGCCATACCAACATTTCTATGGACGGGCAGGAGTGGGGGTTATAAGGGAAGCCTGAAATTAAAAATAGCTATATTTAGTTTCCTATTGGTTTTTCAGCAAATATGCACATAACAAAAGTTGTTTATTTTGTTATTTGGAGTAACTTTTGTTATATAAACTTTTGTCATATACCTAAGTATAAATGAGTTATACGTTAAAACTTTAGCGGGCACTAACGGCTGAACCGAACTTAACAAAACTCGGTATGTCAATTAGCATTAATTCTTCCATGATTATAAGTTATATTAAAATTTTTAGGTTCGAACGGGAGGGGGGTAAAAGGGAGGCCTGAAATAAAAATTCACCATATTTACATGTATAAGAGACGGGAAATATAAAAATATCGAAGACTTTGATGCCTTATCGAACAAATAATTCTATTATTAGCAAATCCACGGCAAAGAAGGGTATCAATCCTAAACACTGGGACGGGTAAATGTCAAAATATTGTGCAATGTAAAGCCTGCTAAAAAATACCATCACCATTCAGCCTCAAATGAATTTCCGGGCGAAGCCGGGTATCTGAGCTAGTATATAGATATATATATATATATATATATATATATATATATATATATATATATATATATATACAATTGTAACCTCTGTCTGTACATTGATTTTTTTCGCGAAATTTCACGATAACTTTTCGTTTCACATGTCATAGACACCATAACTGCATTTTGTTTCTTTCGTGTATGTTTGTTTGTTTGTTTGTTTGTTACCTTTTCACGCATAAACGGCTGAACCGAATTTCATGAAACTTGGTATGTATATTAGTACTAACCCAACTTAGACTTTAGGCTATATTAATTTTCTCTGAGACGAACAGGAGTGGGGGTTATAAGGGAACCCTGAAATTAAAAATAGCGATATTTCGTTTTATATTGGTTTTTCGGCAAATATGCACATAACAAAATTTGTTTATTTTGTTATTTAGAGTAACTTTTGTTATATACACTTTTGTCGTATACCAAAGTTTAAATGCGTTATACGCTAAAAATTATAGCGGGAGTCAACAATATTATTTGCCAAAAAAGACTCAACCGAACTAAATAAAACTCGGTATGTGTATTAGCAGTGAGGCCTTCATTATAATAAGCCATACCAACATTTCTATGGACGGGCAGGAGTGGGGGTTATAAGGGAAGCCTGAAATTAAAAATAGCGATATTTCGTTTTCTATTGGTTTTTCGGCAAATATGCACATAACAAAAGTTGTTTATTTTGTTATTTAGAGGAACCTTTGTTATATACACTTTTGTCGTATACCGATGTTTAAATGCGTTATACACTAAACACTAAAAACTATAGCAGGAGTCCACAATTTTATTTGGCACAAAAGACTCAACCGAACTAAACCAAACTCGGTATGTGTATTAGCAGTGAGGCCTTCATTATAATAAGCCATACCAACATTTCTATGGAGGGGCAGGAGTGGGGGTTATAAGGGAAGCCTGAAATTAAATATAGCGATATTTCGTTTCCTATTGATTTTTCCGCAAATATAAACATAACAAAAGTTGTTTATTTCGTTATTTGGAGTAACTTTTGTTATATACACTTTTGTCGTATACCTAAGTATAAATGAGTTATAAGCTAAAAACTATAGCGGGAGTCATTAATTTTATTGGGCTCAAAAGACTCAACCGAACTAAATAAAACTCGGTATGTATATTAGTGTTGACGCCCTAATTATCATAGGCCATACCAACATTTCTAGGGACGAGCAGGAGTGGGGTTTATAAGGGTGGCCTGAAATTAAAAATAGCGATATTTCGTTTTCTATTGATTTTTCCGCAAATATAAACATAACAAAAGTTGTTTATTTCGTTATTTGGAGTAACTTTTGTTATATACACTTTTAAAATGAAGTAAACACGGGATATACGCTAAACGGGAGTCAATAATATTAGTACTTATTTAAGGGGTTTTAATAAAGGAATATTATGACAAATGATGTTATGTTTTATATGATAGTTCAAAGTATGATTCGGATTAGTGAGGTAATAAATCTTCGTCACCCCCTCCTAATAACTTTATTATTTATTTCCAATAGAAATATAAACTATAAGAGCATTTCCATTATTTAATTTGTATAATCTACCTTGGTGTTATTGAAACAAATATTTAATATAATAAAAATTAAACGTTAATGGTAATGTCATTATGACAAAAAACAATATGCGTTTAAACTCGATATGATATTTTCAGGGTGCCACGGGTTATTTAATTCCATCCGGTAGATAAATTATAAAATAATGTTTTGCATCAATAATATAAGTAGAAGAATGTTGAGAAGTCCCATGCGGGAACGGAAGATGACGGGAGCCTTACATGTTAATTGAGTTTAGTTATTTCCCGTCTGGCATTCCTGGAAGCGATTTCCAGTGAGATTCACTAATACAAATATGATCTTACGTGCAAAACTTTGCCTAAACTATGTGAGCTCGGATTGGCTTTTGAAAGGAAATATGTTTATTATAGATGATATTTAATTGTAATAAATGCTACCCATGATTATGGTTGGAATTATTGAAAAACGGTGAGTCAAAAAGTGTAGAGGGATAGATTAGGAACACATTTTCATTTATCCTTCAAAAATAAAATTTCTATTCTATTAATCCCCAAAAGTTACCATTCAGGGTTGGCTATTTCGGAAAATCATTACGTCGTGGAGGGAAGTGTAATTGTACACATTGAAGTCTTACTATCAAAATACCATCATTAGTCAGTCAAGAATGATTTCCCGGGCATCGCCGGGTACCTTAGCTAGTATATATATATATATATATATATATATATATATATATATATATATATATATATATATAAAATTGTAACCTCTGTCTGTACATTGATTTTTTTAGCGAAATTTCACGATAACTTTTCGTTTCACATGTCATAGTCACCAAAACTGCATTTTGTTTCTTTCGTGTATGTTTGTTTGTTTGTTTGTTTGTTACCTTTTCACGCATAAACGGTTGAACCGAATTTTATGAAACTTGGTATGTATATTACTACTAGCCCAACTTAGACTTTAGGCTATATTATTATTCTCTAAGATAAAGAGGAGTGGGGGTTATAAGGGAGGCCTGAAATTAAAAATAGCAATATTTCGTTTCCTATTGGTTTTTTGGCAAGTATGCACATAACAAAAGTTATTTATTTTGTTATTTAGAGTAACTTTTGTTATATACACTTTCGCCGTATACCGAAGTATAAATGAGTTATACGCTTAAAATTATAGCGGGAGTCAACAATTTTATTTGGCACTGAACACTCAACCGAACTATGTAAAACTCGGTATATCTATTAGCACTAACGCTTTCATTATAACAAGCCATACCAACATTTCTAGGGACGGGCAGGAGTGGGGGTTATAAGGGAAGCCAGAAATTAAAAATAGCGATATTTCGTTTCCTATTGGTTTTTCGGTAAATATGAACATAACAAAAGTTGTTTATTTGTTATTTAGATTAACATTTGTTATATATACTTTTTTCGTATACCGAATAATAAACGAGATATACGCTAAAATCTATAGCGGAAGTGAACAATTTTATTTGGGACAATAGACCCAGCCGAAATAAATAAAACTCGGTATGTGTATTAGCACTAACTCTTTCCTTATAATAAGCCATACTAACATTTCTAGGGACGGGCAGGAGTGGGGGTTGTAAGGGAGGACTTAAATTAATAATGGTGATATTTCGTTTCACCACAATTTTGTGCTTAATAACTGAGATCTATGCATAATGCACAGGAGACGGGAAATATGACAATTTGGAGGACAGTCAAGACTTACATAAAAAATTAATTTTATTATTAACAAATGCCAACAACGGGTGTTAATCCTAAATAGTGGGACGGGTAAAGGTGAAAATATTGTGCAAACAAAAGCCTTGCCAAAAGAATACCATCACCATTCAGCCTCAAATGAATTCCCGAGCGAAGCCGGGTATCTGAGCTAGTATATATATATATATAGGTAGGATCGATGGACATTTGAAGAAAATTTTCGAAAATCGCGTCATGAGTACGACCTCAATAATAGTCCGTCACGCAGGGGCTGCGTAAACTAAGCAGATTTCCCACGTGAAGTTTTACAATAGAGAAATCTGCCTAATAACAACTGTAGTAGTAAGAAACCTCTAAACCTATTCACGAGGGACGAATAGTTACAGAAACGGCCACCAGAGCTCTCGGCGGAAAGTCCCGAACATAGCCGACTCCTGCCGACCACACACAGAATACAAATGCAAATATCTCAGTTAATATTCAAGATACAGAATAAATGTATAGAACAATATTTATAGTAAATTTAATTTGCAATAAGATTGATTCTATACAATTTTTCGATCCGACGCATAATAACGGAGATATTTCGACTTATCGTAATCCTCCCCTCTAAACCCCCCCTCCCACTGGTCCGATTTCAGCCATTAACGAACTTGATCTTCCTTTTTACATAGAACGATTAAATTCCGAGTTTGGTAACGATCAAACAAAAATTGCGACCGCTAGAGCGGTAACAGACAAATATATATATATATATATAGTTTTGAACGGACCTCATTTTCGTCATCCCCTGGGTAGGATCGATGGACATTTGAAGAAATATTTCGAAAATCGCGTCATTAGTACAACCTCAATAGCTGATTTCCCTTAAGGGAAATCTGCTAATAAGCTATGATAACATTTCTACGGACGAAAAACGGGGTGGGGGTGTTATTCGGGAAGCCTATTATCTCATGCACATTACTTTTGTACTTGGATTACTAAAATCTGAGTGATTGCGATCAAAATTATTCTGATTCATTACAAACTACTGCACTAGCTGTAGTAAATAGTTTTCAATAAAATTAATATGTTATATTCAGATATATTTTATTAATTGTTCTTCTTTCCGGTCTAGAATAATTCTAACTATTCAGCGCTGCGAAATATGCTGCCCGGTTTGTTTAAAATTCAGACGCTTTCCGTTGTAGATATTATTAACTTGTAAATTGACTGAAAGAAGTCTTATTACCGTTTGTATTTATTCCCTTAACATTCAAGGTGGTGTTACTAGTATGTAGATTTATCTGTTGTAAGCCTTCCCTTGGGAAATCTGCTTCGTTTACGCAGCCCTTTAATGATAAAATTAAGAGAATATTGCTAAGCAACACAGTGAATAATCTACGTCTTTGATGTAAAAAACATATTCTTTCTGTCATTTGAATCGTTTTTAAAACTGTGTCATCTCTTTTGAATATTGATGAATATATCCGAATATGGTTTAATATATTCTAATTAGTGTAGATGCTATTGTTGTTTCAGTTGTTATTATAATTAGGAATGGAAGCGTCGTTATTTGTTCCTGACGAGTGAGTCAAATATTGAGTAAATGGTTAAGGGCAACAAAATGATTCTTATATTTTTTATATATCTATAATACAAAATGATGTATATTTTTTCTATATCTAGTATTGGTCTGCTCAAATCAAATTTCCCCCCAGGGAAAGCAGCTATAATGTTTGTACTCCAATATTCAGATCCTAGATAATGAAAGGGGTACAGCAAAAAGCAAAATCAAAGGTCACACCTTGGAACTCAGAAATAGTATAAATCAGGAGAAAGAAAATAACACTTGAACAGTAAGCTTTACACTTTCATAAAAAATAATATAGACATTCCTAGCAATGAATAATTTATACAAATAAAGATGCTTTTTTAAAATTTAAAATAACACACATAAAGTTTTTGTTTCTCATAGGAAACATGTGGTCGGTCAACCATTTCAAAAGTCCACTATTTTATCCACTTTCCCCCATCGATATGTTGTTATGAAATTAATTATAAAAAAATGGTAGTACATGCTAAACCGAAACAATTTTTTGTGATGAGTAACTCACTTTTCGGCGACTTATTCAAACATGCAATACGAGCCTGTGCATTATTGGCAGATTTCCCCTAGGGGGAGAGGTTGTACTCATGACGTGATTTTCGAAATTATTCTTAAAATGTCCATCGATCCTACCTAGGAGATGACGAAAATGAGGCCTGTTAAAAATTATATATGTATATATATATATATATATATATATATATATATATATATATATATATATATCTTAATATATATAAATCTCCTGTCACGATGTTTGTCCGCGATGGACTCCTAAACTACTTAACCGATTTTAAATTAAATTGGCACACCGTGAGCAGTCTGGTCCAACTTGAGAGATAGGCTGTATTAATTTTCTCTGAGACGAACAGGAGTGGGGGTTATAAGGGAGGAATGAAATTAAAAGTCGTGATATTTCGTTTTCTATTGGTTTTTTCGCAAATATGCACATAACAAAAGTTGTTTATTTTGTTATTTAAAGTATTTTTTGTCATAAACACTTACATCGTATTCCGAAGTTTAAATGAGTTATACGCTTATGACTATAGCGGGAGTCAACAATATTATTTGGGACAAAAGACCCAACCGAAATAAATAAAACTCGGCATGTGTATTAGCACTAACGCTTTCATTATAAGAAGCCATACCAACATTTCTAGGGACGGGCAGGAGTGGGGGTTTTAAGGGAAGCCAGAAATTAAAAATAGCGATATTTCATTTCCTATTGGTTTATCGGCAAATATGAACATAACAAAAGTTGTTTATTTTGCTATTTAGAGTAACTTTTGTTATATACACTTTTTTCGTATACCGAATTATAAACGAGATATACGCTAAAAAATATAGCGGAAGTGAAAAATTTTATTTGGCACAAAAGACTCAACCGAACTAAATAAAACACTCAGTATGTGTAGAGCACTAACGCCTTCCTTATAAAAAGCCATACTATTTCTAGGGACAGGCAGGAGTGGGGGTTATAAGGGAGGCCTGAAAATAATAATAGTGATATTTCGTTTCCTATTGTAGTTTCGGCAAATATGTACATAACAAAAGTTGTTTATTTTGTTATTTAGAAAAATTTTCTCAAGAATTCTTTTCAATATGAACTACCAGGTACCTCACCTGGAAAAATTAATTCAAATGTATGTTAATATTTAGTTCTTAATAATTCAAATCTATGCATAATGCACAGGAAGCGGGAATATGACAATATGGAGGACAGTGAAGTCTTACATAAAAAATTAATTTTATTATTAACAAATCCACAGAGACGACGGGTATTAACCCTAAACACTGGGACGGGTAAATGTCAAAATATTGTGCAAAATAAAGCCTTGCCAAAAAAATACCATCAAAATTCAGCCTCAAATGAATTCCCGAGCGAAGCCGGGTATCTGAGCTAGTATATATATATATATATATATTTAGTCGTTTTATGTAAAAAGTCCGTCACGCAGGGGCTGCTTAAACTAAGCAGATTTCCCACGTGACGTTTTCCAGTAGATTAATATGCCTAATGACACCTTTAGTAGTAAGGTGTCTCTAAACCTATTCACGAGGGAAGAATAGTTATGGAAACAGCCGCCAGAGCTCTCGGCGGAAATTCCCCAACATAGCCGACGACACACAATACAAATGCAAATATCTCGGTTAATATTCAAGATACTGAATAAATGTATAGAACAATATTTATAGTAAATGTAATTTGCAATAAGATTGATTCTGTACAATTCTTCGATCCGACGAATAATTACGGAGATATTGTGAATTTTCAAAAATCCCCCCTCTAAACCTCCCTCCCACTGGTCCAATTTCAGCCATTACTGAACTTGATCTTCCTTATTACATAAAACGATTAAATTCCGAGTTTGGTAACGATCAAACAAAAATTGCGACCGCTAGAGCGTTAACAGACAAATATATATATATATATATATATATATATATATATATATATATATATATATATATATATATATAATTTTGAACGGACCTCATTTTCGTCATCTCCTGGGTAGAATCGATGGACATTTGAGGAACTTTTTCGAAACTCGCGTCATGAGTACGACCACAATAGCTGATTTCCCTTAAGGGAAATCTGCTAAAAGAAAGACCTAGTTAGTTAACGGCAGAAAACGGAAAAGGGGAGGGGGTTTAGAGGGGGAGAATTTTGAAACTCGAAATATCTCCGTTACTATACGTCGGATCAAAAAAGTGTTTAGAATCAATCATATTTCAAATTAAATTTCTTATAAATATTGTTATAATCGAAATACACTAAATTGAATATTAACATGATATATCCATATATTAGTTTTCGGCCACCAGTAAATCCCCACTCCTACTCATGTCATATTAACAATAAGCTGTTATATCATGAAGTGCATTATTTGAAGCCTAAATACCAAATATTCTCATTGTTAGCCGGAGTCGGGACCCATACTCGGCGTGTCGTATCTTACAACTGATAGCTAAACTGTTAGCCGGAGTCGGGACCCATACTCGGCGAGTCGTATCTTACAACTGATAGCTAAACTGTTAGCCGGAGTCGGGACACATACTCGGCGAGTCTTATCTTACAACTGATAGCTAAACTGTTAGCCGGAGTCGGGACCCATACTCGGCGTGTCGTATCTTACAACTGATAGCTAAACTGTTAGCCGGAGTCGGGACCCATACTGGGCGTGTCGTATCTTACAACGGATAGCTAAACTGTTAGCCGGAGTCGGGACCCATACTCGGCGTGTCGTATCTTACAACTGATAGCTAAACTGTTAGCCGGAGTCGGGACCCATACTCGGCGTGTCGTATCTTACAACTGATAGCTAAACTGTTAGCCGGAGTCGGGACCCATACTTGGCGAGTCGTATCTTACAACTGATAGCTAAACTGTTAGCCGGAGTCGGGACCCATACTCGGCGTGTCGTATCTTACAACTGATAGCTAAACTGTTAGCCGGAGTCGGGACCCATACTCGGCGAGTCTTATCTTACAACTGATAGCTAAACTGTTAGCCGGAGTCGGGACACATACTCGGCGAGTCTTATCTTACAACAGATAGCTAAACTGTTAGCCGGAGTCGGGACACATACTCGGCGTGTCGTATCTTACAACTGATAGCTAAACTGTTAGCCGGAGTCGGGACACATACTTGGCGTGTCGTATCTTACAACTGATAGCTAAACTGTTAGCCGGAGTCGGGACCCATACTTGGCGAGTCGTATCTTTCAACTGATAGCTAAACTGTTAGCCGGAGTCGGGACCCATACTTGGCGAGTCGTATCTTACAACTGATAGCTACACTGTGAGCCGGAGTCGGGACCCATACTCGGCGTGTCGTATCTTACAACTGATAGCTAAACTGTTAGCCGGAGTCGGGACCCATACTTGGCGAGTCGTATCTTACAACTGATAGCTAAACTGTTAGCCGGAGTCGGGACCCATACTCGGCGAGTCTTATCTTACAACTGATAGCTAAACTGTTAGCCGGAGTCGGGACACATACTCGGCGAGTCTTATCTTACAACTGATAGCTAAACTGTTAGCCGGAGTCGGGACCCATACTCGGCGTGTCGTATCTTACAACTGATAGCTAAACTGTTAGCCGGAGTCGGGACCCATACTCGGCGAGTCTTATCTTACAACTGATAGCTAAACTGTTAGCCGGAGTCGATACTCGGCGAGTCGTATCTTACAACTGATAGCTAAACTGTTAGCCGGAGTCGGGACCCATACTCGGCGTGTCGTATCTTACAACTGATAGCTAAACTGTTAGCCGGAGTCGGGACCCATACTCGGCGTGTCGTATCTTACAACTGATAGCTAAACTGTTAGCCGGAGTCGGGACCCATACTTGGCGTGTCGTATCTTACAACTGATAGCTAAACTGTTAGCCGGAGTCGGGACCCATACTCGGCGAGTCTTATCTTACAACTGATAGCTAAACTGTTAGCCGGAGTCGGGACCCATACTTGGCGTGTCGTATCTTACAACTGATAGCTAAACTGTTAGCCGGAGTCGGGACCCATACTCGGCGTGTCGTATCTTACAACTGATAGCTAAACTGCTGATAGCTAAACTGTTAGCCGGAGTCGGGACCCATACTCGGCGAGTCGTATCTTACAACTGATAGCTAAACTGTTAGCCGGAGTCGGGACACATACTCGGCGAGTCTTATCTTACAACTGATAGCTAAACTGTTAGCCGGAGTCGGGACACATACTCGGCGAGTCTTATCTTACAACTGATAGCTAAACTGTTAGCCGGAGTCGGGACACATACTCGGCGAGTCTTATCTTACAACGGATAGCTAAACTGTTAGCCGGAGTCGGCACCCATACTCGGCGTGTCGTATCTTACAACTGATAGCTAAACTGTTAGCCGGAGTCGGGACACATACTCGGCGTGTCGTATCTTACAACTGATAGCTAAACTGTTAGCCGGAGTCGGGACACATACTCGGCGTGTCGTATCTTACAACTGATAGCTAAACTGTTAGCCGGAGTCGGGACACATACTCGGCGAGTCTTATCTTACAACTGATAGCTAAACATCCCGGGTAAGGTTATTAGAAAGAGGTTATCTCGAACCCGTAGAGTTACCCTCGTCATTCTGCATAAATCTTTGAATTGGCCGAGAAGAGGTTACCCCTCCCATCATGTATGTCATATGATCGTATGATTTTAGCAGATTTCCCTTAAGGATAATCTTATGTACATTTTATGTACATGCATATCTTATTTGATCGTTAACAGACGTGATATTTAATCATTCCTTGTAAAAAGAAAGATATAGTTCGTTAATGGATGTGTTCAGACCAGTGGTAATGGTGGTTGAGAAGGGACGATTTTCGATAATTCGAAATATCTCTGTTATTATACGTAGGATTGAAAAATTGTATATAATCAATCTTATTGGAAATTAAATTTACTATATATATATATATATATATATATATATATATATATATATATTGTTATATATATTTATTCTCTATCTTGAATATTAATCGAGATATTTGCATATTACAGTTTTCAGTATCAGCAAATTTCCACTTCTACTCGTGTTACGTAAACAGTACCTGCTCTGTTATGTAATAAACCTCGTTATTCGAATCTTAAATACCAGATATTGTTTTTAAGAAACCTATATTATACATGATACATACAAATATGTTCTTGTGACCCCCCCCGTCTTAAATTCTTGGACTACTAAATTTTGAATGATTGTGATAAAAATTATTCTGATTTATTATAAATTACAGTGCCAGATATAGTAAATAGTTTTCAATGAAATTAATATCTTATATTCTGATATATTTCAGTAATTTTCTGTCTGGTAAAAGGTTGGGAGACCTGTTTGTTTACAGTCCAGGCTATTCCCGTCGGGAGGTTTCTTATCATCGTTTCAGTTTGTCCCTTTTGCTGTTACGTTATCAGAATAGTGATTTATCTATTGTTCAACTTCACTAGGGAAATCTGCTTAGGTTTACACAGCCCCTGCGTGACGGACGTTTTAGTGTATTTTGAATATATACAAGTACTTTTAAATTATTGGTTAAGTTCATTCAAAGCTTAATAACTCCGCAAAGTTTATTAACATTTGATTGAAATAATACATTTCATTTCATTCCATTCTCGACTGGATTTATTGTCCAGCCATCTGTGAATATTCAATGAACAAGGAATATCTTAGGAAAGGTAAAATAACTTGAAATAAGTGTAAAGTACATTTATAAATGAACATCTGTTTATTTTACAGGAATAACTTTTTTTTTCTTCTTACATCAGAATGTAATTTTTATTTAAGTAGAGTTATATTTGTTTATCCTTAAACTTATTAATTAACAAAGGTATGGTTACTTGACAGTTCAATGTAGGTGTCTTGCTTGAATGGACTATACTTACTTTAATGATTATACCTTTTTACAGGTGTTAACTGGTTTCGTTTCTGAAATAAAAATCGAAACTGAATTAGCAACATTTGAACATTCGACGTCTAAAATCAAATGAGTCTAATATATGCATGGAAATATATTTACTAAAAAAAAAAAAAAAAGAATTTTTTGTGTACCTTCGCTGAATGGAAATAACTTCTTGAGTGTTTACCTAAGATTTTGCTCACGTGTCGATGAATTCTTTGTTCTCTAAGTTAATATATTTATTTAGTCACTTTATAGAATAACCCTACAGGTCGCTATTATAATTTCTACATATTCGGTACAGATATATATATATATATATATATATATATATATATATATATATATTTATATTCTTGTATGTTTGTCACTCCAAATGAGAAAGTGAAACCACTCAAAAAATGATTGGCTTTGAACAGAGTTCTAAATTATAATCTCTGTTATAAGGTAAAATTATATAAAGTAATTGTTACAATTAAATGTTATAATATATTTTCAGACTTATCATAGATTGCATAATTTTATGTTGACAATGTAAAATTATTTTATAGGATTACTTGAAGGTGGCCAAAAAAAAGTCCGAAACGCCATAAAGAATTAAATAAAATATTAAATGTGGCTGGAGCGTTGTACATATCGTTATTTTCTATATAAAAAAATATTTAAAAGCCGTACATTTGTCTTTTGAAATTTCATTTTTGTACACTATATTTGTAGGGGTTAATCTGAGCAAAAAAGAACATATGTAGAAGGGAGTGCTAATCTTTATAACTAGAGCTTACCGAACTGTCTCTACTTTAGCCGTTTAAGCTATTGAAGGTGTATTACCCATAGATTCAGAAATGAAATTAAATATAGCAAAGGTACAATTAAAAATGGGGCTTAGCTGCTGAAGTTGGTAGCGGTGTGTTTACAGCTATAAACATTAAAAGACCGAATGCGAAATGCTGCAATTGAAGAGTGGCAACGAAGGTGGACCAATCGGACAAAGGGCGACTCACTTATGCTTTCTTTCCCAAAGTGGAAAAGAGACTCAACGCAAGCTGGTTCAAACCTGACTTTTGTTCAACACAGCTTATTTCGGGGCACGGCGATTTGAATAAATACTTCAACAGGATCAAAAGAAGAGCAGATCCAAATTGCGAATGCGGCGAAGAGGGAAATGTCGAGCATATTCAATTTCATTGTCATCTCTATTATAACAAGAGAAGAAAATTAGCAGGAGAATATTCTTTGCTTGAATGGCCTCCCTCTACCCTGACCAAACTAGTTGAAACAGAAGAAATTTTCTGGGCTTTTATAATATAAATTTAAATTGAAAATATATAAATTATAGCAATTTAATGTAAATAGCAATTTTTAGGTATAGTTTATGATTTTTATTGGAGTCCCGCTGTGCAGAGGCAGCGGCATTCCAATTGGGGCGCCCTAACACTTTTGCCGATTTTTAAATATTTGCTCAACACTCCACATTTTATTGAACTTAGACTTGACCTCACTACTCTACTCCTACCTGAGTAGTAAGGACAAGGTATTGCGATCTATTAAAATTCGGGGTTCAAAATTGTAAAAAAGAAATTGGAAATAACTGCTTGTATAAAGGGCAGCCTTAGGGTAAAGCGGGGGTAAAGAAGGATAAAAAAAAGACAAAAAAGAGTGAAAATGTCTAACCTTATTAAACTATAGGTTTTCTATTATTGATGTGTTAATGAAATAGTTACCTGATATGACTTTTTCAATCCAAGGCATATAGTAAGCGACTTCCGTATTAACTGCACCTGGTGGAGTAATGCATTTATCTCCATAAGAAGTGACAGCTACTAGTGTGTACCTGTTGGTCTCACGGTCCAGCCATACCAGAGGCCCTCCTGAGTCTCCCTGCAATCACAACTTAGTGTATCATACAATACAATGCCATCTTTTGATTTGCCGTTCAAATGTTTAAGGTTATTTATTAACGCCCTATTCTGTTACAATGGTTAACTGGGACGAGATATCAACATGATACTATCGTTTTAGCAGAATTCCCAAGATTCCTAGAAGGGAAATCAGCTATCGAGGTCGTACTCATGACGCGGTTTTCGAAAAATAAAATATTAACATAGATTTGAATTAATTTATCCAGGTGAGGTACCTGGTAATTCATATTGGAAAGAATTGTTGAACATATCAATATTTCTACGCAAATTATTTGCTTCATACATTACCGAAAGAAAATGTATCAAACAAAAGTTACTCTAAATGACAAAGTAAGCAACTTTTTTTATGTGTATGTTTGCCTTAAAACAAATAGAAAATGAAATATCGCGAATTTCTATTTCAGGCCTCCCTTATAACCACCCACTCCCATTTGAACCTAAAATTGTAATATAGCCTATAATCATGGAAGAATTAATGCTAATTCACATACCTAATAAAATTGTTCCTTTAGTTTTTAGTGTACATCTCGTTTATACTTTGTTATACGACAAAAGTGGTTATACAATAGTTACTCTAAATAACACAATAAACAATTTTTGTCAAGTGCATATTTGCCGAAAAACCAATAGGAAACGAAATACCGCTATTTCTAATTTTTGGCCTCCCTTACAACCATCACTCCTGCTCGGCCCTAGAAATGTTGGTACAGCTTATTACCATGGAGGACATAGTGTTAATTCACATACCGAGTCTTAGCAGATTTCCCTTAAGGGAAATCAGCTATTGAGGTCGTACTCATGACGGAATTTTCGAAACGTTCTGATGACCCCCCCCCCTTCTTTTGTTTTTGGGTTACTAAAATTTGAGTGATTGAGATAAAATTGATTCTGATTCATTCCAAATTACATCATTAGCTTTAGTAAATTGTTTTCAATAAAATTAATATGTTATATTCAGATATATTTCATTAATTGTTTGTCTTTCTGGTCTATCTATGGAGCGCTACGAGGCTGGCTTGCCTGTTTGTTTACAAATCAGCTGTTTTCTGTTGTAGAGATTATTAACTTGTATTGTACATTTACTGAGCATTCACGGTAGTGTTACCTGTATGTATATTTATCTATTGTGGACCTTCGCGTGGGAATTCTGCTTAGTTTACGCAGCCCCTGATATTCTGTACTTCATTACTTTCAAGTAATTCATTAAAAATGTCTACTTACATGACAAGTACTCTTGCCTTTGTCTTGTGTGCAGATTTGGCTCTGAGGAACAGCGAGATCTGCCCACTGTGGCTTGCATTTGTCATATGGTATGACAGTTAGATCAACTGCTTTGAGGACAGCAGATCCTGGCTTGGTATATCCTTCCTGACCCCATCCTGTGAGCAATTAGAAACTAATTATGAAGTCTCATTTGGTAGATTAAGGAGTGGCCGTTGGGCCATAGGAATACTAGACGGGAGGAAGTAGTTCTTGCCAGACTCAGGATCGGCCACACATAGACACTTGATGACGAGGACAGACAACCCTATTTGCAAATACTACACCAAGCAACTAACGATAAAACACAAACTGATAGGCTGCATTCAACGAAAAAACCTTGACTTAGCCCACGATATAGGCACTGACAGCAGCCAATATATGACTGAGCTAGGCACTGACAGCAGCCAATATATGACTGAACTAGGCACTGACAGCAACCAATATATGACTGAACTAGGCACTGACAGCAGCCAATATATGACTGAGCTAGGCACTGACAGCAGCCAATATATGACTGAGCTAGGCACTGACAGCAGCCAATATATGACTGAACTAGGCACTGACAGCAGCCAATATATGACTGAGCTAGGCACTGACAGCAGCCAATATATGACTGAGCTAGGCACTGACAGCAGCCAATATATGACTGAGCTAGGCACTGACAGCAGCCAATATATGACTGAGCTAGGCACTGACAGCAGCCAATATATGACTGAGCTAGGCACTGACAGCAGCCAATATATGACTGAACTAGGCACTGACAGCAGCCAATATATGACTGAGCTAGGCACTGACAGCAGCCAATATATGACTGAGCTAGGCACTGACAGCAGCCAATATATGACTGATCTAGGCACTGACAGCAGCCAATATATGACTGATCTAGGCACTGACAGCAGCCAATATATGACTGAGCTAGGCACTGACAGCAGCCGAATATATGACTGAGCTAGGCACTGACAGCAGCCAATATATGACTGAGCTAGGCACTGACAGCAGCCAATATATGACTGAGCTAGGCACTGACAGCAGCCAATATATGACTGAGCTAGGCACTGAACGCAGCCAATATATGACTGAGCTCGGCACAGACCGCAGCCAATATATGACTGCGCTAGGCACTGACAGCAGCCAATATATGACTGAGCTAGGCACTGACAGCAGCCAATATATGACTGAGCTAGGCACTGACAGCAGCCAATATATGACTGAGCTGGGCACTGACAGCAGCCAATATATGACTGAGCTAGGCACTGACAGCAGCCAATATATGACTGAGCTAGGCACTGACAGCAGCCAATATATGACTGAGCTAGGCACTGACAGCAGCCAATATATGACTGAGCTAGGCACTGACAGCAGCCAATATATGACAGAGCTAGGCACTGACAGCAGCCGATATATGACTGAGCTAGGCACTGACAGCAGCCAATATATGACTGAGCTAGGCACTGACAGCAGCCGATATATGACTGTGCTTGGCTATGACAGCAGCCAATATATGACTGAGCTAGGCACTGACAGGCACTGACAGCAGCCAATATATGACTGAGCTAGGCACTGACAGCAGCCAATATATGACTGAGCTAGGCACTGACAGCAGCCAATATATGACTGAGCTAGGCACTGACAGCAGCCAATATATGACTGAGCTAGGCGCTGACAGCAGCCAATATATGACTGAGCTAGGCGCTGACAGCAGCCAATATATGACTGAGCTAGGCACTGACAGCAGCCAATATATGACTGAGCTAGGCACTGACAGCAGCCAATATATGACTGAGCTAGGCACTGACAGCAGCCAATATATGACTGAGCTAGGCACTGACAGCAGCCAATATATGACTGAGCTAGGCACTGACAGCAGCCAATATATGACTGAGCTAGGCACTGACAGCAGCCAATATATGACTGAGCTAGGCACTGACAGCAGCCAATATATGACTGAGCTAGGCACTGACAGCAGCCAATATATGACTGAGCTAGGCACTGACAGCAGCCAATATATGACTGAACTAGGCACTGACAGCAGCCAATATATGACTGAGCTAGGCACTGACAGCAGCCAATATATGACTGAGCTAGGCACTGACAGCAGCCAATATATGACTGAGCTAGGCACTGACAGCAGCCAATATATGACTGAGCTAGGCACTGACAGCAGCCAATATATGACTGAGCTAGGCGCTGACAGCAGCCAATATATGACTGAGCTAGGCACTGACAGCAGCCAATATATGACTGAGCTAGGCGCTGACAGCAGCCAATATATGACTGAGCTAGGCACTGACAGCAGCCAATATATTCCCCACATACTAATGCATCTAAAACATATTAATATTTACCAATTCATATAGAATTAAAATGCAATAGGTCTACGACGTACTTGGGAAGATTTACGAGGGGTAACTTTTATTATATTCTAATAGGCAAAGTACGGATATGAGAATACCTCAGATATTAAAGAAACATTTTCCATACTATATAAATAAAGTAGCAAGTTTTACATGAAGGAATAAATAGATTTCTCTAATCAGAAATCTCACCCCCTCTCCGGCTGTATTACCTATTCGACCGGCAGTAAAATGTTTCTTAAGAAATCAGGATGTACACAGTAGTCCTGCTTTCCTCTACTATACGTTTTATTTTTGACAATGTGCACTTTCAGAGCAACAGCACCATCTTCAGTGCCTATTTTTGAAGAGTGCTGGAGAGAACTGGCTTGTACCACGGCTGCTGGGCGACTGCTGTTCTTAAGAAAATTTATACTTTGAGGCAAGGTGTGTGTGTGTGTGTGATAACTCCTTTAGATGTAAATCTAAAAATCAATTTCTTTAATGCCTATTATATCTTTTTTATAAGTCATATTCAAATTCAATTTCAAGTCTTCCTCTCACACGGTTCTGAATAAGAGAGAAATAGAGAATAAAATGTGAGATTGTATAATCTGTTTGATGCCAGCATATCATAGATCTTCTTACAGCGCATTGTACGACGAATTTTTGTCCTATTTGGCTGTTCCACTCTCCCCTTTTCTAGCCAATAGCTCATCTGATTGGATCAGTTTGATGCCAGCATATCATAGATCTTCTTACAGCGCATTGTACGACGAATTTTTGTCCTATTTGGCTGTTCCACTCTCCCCTTTTCTAGCCAATAGCTCATCTGATTGGATCAGTTTGATGCCAGCATATCATAGATCTTCTTACAGCGCATTGTACGACGAATTTTTGTCCTATTTGGCTGTTCCACTCTCCCCTTTTCTAGCCAATAGCTCATCTGATTGGATCAGTTTGATGCCAGCATATCATAGATCTTCTTACAGCGCATTGTACGACGAATTTTTGTCCTATTTGGCTGTTCCACTCTCCCCTTTTCTAGCCAATAAGCTCATCTGAGATTGGATCAGTTTTGATGCCAAGGCATATCATAGATCTTTTTCTTACAGCGCATTGTACGACGAATTTTTGTCCTATTTGGCTGTTCCACCCCCCCCCCCCCGCCCCCCCCCCCCCCCCCCTCCCGCGCCCCCCCCCCCCCCCCCCCCCCCCCGCTCCCCCGCCCCCCCCCCCCCCACCCCCCCCCGGCCCCCCCCCCCCCCTCCCCGCCAACCCCCCCCCCCCCCCGCCCCCCAATAGCTCATCTGATTGGATCAGTTTTTGATGCCAGCATATCATAGATCTTCTTACAGCGCATTGTACGACGAATTTTTGTCCTATTTGGCTGTTCCACTCTTCTCCCCTTTTTCTAGCACAATAGTCTCATCTGATTCGGATCGTGTTTATGATTTTATTACCAGCCAGCATAAATAATTGTATACCTCCTACAGCGCATTGTACGAACGATTATTAGTATATGTCTATTTTTTTGGCTAGTTGTCACCACTTTTGTCCATTACAGTTCATCTGGTGTTGCATTTCAGGGTTTGGATGCCAGCATAAGTTAATATAGATTTTTTTCTTATCAGCGCATTGTTACGACGAATTTTTGTCACTACTTTGGCTGCGGATGCCATCGAAAAAATACTCCCCTTTCTAGCCAATACGAATTCTGATTGGATCAGTTTTCTGTTTTAAAATTGTTTCTTCAAACTAAGTAAAAATAAACGCATTGTGGTAATTTTTAAATTGTCCTTTTTAACAAAACGATAAATCCCATTTCTCCCCTTTTAACCTAGCCATTATAGTCAATCTAATTGAGGTGGATCAGGCAGTGATGCCAGGCAATTAGGCAAAGATCTCAAGACAGCGCATTTTGTGTGTATTTTTTGTCCTACCTAGTGCCTGTCGTGTGCGGACATTGCATACCCCTTGGCATAGCCAATAGCTCATACGATTATTAGGATCAGTTTTTGATGCCAGCATAATGATGGAATAGATCTTATATGAAAATCATCGCATTGTACGACGAACTTTTGTCCTATTTGGCTGAAAATCCACCTCCCCTTTCGTTTTAGCCAATAATGGGAAATTTCTCATCTGATTTCGTCATTTGGTTCCATGCATATCATAAATCGGACCTGACAGTACCCGCCCATATATTTTATTTATAATTTAATAAATTGCCTCGGGCTATTATTGGACGGTCTTCCTCCCCCCTGCCTCTCGTGACGCCTTTATCTGGGCATCAAAACTCCGATGAAATAATAATTGTACATCCGTTTGATGCGCGCCGATTTGATCATAGATCTTCTTTACACCCATTTGTAACGACGTAAATTTTTGTCCTTTTATCTCTCCTGTTCCAGCTCTAGCCCCCCCACTATATCAGCTGGGTTGCCTTTCCGAGTCTTTCTGATTGGAGTAAGTACCAGTTTAAGATAGGTACCACATGATCATAGATCTTCGTGGGCCATTGGGACATGCGCGTATAAAAGTGTCAGCGTAAATTTTTTGGCCGATATTTGGCGAAGATAGTTCCACTCTCTGACCTTTTATAGCCAATAGTCCTTTCCCTCCAACTTATGGATCCCTTCGCAGAGTTTGATCGCAGCAGTATCATAGATCTTCTTACAGCGTCAGGTTGAGTACGACGAATTTTTGTCCATATTTGTGCTGCGCTTATTAGCGAATATACCTTTCACTGATTGGATCAGGAGCCAATAGCCCCCCCCCAACCCCTCCAAAGCATCATGGATCTCGTCCAAACCTTAATTCTTTTGTCTAAGGGGTAGTATATTCTGCTTTCATCCAATCAACAATAAAAATTTAACTGATTGGATCATTTTTGATGCCAGCGGATCATGCTCAAAACGTTCGATCTTCTGACAGCGCATTTCTCCAGTATACGACGAATTTTTGTCTCGTGACATCATTGAAGGGAAAGCCAAGGGGTTACTCCCCTTTTTCTAGCCCAAGAGCTCAATCTGAATGAGCTTCGATGGAGTTTAGTTTTTTTTAAATCTAAAATAATTGTAACTCCACCTACATCTTTTGAAACTCTATTTATTAGTATATGGTATACACTTACTGAAATGCTTGTGAGTTTGTCTTTTTGCATTAACCTCCAGGTTCCTCTAGAACGAATGGGAGGGCAGGGTTTCGAGGTTCTCCTCGCAACTGGTATGCGACCCGCCAGCCCCCGCAAGTGATCTCAGGACTCGCATATGCTGTAATTTGTTTTGATTTTAATCTTATTTATAGTTTATAGATTTTAAGCTTTATCTTTGACATACGCTCATCGTTTTTAACCATTTTTAATTTTATTAGTTGACTATTTATTAAATTTTTCTATTGTTTTTATCCTGGATTTATTTTGGTTTTAATGTTTTTATTCTTTATTTTTTGTTTTTGTGATCGTTTTTTACAATGTTGGCCATGCTATGATTATTATATTGACTTAAGGTTTTTGTTTGACAGCAGGCACTGACGATGGAGCGCTGACTCCGAAAGTGTACTTGGCATAAAATCAAATACAATAGTAGGGGACAAGGCCTTTTTATTGATCCTTATCAAAATTATATTTATATTGTATGTATATTTTCCTATTACCAATATATTAGTATTGTATAATAATTTACCTATTGCTTTAATTTTCTGTTTGACGAGATTTATCCTTGTCGAGGGTAAGCAGACAGGCCCAATAGTTGGAGTCACGGGAATCAGGTCTCTAGTGACCACTACTGCAATGTCGTCACTTTCATATGCACGTCTCTTGTAAGTCGGGTGCAGTATAAATCTTTCAATAGGAACTTTTATACCTTCGTTGCCTGAAATAAAAATATATAGCATGTTTATTCTGATGAAAAGTAATTGTTTGATTTAAATAAAAAAAACATTATTTACATATTCTTCATATTTTATGGCAAGTGTCTCCAATAAAAAACACTTTATTGAAACTGCCCTACGTGTTTCATGGCTTATTTGCCAACTCTCAGCCACGAAACAGGGCAGTTTCAATGACGTTTTCACCGAAAAAATGTTTTTTATTTGAGACCCTTGCCATAAAATATGAAGAATATATAAATAATATTGGGTGCAGAATAAGAAGAAAATCGTTATAAAATAGGAAAGCCCGTCACGGAGCTACTGCGTAAACATAGCAGATTTCCCAAACTGGCAGATAACAGACTGGTAATTTCATCTAGCAATATATTCTCTATTATTAAATAAAACTTTGACGACTAAGGGCAATAAGGGGTTTTAAAGACCCAAAACAATTACAAATGCTGAATAACTCGCTAAATATTTGAGCTACGAAAAAAATTATAGAACAATAATTATCCAGTATAAACATTTTAACAAGATTGGTTCTATAACATTTCTCGATACGACTCATAATGGCGGAGATATTTTAAATGTTATATAGGAATAGAAAATATTTGATGAGATCTATGCCGACGTGTGGGATATCTACTTATTTTACGAAGCCCTTGCGTGACGGACTTTTTACTACTACGTTTAGTTATGATAAAGTTGTGTTTTTAGTAACCCAATGTGATTGGCCAGACCAAAATTTATCTATGAATAGTTTTTCTTCTTCAGCTATATAACTATTTCATTAGTTCTACTACTGAATTCTAATAAATATATTACTGTTATTGAAACATTATTATTATTAGTGTATAAACGTGTATTTGCTTACCTACTCGTACATTATGAGCACCAACTAGAAGTGCATAATTCGGTGCATGCTCCTTTTCGACGCAGTGACCAGCTGTAAGTGCATGGAAACGAGTGATAATGGATGCACCGCAAGGTGAAAACCTCCTTCCGATATCATATAATCCAGACATCCAAGGAAACTCATTCTTCTTAGTTTCCTTTCCCCCAACTATCCTTCCCTGTTTCAACATAAGGAAAGCTGTGTACTTTTATTCTACAAGACTGTTACTTTTTATTACAAAATCAGTAATAAGCGTTGTTTATATAAGAGTTCTTTTGGATTGCAAAATTAAACACACACAAGCTTCACAGTATTTACCACTGCACAATTTATTTAACAATGCACTATACACTTGGTTAATTATTCTTAATCACTACTCACAGAATGCACTGATAGCGTCACTGTTCTTGTTATTACACAGTCCAATAATTCACTCACGATCACTGAAGTACACAAAAAGACGGCTCTGCACATTCCTTTACTTCGCGGAGTTAACGGCACTGCACTGTCTTAAACACGGCACTATACTACTACTTACAGTCACGGCACAACACTGTTCTTCACATAAAAACACTTTACCGCACTGCAACTAAGTCGCACTGTAGCACTGAACGCACTTGATGAGCACTTGAAGACAGCTGAGAACAAACTAAACTGTCGGCGAGTGCACATGCTTATATAGAGGGGCGGCAACATCGAAGGACGAAGGTCTCGAAGGTACTGGACTCTTTAGTCTTGAAAGATCCAGACGCTGCCGGCGTCCTATCCTCGGTCGCTCCTTTCATCTCCTTCGTACCTCCCAAATACGCGGCTGTCTCTGTTAATTTTTCATGTATTTAATTTTCGCAACAATACAATAGCACAAGTCATTTTTGATTCTGACTAGAATGAACTAATTTTATGTAGCAGACTTAAGGCCAACTACTCGTTATATGGAACTAATTTGCCATTTTAATTCCTTTCTTCATCCTAGACAAATTTAATGAAATTTTATGTTTTCGCTTCATGCGTATACAGTGTCCCAAGTTCCCGTGCCCCCACCCCCTTCAAATCGCCAATTGTGTTAATAAATGGCTGAGGCTTGGTGTGACTGAATTGTGACCCCTGAAGAATCTTATCCTCCATCCTCCTTGTTGTGGCCAACAAAATTATCTTTGAAACAAGTCTATGGGAAAGGAATGGATTCTGAAATAAAAAAAAAAATAAAAAAGTATTTAAACCGAAATAACGCAAAAGTATTCTTAAATGAATCCAAAAAAAAAAAAAATGTTTACTTCAAAAATCATCAACGTAACAAAAAAGGTTCTTAGAACTAATTTTTTTTTTTAAGAATAATTTTGAGTTATTTCGTTTTATTTTATTTAAGAATTCACTCCTCTTCCCATAGACTTGTTTCAAAGATAAATTTCTTTGTTACAACTTTTATGTCGCAGCATTTTTAATAAAACGTGCCGTTTCTGAAATAAAGATTTGTGCATTTTACAGCTAAAGGATGTATCAAATCGAAAAATTCGCCGATATAAACTGGTTTTAGAATTTGATTTACTAACTACAAGAATCCGTCATAAAAAGTATGGGATTCCATCGGAAGTTTCAAAGTTAGGACCGCTGGCAAAGTACTGGAGAAAGTTGCGGGGTTAAATATGGACAGAAAACATTTTTCAGGGGTCACAATTATTGCACACCAAGTCTCAGCCATTTATTAAGACTATTGGTGATTTTAAGGGGGGGGGGGCACGGAAAGTTGGGGCACCCTGTATATTATGAATCTAACGTTCAATAATGAAAGACACGGTTTTTTATAGCTAATTCATTCAAAATTATTCATTTCGTTTTAGTTTAAAATTCAATTTATTTCTAACAAATTCCAGATTTTTCAATATCGCGCTTATGTACCTACAAACTTCTTTTGAACTAATATATAGATTGTACTTACATGATTAACCCAACCACAAGGGCATGTGGTGGCTTTCTCTGCCCAAGCTATTTGTGCAAGAAAAGCTACAACAAATGATAGAAATAGGAACAGGTTCATGTTTCCTGGATTTTCCTAATCAAAGAAGAAAAATAAAATCAGTAAATTAAGAAGAATATAGAATTAATTGTAAATGGCTTCTTAAAATCTTTTATAATCATATAAATAGATCAATGTTCTGAGATAGTCGTTAAGAATGTAGACAACCACGTCATTAACATAGTGACAATCCTACGTCAATTCAATTTTCAAATTGTACGTACTGCTCATATTGAAAAAAAAAAAATGTGTTTTATTTACTGATTTAATTGAATAGGCACATTTTCTCCCCATAATACAATTTACGTTGTTTTTACAATACGGTAGGATAATTATTTCTGATTGCTACTTCATAAATGTAATATATTTTGTTCATTAAAGACTCATATTCTTTACTTAATAATCAATAACTGATAAAAATGTTAATAGAACTTATATGGATTGGATTGAAAGAATTAAACTATCTACTATGATTAGAGCCTCTACTACTACTCACAATCGATACATGATAAAAATATATGAATATATATCCTAAACTATAAATATTCATTTGAAAAATTATTATTATAAAATTGTTGCTACTATGGCTAATTGCAATGAGGTAATCTACAGGTTACCACCCTTTTCTAGTCATGGTGGGACTAAGGTTTTTATTTTTATTTTTACGTTTATCGGAGACCCAGCGCTTCTTGATTTGATGGTATTAAGGTAGTGTGACCTACCGGGGGTGAGAAAAGATAGTTCCACTTCTGCTGGACTATGTTCCATTATAAGGGGGGTGGTAATTGGGTGTGGATGTAATGGAACTCATAAAGGGTAGGTGACCCGGTAGCTGGTGATACCGGCTGGGTTGTAATAGGATAGGAAGAAAACGAAAGAAGAAGAGAAAAGGGATAGATGGAGAGGAGATAAGAAAAAAAAAGAGAAAAGATGGCCGCTACGGCCAGTAAATAAACCTAAGAAGCCATAAGGGGGTAAGGGGGCCCAAAACTAATCTAAACTAAACTAAATAACTAAGAAAAAACTAAACTAGAATTAACCTAACTATACTACAGGGCTATGATAGAGTGGTGAACATGGGGGCTAGCCCTGTTTGTGGTTAATTGTCCTGGCACTCTGAGGATGGGTGTCAGGAGCGGGTGAGATCGATTAGGGGCTCATCGAGACCAACCTGTCGCCATCTCACCGGCTGTTGAGGAGGGGGTATGGAGCGGTAGAGAGGGTGGCCGATGTAGTGGAGGGAATCTAAGAATTTTATATGTCTGCGGGAAATGGTGTGGGAGAGGGTACCGTGGATTGTGCGGTTGGTGGAGCGCTGTAGGGATGTGTGCTGGACTATTTTCCGGACTATGCCGTTTGGTGGGACTAAGGATTTTATTAAATGAGACCATCACCAAATAAATTCCTATAGTCCTGACGGGAATCGAACTCGCCACTCTAGGGTTACCATGTGAAATTAAAGCCAAGGCTTTAACTCAAGTGACTAAACTGTTTTTACTCTTGTTTTCTGAAAATAGCCCCCCCCCTAAATAATAATAAGAGAGAAAACGGATTTTTAATAAAACTATAAATAAACTTGTCCATAACTTACCTGACAGGAGCCCCGTGAATACTCGCTAGATCTGTGCTGTGGCCTTTTAAATAACCCAAAAGGCAACTGCACAAATAAAACTACAAGCTATATTGACATAATGCATCTAATCATAAATAATGAATAACAAAAAAACATTCAACTGCTGATTAAGGAAAACATTGAAGAAATATACACCACATTTTGAGTAAGCAAGACGGATGACGTCTGCACTTAACGCACTCGAAAAAAACAACTGAAAACTAATAGTTAATTTACCACAGAGACATTTCTTATTCAAAATGTTTTTTCAAATATAATACGCCAATTGAAAAACTTCCGTCACGCAGGTGCTGCGTTAACTAAGCAGATTTCCACGCGCCACGTATTTGCATTTATCTTAAAAGGTAAAAGTTCAATGAGAAATATATTTGGTAGTTAATTTTCAATTAAAGTGCTTCTTGACATAACAGCTAATTGTTAGTATGATATGAGTAGGTGTAGGTGCTTTACTGAAGAATGAAAACTAAAATATGCACATATTTCGGTTAATAATCAACAAAGTGAAAAAGTGCATATAACAACATTTATAGAACATTTAATTTGCAATAAGCTAAGATCTTTACAATTTTTTGATAGAATTTCCACGGTTTTGCATTCGTTGGAAAGGTCTCGGGCTCTGTGAGGTTTATAGCAAAGAAAATTCAGGAAAAATTTCAACAGAAAAGCGGGAAAATCTTTTTTCATTATACTGTTAAAATAACATGTGTTTTCAGTGCATCGTTTGAGTACGCAAAGTACAGAAAAGTAACAGCTGTTATTGGAATATTCATCATTATACTATCATTCATTGTATATTGCATACTTACTTAACCTGTATTTATTAAATCAAAACAAAAATTTGTCAATAATTAAGCAATCAATACCGCAAAAAGGTATTAATATAAGTAACAATAAAAATTGCACAATAAATATTAATTTTAAATTATAGGTCTATTGCCTATTCTATTTATCTGTTGAATAACCTTTGCAGTTTAATAAACATATGTTTCACATGCAGCGCCATCTCTGATACATAGCATGTACTACAAACCAATATTTTAAGTAGATGGCGCCGGTGCGTGATACATTGTTTGACAGCTACTCATTGTTCTCTGCTCAGTTAATTTCATGTGACAAACCGGTATTGTGTTCACTGTGAAATTGTGAAAAAAAAGTAAAAAAAAATAAGTTATTCGTTTCCTAACATTTCAATTGGAAACCATCAAATCAATCATGTGTATTGTGCAAATTTTTATTCAATTTCAACAGCAGGCATTTGTCTTTAAGGTGGTAAGTTGACTGTGTAAATTATGTGGATCGTGCATTTGAGGTTAAATTCACCACTCTGTCCATAGTCCAAAATGCCTAGAGGACGACTTGCGAACATCGGCCGCCGCACAAGACATGCAAGCCAGCAATAAGTGTATTCACAGAACTTAAGCGAAGAAAGACAAAATATAATAAGAGAAAATGCCCGATTGAGACAACGCGTGAGCACACGAAGATCATTGGCATCATACAATCGCTTGGCATTCCAATATGATCCCACTGCGAACTACAGTGATGATGAAAATTTAGATATTGGACCAATGACGACTATATGCCGATATTGCAATGCGTTAAAGTTCAAAAGAGAAACGGCTGGATTGTGCTGCGCAAGTGGAAAAGTCAAACTGGATCCATTACTTACACCACCACAGCCACTGAAACCATTGTTCGATGGAAGTGATCCCGATTCCAGCCATTTTCTTCAACACATCCTTGAATACAATAACTGCTTTCGCATGACTTCCTTTGGAGCTAATATCATTCGAGAAGGCGGCTTCATGCCGACTTGCAAGGTAAAAGATACAACACACATAACCAATCACTCACACCAACACAATGAATTGCAACACATAACAACTACATATACACCACACACTACACCATCACACGATCAGAAGTTACACCGTATTCTTAACAAATGATTGTTTGCAATTACAGATACAAGGACAAATATATCATTTGCATGGCTCAATGGTGCCAACACCAGAAGAACCGCATCAATTTCTGCAAATATATTTCATTTCGTCGATGGTGGATCAGCTGAATGTGCGGTGCAATATACAGGGAACACAACAGTTAAAGAGACGAATTATTGAACAGTTGCAAGCATATTTTCACGCTAATAATGCTGTGGTTAATATGTTCAAAACAGCATTGGGACGAATGCCATCGGATACGCACAAATTTGTCATAAGAGCAGATTGTACCCCAACAGGTGAACATGTGCGAAGATTCAATGCACCCACCGTTAATGACGTTGCTGCAATTATTGTTGGCGATCCAACTAAATCGCGAGACATTGTCGTTCAACGAAGAAGCAATATCATGCATCGTGTAAACGAGACACATCGTTTGTACGATGCGTTACAATATCCAATCATTTATTGGCAAGGGCAAGACGGATACGACATCACGTTGAAGATGGTCGATCCAATTACAGGTACAATATTCACACACTAATTATTGCTATTATTGGTTTCCATTAACAATTCATTTAATTTTGCATTTTCAGGCGTATCAACGAATAAAAATCTAAGCGCAATGAATTACTATGCGTATCATATGATGATTCGTACACATGAGGAGAATGTCATTCTGAAGTGCCGTCGGCTATTCCAGCAATTCGCTGTCGACATGTATGTCAAAGTCGAGACCGAACGTTTAGCGTTTACCCGATTCAATCAGGCAAAGCTACGATCTGAGGACTATATACACTTGCGTGATGCTATTCATTCAGATGGTGATGTTCAGAATATTGGACGTCTGACGATTCTCCCATTATCTTATATCGGAACCCCACGCCACATGCACGAATACGCTCAAGACGCTATGACGTACGTGCGAAATTATGGAACTCCGGATTTATTTATTACGTTCACATGCAATCCGAAGTGGACGGAAATTGAACGTGAGTTGGAACCGGGCCAAAAACCGCAAGATCGCCATGACATAATCGCCAGAGTATTTCAGCAAAAACTCAAGGTTATGATGGATGTGCTTACTAAGTATCGAGTTTTTGGTGACACACGTTGTTATATGTACTCGGTGGAATGGCAGAAGCGTGGACTACCGCATGCTCATATCCTAATTTGGTTGCTGAACAAATTACATTCAAATGAAGTGGATGACATCATATCAGCTGAAATTCCTGATCCAGTCACTGATCCCCATCTACACGACATTGTGACGACACAGATGGTGCATGGACCGTGCGGTGCATTAAATCCATTATCGCCTTGCATGACTGATGGAAAGTGCACAAAACGATATCCGCGACCGTTAGTTGCTGAAACAGTCACAGGGAACGATGGATATCCAGTTTATCGTCGGCGTTCAAAAGAAGATAATGGTCGAACTATCAAAGTTAAAGTTCAAAATCAAGAGATTGAGATCGGAAATGAATTCATTGTACCATATTGTCCGCTGCTATCACGAATTTTCGAAACACATGCAAACGTTGAGAGTTGTCATTCGGCCAAATCAATCAAATATTTGTGCAAGTACGTCACAAAAGGCAGCGACACGGCTGTGTTTGGTATTGCGTCAGTTATAGCAGAAGAAGCTCCGCTCCCACGGGACCAGACACTACCTCAGCAGTTTAGCAGTCAACTAGTATAAATACCTGATCCTTTCCTTCCCATTCCTCATTATTGTATCTGCCGTCTCCATGTTAGTCTGATCTTTGATTCTGTAATTATTTCTGGTTCATACCAATAAAGTTTTTTTTGAAGTAACTAAGTGCGAAGTATTTAATTGGCGCCCGGACTTAGGGACCCGCACTGTTGATAAGTAGAAGCTACAAGCCCAGCTATTCAAGACTGACGCCGCTTCGAAACGAAGATTCCAGAGCGGACTTCACAACAGGTGTATTTTTATACACATTGCGGATCACCACCCTTCTATACTTCGCCAGTTGCTGCTTCAAGAGGACTTGAGGTACTGAGCCAGACACTTTGATCATAATTTTAAGAACATATTTATATATACTTGTAATTTTCCTTAAAATTTTTTTTTAATAATTAAAATTCAATTTTTTTTTTATTATATTTATATATACATATAGATATTGACTTAATATTTCTATTTCCATTTTTCATATATATATTCTTTTTATTTTATTTACATTTTTTTGTATACTCTTGCTTCGTATATATTCCTATATTATACTTATATAAAATATTTTTTTCATTCTATTTTATCTTGTTATCAAATTTATATGCCACTACAAGACAGACTTCTTAAACACAGAGACATTTCAGTCCAAGAACTTTCAGACGCTCTAAACGACATACAATACACACAAAGCGCAATGACTTCGACTTACGCCATAACAAAGGACGACTACGACCACATCCCCACCTATGATGGTAACCCCGAAGATTTAATTTACTTTTCAAAAGCTGTCCTAGACGTTTATGAAACCACCTGTGGCGACACAAATACCCTATCGGAACACAACCATGCCAGATTATTAACAAAAGTAAAATCTAAATTAACGGGCAATGCTAGACATTGTTTACTGACCAATGATTTTAATTCTATCCCAGACCTCATCGACTATTTAAAAAGAAGTTTTAAAGATTCGCGAACAATAGAACAGTTATCCACTGAGCTCTTTAATACAAGACCCTACTATAAAGAACACCCTCTTCATTTTATCGACAGAATCGCTAGTATCAGAGCACTAATATTCTCCAGAGTAAAACTTGAAACAGACTTTAACGCCACAGACTACATAAAGTACAAAGACATGGAGATTAACCACTATATCACGACAAAATTCCACCCAGAACTTTGCGACTTCCTGAAACACATAGCATTAACATCACTAGACGATATCAGGAACGCATTGCAAAACGAAGCATCACACATAGTGGACAGACTCTATAACCCTCGTCACAGAATGGACCACAACCATAGCAAGCCCTTACGGTACCAACAAAAACGGGACGATTATCATCGACCTCGACAATCTCCAAGATACTATGAACCGCCACAATGACAAAACGAGCCCTACTATCACGAACGCAAATATGATACACCAACTACTAAGATCGACACACGCCATACGTACGAATGGAAACCACCCCATTGGGACAGACAAAGACCACCACAAATGCAACCTGCTCAATCTCCACTTATGCCCCATCACCAAGACCAAGGCGCGTATCTATGCGAACCGTACGCTCGAACGCCCAACAACTCCACCACATTTCCGAAGAGGACAGAATAACACGTCTTGAAACAAGAATGGACTCTTTACTAGAAAAATTTGAACATTTTTTAGTCAAAGACAGGCCAGAACCACCCCCGAATATCTAGTGAACTTTACTCAGTCACTACCACACTTTACAGACAAACAACACAAGACCTGGCTTATCGACACCGGCTCGGCGAAAAATTATATAACTCCTTCTTCTGTACCCGACGGAAGTAAAATAACTTCGGAAGAGTTCTTTATTAAAACTCCTATAGGGCGAGAAAAAGGAACCCAAACAGTCCTTTTAAATGTTTCCCCCATGCTAGGGTTCAATAAAGAATTATTTATTAAGTTCCATATTTTTAATTTTAGTGAAAAATATAATATATTATTAGGATACGAATCAATGAAAGATTTAAATTTTAACATAAATTGTGAACGCGAAGAAATTACGTTGTTAAATGACATTAAGATTATAAATGGAAAGATTATTAACCCGTTGTCACACTCCCGCGATTCTATCGTACACCACACCAGTACTCATGCTTTATTTCAGGACTTAATTCAGCATGACCACTTGGACGAAGCTACGAAAGCTCGACTTTTCAACCTACTGGACAAATATTCACAAATGATACCAAAAGCTGATGAACCCCTAAAAGCTACGGATTTACTTAAACATAAAATTACATTAAAAACAGACAGGCCTATAAATACTCGGAACTATCGCTACCCCACACACTTTAAAGACGCAATAAAGGCAGAGGTAGACAAACTCATGAAACAAAACATCATTAGGCCTAGCAAATCCCCCTATAACTCACCTGTATGGCTTGTACCCAAGAAAATGGACGCAAGCGGTAAACCCAAGGTTCGCATGGTCATAGACTATCGGAAGCTAAACCGGGAAACAATTCCTGATAAATTCCCATTACCTCACATAGAGGACTTACTCAATAAACTCAAGGGAGCCAAGTATTTTACAGCAATCGATCTAGCTTCCGGTTTCCATCAAATTCCACTTGACGAAGACTCTATCGAAAAAACCGCCTTTAGCACAGACGATGGGCATTATGAGTTCCTGCGTCTTCCGTTCGGCGTGTCTAATGCTCCCCCCTCCTTCCAACGTGCCATGACTCTCCTCCTTGCACATCTACCCAATGTACTCGTGTACCTTGATGACACCATAGTCTTTTCAGAAGACTTGGAATCTCATTTCATTCACTTGGAAAATGTATTCCGAGAACTCGAAAAACATTCTCTTACAATACAACTGGACAAGACAAAATTTATACAAACAGAATTATCCTTTCTCGGCCATATCGTGTCGGCGAAGGGATTGAAACCCATGCCAGACAAAATTAGTGCAGTACTAAACTTCCCCACACCAACTACTGAGAAACAGATACGACAATTTCTAGGACTGACCGGATATTATAGGAGATTTATTAACAACTACGCTCACATTGCAAAACCCCTGACACAGGCTTTACGGACTAACTCGTTTGAAATAACAGAAGACTTTAAAAATAGTGTGCAAGCACTTAAAGAACTTATAACAAACGCACCAATACTCCAATTCCCTGATTGGAAATTACCGTTTACATTAACAACAGATGCCAGTAATGTCGCTTTAGGAGCGGTACTGTCACAACTGAGTAATGGACGAGACCACCCTATTGCCTTTACATCCCGTACACTCTCGGCAACTGAACAAAGATATTCTACCATCGAAAAGGAACTCTTGGCTGTCGTATATGCGTGTGATCATTTCAAGCCATATCTCTATGGCAAGAAATTTACTTTACAGACTGACCACAAACCTCTAACATGGATCTTTTCTATGAAAAACGGGAACACACGACTCATGAAGTGGGTCTTTAAACTATCGGACTTTGACTTTGACATAAAACACATCGAAGGACGTACAAACTGGGTCGCTGACGCATTATCTCGCAATCCAGTTACACACACTGAAAACGAGGTGAACGCTATAGAAGATGACGGAGACATAAATCCTGAACTTGAACTTGAAAGAGCCTTAGACGAAGCCCGACGCACTGAAATGCCCCCTGACCAATTCGACTTTAACGAAGACCTATTAAGAGATGAAACTGACCTTGCCACCATCCATTCACAAGAATCCTCAAACCAACAAGTGTGGATAGTAGAAGAGGATAGACCCGTTAACGTTGAGAAATATCAAATATTTATACAAAGAGGACGTGATCCTACACGCACACTTAGGCCGTTTAACAAATTTCGATACATTATAGAAACAATGCACCCATTGCAACCTGATCTAAATGAAAAATTACTAGAAATACTGAAACCAAACACAACATACGGTATTTACTGTGAACCGACCGTCGAGGCCGTACGAACAGAACATGAAAGCATTTTCCAAGAAATTTGTAAAATTATAGAGACCTCATTCTCCACTTTAAAATTAAAAAGATATAAAAAGAAATGTTCTGACATCGAGAATCTGGACGAACAACGCGAACTAGTCGACTCATACCACTTAGGCAAAACTTATCACAGAGGTGGACTCGAAACATACAACAAACTTAAGAGGCATTACTACTTCCCTAAAATGAAAGACCTAATTATGGACTACGTAAACAATTGTGATACTTGTAGACGGACAAAGTATGACAGAAAGCCCATCAAAACTAAATATTGTGTAACACCTACACCCGACAGACCATTTGAAGAACTCATGATGGATACATTACATTACGAACAAAAATACATAATAACCCTTGTTGACACATTTTCAAAAAAACTTTTTGCAAGACTCACTTCCACATTGAACGCAACTAATGTACTTCAAGTACTAACAGACTATTTTGAAACGTACCCTACACCCACCCGCATTAAAATGGACAATGGAAAAGAATTTAAAAATTCCCTCATTCAAAACTTCCTTGAAACGCAAGGAATCGAACCATACTACACTACACCAAACCATCCTAACTCACTAGGACTTTTAAACAGAATACATTCCACTATGGTAGAAATTTTACGAAGCGTCACCGCTGAGGAACCAAAGGAAACACTGACGCGAAAACTAAAATTAACTGTCATAGCATACAACAACACGCTCCACCAAAAACTTAAACTGACACCGAATGAAATCACATTCGGGCCCAATCACCGTACTCCCGCTTCCACTGACGCTGAGATAAAAGAACGGTTAGTCGAACAGTACCACGACAGACTCAAACTTGTACAATCCATTATTAAAGAAACTATAGACAAGGAAAAACTTGAACGGACCAACAAATTGAACAAAAATAGAGAAGACCCCGAAATACCAGAAAAAACATACGCAAAGATTAGGACTAGGTTAAAATCCGAAAACCCTTACAAACCTGTTGTTAAACTCAAAGATAAAAACAAAGAAATTAAATTACATAAAGACAATCTGCAACGGCTCAGGAAAGTTTATAAAGGAAGGAAAACAAAGGTTGTGAACGAAGACATTCCTTCTGTTGTAGATGACGACACAGACATGGTTCATGAGCCTAGTGCTCCTCAAGACGATGACTCAGACGTACAGTATCAAGTGACTGATATCTCCAAGACGCCAGGTATACTCCCGATTAAACTACCAGACTCGTACTCCATTGATAAATACCATACAATCACACACTTTGTTAACTATACTAACCTATATACTGAATTAATTGACACCGAAAAAGTTCTACCTAAATTTAAAGACTTAAAAACTTATGAGGTCACTGATCGTTTACTGCAATTTACTAAAAATAAATTGAGAACAATTTTTAATATAAATTCGTCATCAAGAAGGAGACGTGGTATTATTAACGGATTAGGACCAGCCATTAAATGGCTCACAGGAAACATGGATGCACAGGACAAAGAGTACTATGACCAAACAATTACTGAACTCCAGAAAAACTCGTATCACATAGAACATAATATTGAACGTCAGAGTGCATACAACAAAAACCTCATCAATACATTAAAACACGATATAGACGCGTTAAACAGAAACAACGACAGGTCTCAAAAGTTGACAAATTCCCTTGACAACGATGAACGACACATACACTTGACTGAACTCTACACAATTCTCAACTATGTATATATCAGAATAAATGAATTAGAAACTTGTCTAGAAATGTGTAAACTAGGGATTCCTCACTCTTCACTCATAGGCCAACTCGACATGAAGACACTCTCCAAAATCCCCTTGTTATCCACAGACACAGAAATTTTATGGCTGACGAGCACATTAAATTGTGCCACACATGAAGGACTAATATACTTTTTCATATCACTACCCTTACTGAGCCACACATACAGGACATTTTACTTACTGAAGACACCAGTCATTCATGATGATCAAATAATATCTACGATATCACCTTATACACAGCTACTCCAAAACACAACAAATACACTAGTGGGTAATTGTACATTTATATTATCTAATTATTATTGTAGAAACATTAGACCTGTAGATGATATTTGTATTAAAAATTTATTCTTAGGGAATTCAAATGGTTGTGTCACTACTTCCATTCATACATCTTCATTTCTTAAATATATAGATAGCATAGATTTATACCTTAGTTTTAAGACTAGTATAATTCATATATCCGATGTATCCAACCCTGTATTCCTCCCTAGTTCAGCCCTAATTAAGCTTAATCATAATGAGTCAATTTTAGAATGCCCTAAAACTAATATTGTAACCATTGACTCCCATATATTAAATTTTGAACACAATCCAGAAGATATTCAAAATTATAACCTCACATTTGAACATCTAAATTCACCTAGTATAGATAATTTCCCATTAGAGCCTCTAGAATTTGTAAGTTTTGATTATTCTCACATAATTATGTATTTTCTAATAACCTACTTGTTAATATTTCATGTAATTGTAGTTTATAAATATTATTGTACATCAAAGTGTCTGGAACCTCCACCTTCTCAACAGCTACAAGAACTTCAAGGCGAAGCCATATCCCTACAAGAAGTGCCATCAAATCTACCACACCGGCGTTTTGATCCTTGGAAACTTCCATCCTAAAATTCTCAGAGGACTTCGAATCCTAAGCATGGGGGAGTTATAGCAGAAGAAGCTCCGCTCCCACGGGACCAGACACTACCTCAGCAGTTTAGCAGTCAACTAGTATAAATACCTGATCCTTTCCTTCCCATTCCTCATTATTGTATCTGCCGTCTCCATGTTAGTCTGATCCTTGATTCTGTAATTATTTCTGGTTCATACCAATAAAGTTTTTTTTGAAGTAACTAAGTGCGAAGTATTTAATTGTCGGAAAATGCGAATGACGAAATCAGCATCTTCCAAATGGGCAGATACGTCAGTACTAATGAAGCACTGTGGCGATTATTGTCATTTCAAATTCATGAAAGATATCCCACAGTTGTACATTTAGCAGTGCATTTGGAAAATGGCCAAAGAGTTTACTTCACTGAGGCTAATGTGGCACAACGAGCTGAGAGACCACCATCGACAACATTGACTAGCTTCTTTGCAATGTGTGAAGCAGATCCATTCGCAGCGACGCTGATGTACGTTGAAATGCCCAAGTATTACACTTGGAATCAATCAACAAAGAAATTCCAACGTCGCAAACAAGGAACCCCAGTTCCAGATTGGCCACAGGTGTTTTCCACTGATGCACTAGGTCGCATGTATACTGTTCATCCTAGAAATGATGAATGTTTTTATTTGCGACTGCTGTTGGTAAATGTACGTGGACCAAAATCATTTGCGCATTTGAAAACTGTGAATGGCCACCAATGCCAAACATATCGAGAAGCATGTCAACTATTGGGTTTGCTGGAGAACGATTCTCATTGGGATTTAACACTTGCGGATTCAGTTGTTTAGCGGCCCTTACACGGTCATTAATAATGACATTACTTTATCAGAATGACATTAATACTGATCGTGTAACGTCGACAAAGTTGGAATGACGAGGGGGAATGATGCGAATCCGGATTTTCTGATCTCGGCACATCATTACTGTAAACGGGAGGGGATACTGTCATTAATAATGATAGTGTAAGGTGTGCGGCATCATTACTCAGTCTGCCACACGAAATTGTGAAGACAACATGTCGGCTCCGGAGAGTGATTGTGTAGAAACCAGTGATGTTTTGCAATATTTTATATCAATGTACGAAGAATTACCAGCATTATGGAATCCTTCAGATTCAAATTATAAAAATAAAAGGAATGCCGCACTCGTGAAACTGCTGTCAGTCTACGAAAAATGCAAACCTAGAGCCACGATATCTGACGTCAGACGTAAAATTAATACTCTCAGATGTAACTACCGAAAAGAGTTAAAAAAAAGTCCGTCACGCAAGGGGCTGCGTAAACTAAGCAGATTTCCCACAAGTTTTACAATAGAGAAATCTGCCTAATAACAACTGTAGTAGTAAGAATCCTCTAAACCTAAAACATTATTTAGGGCGTAATAACCCAGTAGTTTCTAGCCCCAAAAAACAGTTAACCTAACCTCTAAACCTATTCACGAGGGACGAATAGTTATAGAAACGGCCGCCAGAGCTCTCGGCGGAAAGTCCGAACAGCCTACTGGTGACCACACGCAGAATACAAATGCAAATATCTCGGTTAATATTCAAGATACAGTATAAATGTATAGAACAATATTTATAGTACATTTAATTTGCAATAAGATTTATTCTATATAATTTTTCGATTTGATGCATAATAACGGAGATATATTGAATTTTCAAAAATCCTCCCCTCTAAACCCCCCCTCCCACTGGTCCGATTTCAGCCATTAACGAACTTGATCTTCCTTTTTACATAAAACGATTAAATTCTGAGTTTGGTAAAGATCAAACAAAAATTGCGACCGCTAGAGCGTTAACAGACAAATATATATATATATATATATATATATATATATATATATATATATATATATATATATATATAATTTTGAACGGACCTCATTTTCGTCATCTCCTGGGTAGGATCGATGGACATTTGAAGAAATTTTTCGAAACTCGCATCATGAGTACGACCTCAATAGCTGATTTCCCTTAAGGGAAATCTGCTAAAAATAGAGGACTCCACAAGATCAGGGGCTGGAGCCGACGATGTATATTCACCGTCCTCGTGGGTTTTACACGCATTGCAATTTATTAACAATTTTAAGCAACCTGTTGACCTTGGGAACTCAAAAGTAAGTAAAATGCTTTTAAATTATGTTGTTTTATTTTTCGGTGTCTCTAATTTCATTCAATAACAAAATATGAGAATACTGTTCACGTTTTTTTAACCACTCCTTCATCCAACGTTTATGTTTTACTCGCCGTTTTGTAGCTAAAGCCAAAATTATAGCAATACAAGCGGTTTTGTGTGGATCCATTTTATTTTATACGTCTTGCTTTGACAGAGACCACGACTGTACTGAAGGAAAGTAATGACATTAAAAATGATTGTGTAAGGTTTTTACAGTAATGATAATCTGGAATGAAGTGCGTTCGCAAAAAATGTCATTACTGGTAATGTCATTATTAATGACCGTGTAAGGTCCGCTTTTCATCAAATGCGTACCAAATACGAACACTGTTCGCAATTATCATCACCACATGTTTTCCTTCACAACCAATTCAGTTATGGAACAAATAGAAAGACGACATATGTGAAGATATCTTGCATCGCTTGCGCATTCAAACGAATAATCCTGACATCCAAATAACCGATGAAATCTACAATGAAGGATTGATTCTGATTGAAGATCAATGCTTGACTATTGCAAACAAGCTACTGATTGAAGAAGGAATGATTGCCCTAAATCGATCGATGCACGATGCATTCAACCAAGAATTAAATCGAGAGCTGCAATACAATGTTGATACATTGCAGGAATTCGTTCGAAATAATGTGCCGTTGCTGAATGAACAGCAAAAACAAGTATACGAAACATTAATGCAAGCGGTGGACAATAATACTGGTGGTCTATTCTTCCTGGACGCACCTGGAGGATCAGGGAAAACATTTGTCATTTCATTGATTTTGGCCACTATTCGATCAAGATGTGACATAGCTTTGGCGTTAGCATCATCTGGAATTGCGGCGACTCTTCTAGATGGCGGTCGTACTGCACATTTTGCGCTTAAGTTGCCACTCAATTTAAACACAATTGATACTCCAACATGCAATATTTCCCGATCCAGTGCAATGGGAAAATTGTTGATGCAATGCAAGCTCATTGTTTGGGATGAGTGCACAATGGCACATAAGAAATCACTTGAAGCACTTAACTTCACACTGAAGGATCTTCGGCGAAATAACAACATCTTTGGCGGCTTGATGATATTGTTGGCAGGCGATTTCAGGCAGACGTTGCCAATAATTCCCCGCGGAACGCCTGCAGATGAATTGAATGCTTGCCTGAAGGCATCACCTTTATGGAATAACGTAAAAACATTATCGCTAACCACTAATATGAGAGTTCAACTTCAAAATGATCAAAGTGCTGCACAATTTTCCAAACAATTGTTAGCTGTTGGAAATGGAAAAGTCCCAGTTGATGCGACATCTGGATTAATCACTCTTACCAACGACTTTTGCCGATTAGTAGACTCTCAATTAGCTCTTATTGAAAATGTTTTCCCAAACATTAGTGAGAATTATCAGAATTATGCTTGGTTAAGTCAACGAGCAATTCTTGCCGCAAAGAATAATGATGTACACGCAATGAATTTCACCATGTTTCATGTTACATTTCTGTTATGTTGTTTTATGTTTTGTTTAAATTAATTTTGTTTCGTTTCGTTTTATTTTTGTTTTTATGTTTTGTTTTTTTTAATTTTATACAGTTTTTTTCCAAGAGCCACAGCTGCGAAGCTCCAAATAAATAAATAAATAAATAAAATCGCTTAGTGTTTGCGGGATAAAAGCAGTTATACGTTGCGTGTTCACGAGTTGGGAAACCATCCGCTTTGTTTGTGTTAACGTCAGACCAAAAAACAAAAAATGTGGTTTACCAAAGAGCACTTCAATGAAACGGATAATTTGCGGACACGTATAACGCTTCGATTCAGTATTTACTTTGGATTCACTTTCATTTACTTAGAGAAGTTCAACTAAATAACACTTCATTTTTGTAATCGAAATGAATTCATTACTGTTGTGAAATGAAATCAAATTTTTCCTTTTCAAATATAAAACAAAAAAAAAATTGGTCTTAATCTTTTAATCACCAAACAAAATGTTACATAAAACGAAGCCATCTGGTGGCGAAACGGAGTTCGCCGGGTTTGCTAGTTAATCTATATAGATTCTGTTGGATGTGATATTAAATGTTTTGTTATATAACCTAAAAGTATTGCACGTGGTATTGTCACATACGTATTGTTATATATAATCTGATGTTTTTTGAGTCAGAATAAATGTAGTTGTTGCACTGTTAACATTGTGGTTCTCGATATCTTACATTGGCGCTGCGGAATGACGAAATGACGTCGGGAGGATAGTTTTAAGGAAGAAACACGAAAGCAGGGAGTATTTAATTTCCGAATTGATGTCTTCGACCCAGAAACTGAGTAATGGGATTATTACTTAGGAAGGATAGAATAGAACTTGGGGTGTACTCCATCTTGTCAGGTTTGGCGGCTGGCCGGGATCTGTTGTTGTCGAAGATAGGAGCTGCATCTTTCAAGGTAATAGCTGATCACTACAGCAATCAGCAATCAAGAATACTCTGATATATTAACGGTACTAAGTAATTATTTTGGGAAAAAGTATAGTTCCCTGCGACAACGTGTAGCGTCCTCAACTCTCATAAGGGAGGATGTTGAGCCTGTGTCTCAATCATTACATGCTCTGGCCGGCCATTGTGTGTTCGGAGCAACTTTTATAGAAATATTAAGAGACCAGTTGATATTTGGTATTAATAATTCCTGTCTGGCGAAAGGAATTGTTGCGGTTACATCCAGGGGTAGATATAGTCTGACAGCAGTAGAATCTGCTATTTCTAATTTAGAAAGGGCTGATGCAGTACAAAAAAAGATAGAATTTCTTAAAGAGGTCTGGGATGTGTGTACTATTAATCAGAAATTTCATGAACGGAAACAAAAAATGTCTAGGACTACTATTACCGGGAGAACATGTGACTTATGTTGATGGGCATTACATGGGAAAACCCAGTGCTATCGAGCAAAGGGGAAAGTATGTGGAAAATGTGGGAAGATTGGGAAATTTTCACGGAAACGTAAATCAAAAGTGGAAACAACTATGGCAAGAGACGAGTAAGAAAGACCGAACAGGGGTTTTGTAGTGACGCCAGTTCAGATTAATCAGACTCAGCAGTAGAGTGTTGTATCTGGATCACAGGTAATGCTCAAGGTACGCATTAACGACAAACCTCTCGATATTTTATTTGATCCGGGTGCGTCTTTGACAATTATAAGTAAACCGATATAGCGAGAACTTCTTAGTCCTGCGTTAAGGGAAACACCAAACCTGGTCCAATACACAGGCTTACCCATCGAGGCTCTTGGTAAAACGTCCGTCCAGGTGGACACTTTTGGGGAAAAAAAGTTCTACCCGTAACAGTTATTTCAAAAATGATACATCCTTGTTGGGGTTGGATTAGGTACTGGCTTTTAAGCTTCCATTACCGCCCGGTACACGAATATGTCAGCCCAAAGTAATACACTGAAGTCTCACTTTGGATACGACAATCGTACATAAGCTAAAGGTGCACATGAAAGAAAGACCCAACCCGAAGGCAAGGTCGGTGCCGATAGCACGGTCTGTTATGAAGCAGGAGCTGAACCGTTTCACATTACTTCCCGCGAGTTATGGAAGAAACTGGCAAACAGAAGAGTAGACACGAGTTGGCAACCAAATGGAAGTGTTTTGAAGAATCTGGTTAAGAGGAGAATCTTGAAGATGAATGGAGTAGTGAGCTATGTAGTCCAAGTTGACGGCAAGGGACATGGACGGCACGCCCAACAACTCTTATTGTCTAGTGGAGCAACAGTGTTGGATGTGATATTAAATCATTTGTTTTGTTGTATAATCTAAAGGTTTTCCACGTGGTATTGTCCCATATGTTAGTTATATATAACCTATTGTTTTTTGAGTCAGAATAAATGTTGCTGTTAACATTGTGGTTCTCAATATTTATAAGCATTCGGTGCCTTACGTAGGAGTGGCTCTGGGTTCAGGAATGGTTATAACACCACACATCACGGCGTTGCAACCCAAGATCAAGTCCTGTAACTTTTTCAGTTTCTCATTTATCCTACGCCAAAAATTCATTCGTCCATTAGATCTAAACAAATTAAACTTCCAAAAGGAAAGTATTTTTTTCTCACTAAAGAAGGTATCACTAATACAAGGATTTTTTTCTCGGGATCCTGCTATAAAGACCCTCAGAATTCAAAACATTCCTTACCGTTCTCGTGCTGACGTATGCCCCGAAAGTCGATTTGCTCATATTAGGTCCGGTATCTGCACTTACAGTTGGAATTTTAAGAACTCCAATTTTTATTTTTCTCTATTCTTTCATTTAGCTTCTAAGCAGCTAGAGAAAGCTGTGAATGTGTTTAATGGAGTGTTGAGTGTGTATGGGAATGGATGTTGTGAGAGAATGAGGTATGTAAGGATGTTGTATAGTGGTGTGTTTTTGTCTGTGGTGTGTTATGCGGCGGGTGCATGGGGTGACAGTGTGTATTCCAGAGAGGAGCAGAAACAATACGAGGGCTCCTAGCCGTGAAGCCTTACTCCCCCCCGCATCTTAACTACTTCCTATTTGGCGACACAGATAGGAGTAGCCCACGCATGCCAGCGTACATACGCTTTGGCTCCTATGTCGTCAGCATGCGAACGCTACTCCAGGTGGGGGACGAGCCCACTACCCAACTCCCACACGAAGAACACATGTACCAGTTTACCTGGCCTGTATGTCCCCGTGCTTTGAACACACGACCACTACGTCTATGACCGGCAGATGGAGGCAAGCCCCCACTCCGGACACCACCCAGCCCGTAGTTCATATTGAGCGAGCCGCAAGCGACTCACCCCATTGAGGCCGGAATGATCCCCGGCCCGGAACAGCAAAGCCGACTAAGGACCTACTGTTCCTACGGTTCCCCTACCCAAGGGCTACACAGGGGGGGGGGGGCTTCCTGCTGCCCTTGGGGAGGGTGGGCTCCGTACCCGTCAGGCAGGAACCTACCTCACGCTCACACTCATTCTCTCATCTCTTTCTTTCCTCTCAATCACACTCCTTGCATACAGTCTAAATAATCCAAATCCACTTTCACTCAGATATCCACTCATTCCACATTCAAGTCCCAACTCTTTCAAACCATCATGCAACCTTTCACGCTCACTTGCATACTTAACACATTCAAACACCACATGTCTCACACTATCTTCCTCCTCCATCTCACAATCACACCATGCATTCTCAGTCAACCCAAATCCAAACAACTTACACTTAAAACATCCATGACCACTCAACACTTGCGCCATACAATAATCAACAATCAACCAATCCATTTTCACTCTATCAGACACACTCGACAACCACTCTTACGTCCATCTTCCTTTCGCACTGTTATCCCACGCACTCTGCCATTCTTCCAGACACACATTCCTCCTTGCACCCTTCCTTCTCACACCCTCAATCACTCTTCCCTTCCACTCCACTCTTCCATTCATCCTCAACATATATCCACTCCATCGTCGTTCCACCTCCAACTCCAATGGCCATACACCGGCTAGCACTTCCAAGGCGTCTTGTGATATCGTCCTGTAGGCCTTGATGATCCTCAGTAGCACTCTTCTGTGCGCCTTCCGGAGCTCCCTCCTCATCCACACATTCACTCTATCACCCCATGCACCCGCCGCATAACACACAACAGACAAAAACAAACCACTATACAGCATCCTTACATACCTCATTTCTCACAACACCCATTCCCATACACACTCAACACTCCACTGAACACATTTACAGCTTTCTCACACACACGCCTCACATGCTCTCTCAACCCCATTCTCTCCTGCCACCACACACCCAAATAACGCACACCAGTCTCATACTTCAACATTCTCTCACCCATTCGCACTCTCGGACACCTATTCACATTCAGAGAACCTTTCATCAACATACACACCGTTTTCTCCTCGGACAGTCTCATCTTCCTCTCACTCATCCATTCACACACCATTCTCAACACCTCACTCGCTCCATCCTCAATCGCCTTCCTCGAATCACCATTCACCAGAATCACACCATCATCCGCAAACGCAATCATACTCCATCCAGCCTCATTCACCATCCTCACACAACCATCAAACACAACCTTCCAACAGTGTTGACCAAGCACACTACCTTGCGGACACCTCATGCTCACATCCTTTCGTACCACACCAGGTCCCACACGCATCTCAACCTTTCTTCCAGACAAATAATCTTTCATCAATTCATACATCTCCTTATTCACACCACTCTCTCTCAACACACTCGGCCACCACACTCTATCAAACGCACCCACAACATCCAGAAACACACCCAACACATACTTACTCTCACTCCTCTCAACCTCACGCCTTATATCCCATATTGCATCCTCCGTACACTTCCCACTCATAAATCCATACTGTCTATGACAGCACACTCTCACTAAACAGCCATTCCAACTTGCACGCAATCATTCTCTCAAACACTTTCCCCAACACAGGCAGCAGCGTAATCGGCCTAAACGCACTCGGATCATTCACACTCTTATCTTCACTCTTCAACAATGCTCTCACACGTCCCCACTTCCATCTATTCGCAAACACTCTATACTTCACACACACACCATACATACGTCTCAAAACACTCCTCAACTCACACCACCCCTCTTTCAGCATCTCAACACTTATTCCATCCCATCCAGGCGCCTTCCCATTCTTACTCTTCCACACAGCCTCTCGCACCTCATCCTCACTCACATTCCATCTCTCTCCAAACTCAGGCACATACCTCGCATTCGCTCTCCTTATACCCTTCTGACCCTCACTCTCATTCATTCTACAGTCATCCGGAATCAATCTATCAAGCAACCTCCTTCCACTCTCTTCCCAGTCACACACACCTTGACTCTCACCAATCATTCCCATCACTTTCTCAGGCTTCAGCTTCCCTGATGACAGCTTATAGGCCAGGTTCCAAGGACCCTTCTCTTCCTCCGCATCTAGGAACTCCTTCCAGGATAACTTCTTCACCTCCTTAATCCTCTTCTTATAGGCCTTTCTTCTTTGCACATACCCACTCCTTGCATACACTCTTTCACACTCTCCACTCGCTCTCTGCCACTCTCTTCTTGCACGCATCACATCACTCTTCATTTGCTCTAACTCATCCGACCACCAACACACAGCTCTCGGCCTTTTCACACCTCTCTTCATACTACCTTTCGCACACCCTATTATCCACTCTTCCACAAACCTCACATACCTCACTACATCCTTTCTACAAGACACTCTAAACCCAGACACACCATTCACACTCTCATTCAACAACATTCGAAACTTATCACAATCAGCCGACCTCAAACAAAACCTTGCACACTCACCTTTCATTCTTCTTCCCAGTCTCTCAACTCTCAACACACTGAACACTAACACACAATGCTGGCTGCTGCACCATTCACTCTCCAACCTCCATTCAGTCAACCTTGCACTCATACTCGCACTCACCACAGTCACATCTATCCAACTCACACCACCAGTCACACCCCGAAACGTCGGTTCACCACACTCATTCACAATCTTCCATCCAAGCCCATTCACACACACTTCCAACTCCACACCTCTATCATCCGTAACATCACCACCCCACAGCACATTCTTCGCATTCGCATCCATACATACAACAACATCCTTACCTCTCAACACTCTCTCAATCATACACAGCCTCTCAAGGTACCCATCTATACTGTGCGACGGCTGGAAATACATGGACACCAAGTAGAAGGCCCCAACCCCAGTTATCAGCTGAACTACAACACAATGGCTGTCGCTCAGCTGGCTGAGCCTGAGAACCCCACATTCGGGTCCAGCACTACAACCGCCGCCCACGCACGCTCATCAGATTCACACCCAACAACCACTCTCGCACCCATACCAAATCCAGTCACTCTTCCATCCCTCACATACGGCTCTTGCACAGCAATCACACTCACTCCACTCTTACACGCTTCCATTCGCACCTCACTCGCAACCACACTCGCTCTATCCATATTCACTTGGCAGATCCTCAACCACGCGGCTCCCGACTTAGGCCTCATCGTAGGTGGTGTTCCTCGCCATCAGCCGCTTCTCGACTTCTAATACCGGGCATCCTGCCCATCCTGCCGGGTGACACCTGTCCCGATATCCAGCCTTCCTACAGTTGGCACATCTCAACCGCTCCTGGTTGCCTGCTCCTGGGCACTTCATTTGGTGGTGCCCCTCTTCACCACACCAGCCACACGTCAGCGGCGAGCGACACATACGTGCACCATGCCCGTATCTCAAACACGTCGAACACCTCCTAACGGTGAAGTCCTCAGCGACTCTGCACGAATGCAGGCCTACGTAGAGACGACCTGCCCTCATCACTCTCTTGTACACTCTCACACTCAATCTCACAACCCATGTACACACTCTCACAGACCCACCACTTACAAACTCCGGGATAAACCCGGCCTTGCATTCCTCCTCACTCATACCTTCAAATACCCACTCATTCCTCTTTCTCACACAACTCAACAACTCATTCTTACCAATCACTCTGTCTACGTCAAACACTTTCACCCAGTGGAAGGCAGTTGAGGCAGTCCTCCACCATGACATCTTTCATTGGAAAGAGCCGGTTCCTTAGGTCGTCAGCCGCAATCTTAAAGTCCACCTCACACTCTCCCACTATCTCCTTGCTTACCTCCTCTGGCGAGCCAGAGGACCTAGTCCTCCTCCTCTTCGGCCTTCCCGTCCTCTGCTCCACCGGCGGGGTACTCACACCCACTCCACTACCCACCGCCTCTCCGCTGTACTCCTCTCCTGTTAAGTCAACTGAAACATTATTAAAACTCATACTTAAGTTAACGCCCACAACTGCGTAGGGCTTGCTGTCCCGGGCATGCCCAATGCCGAAGCATCCCGTGAGTTCCCCCACGAGGGACAGCTATACCCTCGTTGAAAGGATGATATTCAACTTTCGTGAGGGTTCCCGGACTCTACTAACTTCAAGCCTCCCACGCACCGACTCGTGGGCACCCTACGCAGCGCTTGCCAAGCGGGGGAGACCTACACCCCAGCCGGTGGAGGGCCACCGCTGTAAGTGCGTCCCAGCCCTGATACGTCATACAAATCAAAAATACAAAGTTCAAATCCGTGTCATAACCTTTGGCACACTCCGTATACCTTATGGAACTTAGAATAAATTAAAAAAAAAAAAAAACTCTTGCTCCCTCTCAACTCACCAGTCGCACTCTCATTTAAACTGGCTTTCACACACCCATTCACTCTCCTTTCACTCCCATCCACACCAGGGGAGGCATAGCCCCACCTGACGACCTCTTCCGTTAGTCACACTGCAAGCAGTGTGTCCAGCCCGCACGTGGGTTTTTAGGCCCGGACGTGGAAGTAGGCGCTAAGACAGGGGGGTCGCCCCCTCCGATCAGACCTGGAACACTATGTTCTAGCTGGTTCGGAGTTGGACCCCCTGCCCTTTGCGGGCCCGTGCATGGGGTGACAGACTGAATGTATGGATGAGGAGGGAGCTCAGGAAGGCGCATCGAAGAATCTTGCTGAGGATCATCAAGGCCTATAGGACTATCTCGCAGGACGCTTTGGAGGTGCTGGCTGGAGTGTGGCCTTTGGAGTTGGAGGTGGAGCGGCGTTGGAGTGGCTACATGCTGAGGAGGAACGGAAGAGTAGAGTGGAAGGGTAGAGTGATTGAGGGTGTGAAAAGGAAGGGTGCGAGGAGGAATGTGTGTTTGGAAGAATGGCAGAGTGCATGGGATAGCAGTGCGAAAGGAAGATGGACGTATGAGTGGTTACCGAGTGTGGTTGAGAGAGTGAGTATGGATTGGTTGATTGTTGATTATTGCATGGCGCAGGTGTTGAGTGGGCATGGATGTTTTAGGGGTAAGTTGTTTAGTTTTGGGTTGGTAGGAGGAGGATAGTGTGAAGCATGTGGTGTTTGAGTGTGTAAAGTATGCTAGTGAGAGTGAAAGGTTGCATGATAGTATGAAAGAGTTGAGGGTCGAATGCGGAATGAGTGGATATCTGAGTGAAAGTGGTTTTAGTTTATTTAGACAGTATGTGAGGAGCGTGATAGAGAGGAAAGAAAGGGATGAGAGAATGAGAGTGTGTGAGAGGTAGGTTCCTGCCTGACGGGTACGGAGTCCGCCCTCCCCAAGGGCAGCAGGACCCCCCCCCCCCCCTGTGTAGCCCTTAGGTAGGGGAACCTTAGGAACAGTAGGTCCTTAGTCGGCTTTGCTGTTCCGGGCCGGGGATCACTCCGGCCTTAATGGGGTAAGTCGCTTGCGGCTTACTCAATATGAACTACGGGCTGGGTGGTGTCCGGAGTGGAGGCTTGCCTTCATCTGCCGCTCATAGACGTAGTGGTCGTGCTGTTCGACGCACGGAGGCGGCGGGCCAGGTAAACTGGTACATGTTGTCTGTGTGCTGGGGCTAGGTAGTGGACTCTGCCCTTCCCTGGGATCGCGCTCGCATGCTCAGTGACATACGAGGAGGACGTATGTACGCGGGCATGCGTGGGCGATTCCTATCTGTGTTCCCAAATATGAAGTGCGATAGGTGCGGGGGATTAAGGCTCGCGGCTAGGAGCCCCTGTTCTTTTTCCACTCCTTTCTGGCCTACACAATGACAGGTGGCCAATCGGAATAACAAATTTTTCAGTGATTACTGGACTATAAATAAAATTCTATGTTGAAGGGAATATATTAACATATCACAAAAATACTATATCCTACTTTTTTCTAAATATATGTAGTTTATTTTTATGTATTCGTTTTTCTTTATAGTAGAATAATTTTCATGCACCCCATTAATTTCCCAAAATATACTTCCATGTTTATTTAATTATACCTCTCTGTTAATCGATTGTTTCTAACAAACTATTTGATAAGGCACATTAGACTTGATAACAACTTTGTTATCTCTGTTTAGCTATTTTCCCCGGCTTTTTAAATTCTATAATCTTGAACCAATAACAATTGAATTAGTTTTAAGTTTAGGTATAATTATTCTATTGACTTTTTGTTCGAAACACGGACCAATATCATGTGCTTCACCTGCTGAGACAAGCTATCTAAGGGTTTATGCTACTACTTTTAAGTCAGGTTCGATTATATTTCTTATGTTTTTATTCTTTTCGTATCTTTTCTCATCTATATTTTTAGCGGAAGCTCTAGTTTGCTCTCATATCTGAAAACTGATTTATATGTAGTAATTTATGGCACTGTAATAGATAATTAGTTTCCGAATATTTGAATCAAACCTTCAGAATTTTCATAAGGTATCTATTTCATTGTACAATGAATTGGAAAATTTATCAAGCGTAATTTAATAGTGATATTGAGTTTTCTTATTTATGTTTTTTATTGTAATATTCAGTAAATTCACAGCAAATGTGATTATGGTTAAATTAGATTGTTACCTATTTCTTTAACAATGTGAAAGCATAAAATTAATATCCTTCGATACATAAAGGATTATAGGCCTCACCTATATATATTGAGTGAATATTCTCTTGTTTTTTTGTTTTTTTTAGGAATATGGTACGAGTTATTTCAGTCCATCATTTTGAAAGTCAAAGTATTCAAACTTGTGAAGATGCTTTAGCTGTTTGTGCAGCTCCTCCTGATAGGTAATTGTATTTATAAATTCACAAACATGTATGCATTTAAATAATATTAGGTATACTGATATATTACCTATAGCAAATTATGCGCCTATTGCCATTACTAATAGTTGAATTCTTCATTTTAGGCTATTAGTCGCTCTTCCTCACCACGTCATTGAAGTAAGAGACTTATCTAGTCCTTCAAAAAGAACATTTTCATTTCCTACTGTGGATAGAGTGTCTTATTTGTCATATTGCTCCACAGGTACTTCATATTAACATAATTTATTGATATATGTTGATAGATGGTCATTATAGTCTTTACTATGATTCGCTCATCTTTCTTTGGCAAACTCCGAACATTTCCCCATATTCGTCAAGATGCCTTTCTTTTACAGTTAAATAGCTATTGGAATTTTAAGCATTGTAGTTATGCTAACCATGTAAAAGTAAGTGCTTTGGAGTCCCACAAAAATGATATGGATGACTATTTTGGATCTTCAAAAGCATTCCTGGTTGAGAAAAATAACCTTAGTTGTAAGTTATTTCATAGAAAGAATAATCCAGAATCTCTTTATTTATGTAAGGAGAGCACAGCTGATCTTATTGTAGATGTACTCCAACAGTATGATGCTCTTAATTGCAGTTGTATACTTGAACTTAATCCAGGATTCGGCTTTGTAACTGAACGCCTGCTGGAATTGAATGCTCCCAAATTAAAAGCCTTTGAAAAAGATGCATATTTCTTCAGAAGAATTTCAATGTTACTTGAGAAGTATCCATCCCGGCTAGAATTATATAATTTTGACATGTCTTCTCTTCTTCGTGCAGCTTATCTATATAATAAACTTGACATGAACTCAAGGATGAAAGACATTTTGCAAGAGAATGATGAGAATGAGTGGTATGAGAAGCCACAAATAAAAGTCATTGGATCCTTTTCAGACATAAATTTTCGATGTTTAACAAAAAATATTATTTTTGAAGAAGGTTTAACTGTATATGGCCGACCTCAGGTTTTTGCTCTTGTTAATCCTAAGTTGTATACTGTTATATCACCAGGAAATTTAGCTTATTCCTCATTTTCAATTTTATGCAGAATACTGTATGATGTAGAACTTCTATGTGTTGTGGACAGGAAAGATTATTTGCCTTGGCCTAATAAAACTTTGAGGCCTCAACAAAAAAAGTTAAACAAATCACTCCCAGCTATTGATGACAGTAAATTATACTATGTTAAGATAACACCCAAACAAAACCTTCCAGATAGAATTGGGGGCACTAAAAATCTTAGGTTATTATGGTTTTTTACTCTTCAGCTATGCAAATATAAGCGTTATCGAGTTATTCCTGAAATTGAGAAATGGGTTCCTGATTGTGGGTATCGACTTATTGCATTAAATATTAATGCTTTCACAATATTCGATGACCTTAGTCCTGAACAAGTCCTTCAAGTATTTATTGAATTTTCAAAGTGGCCCGAATTCCAAAAATCTTCGTTTATTAATGCCATGGAATTGTATTTGTCAAAGAAAATACCATCTGACCAATTAGAAGGTTCTGAACAATTAGAAGATTCTGAAAAAGTAATTGATAGTGTTACTGAATTTGACGGAGACTATATGAATGTAGATTTGGAGGACACAATGGATGAAATGGTTGATTATGATGATATTAATAGGGATTGAGTCATAGAATAATGTGAACCAATTGCCCTCATCTAGGAAGCTTCAAGTGATGTTTCATTTTTTTTTTTTTATCCATGTTTGTTATTGTGTAATTTGTGTTTCTGATTTGCTGTTAGGGGTGTTTTGGAAGGATTTAATTGAATAAACACTATATTTTAAATTTCTGAATAAAATTTTTTATTAACATTACTTGTATTTTTGTACACTGTACTTTCCTTTTGATTATTACACATACTTGTAACAATCTTATTTATTTTATTTTATTAATTTAATGTTCCAAATGTAGCTCCTGTGTCTCATAATTAAGCAATATATATTTTATATATATATATATATATATATATATATATATATATATATATATATATATATATAATTAGTTAGTCTCATCCTCTTTAGGCCCATATCAGTGAAGCGAAGTTAGAAGTGTATTAATGTTGCTCACTTGCGTATACTGTCTAATAGCTGTCATTAGACTGTTTATGCAGGCCTATGGAGAGGGAGTTATGTAACAATTCTAGACTCAAGTGGAATTCTTTCTATCCTTCCTGATGTCTTTATTATTGGATAGTCTCATGCAGAAGCGAGTGGGAAATCAATGAATATCTTGTGACACTCTTCTTGTCCTTTTTATACGTGAAAACTAAACTTCTTTTTCATGCAAACAAAAAAAAAAGGGTATCTTAATTTTAAGATGCAATGTTTATGGTGTGGGTAATTTCAGTAGCATTGATAAAAGTACATTGCTTAATTATTATCAAACTTGCCATATTCGGTACATTAATTTAATAAAATATATTACAGAAGGTCAACTCCCTGTTTAAATTGTGGAAAGAGTTTTCACAGTGCCCTAAAAGCAAGCTAATGAAATTAATATGTATTCCTCTTGCAGACATTCCTCTCAGTTTTGGTGCCAAAATATTTAGTAGAATTTTGAAATTTTTACTTACTCAGTTCATCAATTATATTACCTTTAAGACAATCTAAATAAAAAGATTGACTTCATTCTTACATTCAAAATAATTGTAATTATTGGAATAAGCTGCTGCCAAAATGGCTATAAAGATTAAAAATTGGAAGAATTTTGAATATAATACATTAATGTTGATGATATAGGATGAGAGTAATTCTAATAAAATAACTGTCTGAATTATATTTTTATTTGCTCATATTTAAGTGCATACAATCACCCACTCAGTTCATTCAAGTAACAGGGTGTTCATTCTCTGAATATTTACATGTTTGAAAGCCATAGGCAGAGATTAATATTTAACCATAATTTTTGGAAATATATAATTTAAGACAAGAAATAATTATAAAGAAACATTTGTAATGATAGTGAAATAAAAAAAAATCACTTCACAGAGTATGTGTTGAATTGTTGAGATAAATAAAAATGAAAATAATTTATATAAACATATTATTGCCTGAAAAATTTCACGCCCAGTTGACACCTCATGAGGAGCACTTTCCAACACATGGTAAAATCAAAAATACATTTTGTGGTATGGTTTTCAACTAGCTTTCTTTAGAAGCTCAATAGAAAAACATTTATAAAAGAAAGTATTACTTACTACACCTAAAAACTAAAGAAACTCTTTTGAGTGAAAATCTTGTCGAAATAAAATCTTATTGTACAGGGTGGTTCCATAAGTTTGTTCGGTTTTTGGAGGGCGAAATGAAACAATTTTTCTGAAACAAAGAATCAATTTTATTCAATAATATATTCACCGTTTTTATTGATGACCTCTTGCCATCTTTCCAACAACTTCATAATTCCGTCTGGGGGATAGAAGCGAAAAACTCATCGAGATACAATTTTACACCTCTATCACCAGCAAAAGATTTTCCATTGGTGCTGGAACAGGGTCTGAAGAATATGGTGTCTGGGGCAAAACATTGCAGGCAAGTTGGCTTAATTGTTGTGGAGTGGGATCTAGCATTGTCATGGGGGGGGGGGGGACAACACCTTTGTAACTGAGCAGTTCTGGGCGCTTCTCTTACATTGCTTGGTCCCATTTTGTTAGCTGCGTCCAGTAGACATTCGAATCTATCGTTTTTCCTTGACGAAGACAGCACACCTCGATAATCCTACCATATGGACAGAAAATCCTACAATAATTTATAAGAAAATAAAATAATTTACTCTTTTAAACTTTTATATAAATGTAGTAATTTTTGTTTAGTATCGAGACTACACTTCTTCGGTGATAATCGATGTTTTGAATTTCTTGGTGAATCGATTGTAATCAGCTGACATGACCTGCCATAATGCTTGTTTTGCTAGTAGAAGGTTGTTCCACAAGATGTAGTTGTGACTTTACTGAACGTTGGGCTATGTTTCCTGATGAGGCCCTCGATGTACAATTAAGGCTGGAAACTGGTCTGGCAATAAAATTATATTAATCATGTGAATTTTTATTTATCTTGACTTTCTGCCATATATTTGGTGAAATTAATAATAATGTTACCTGGTTTAGTGTTTTTAATTATTTTTGTTTAGCTTCTGCTTTTAGTCAATAACTAATTATTTGAAATTAATTTTTCAAACCCAATACATGATCAGGATCAATAAAAACACCTTGTCTTCTACAAGTACTTTAATATTAGAGAACACTTTCAGAGACCAAGTTCCATCAGTGCCTGCTGATAAAAGAAAAACCTTAACAAATAACAACATGGTCAACAGTGTAGAAAACAGTCACTAAAAAACAAACATATTTTGGATAAGAAAACCAACATTTAAAAAATAGCCAGCCAACATACATAAAACTCAAGAGTGTATGTCATAAAGATAAAAAGTTAAAAACATATTAAACTAATAGAATTAAAAACAAACTAATTACTAGATTAAAAAAAAACAACTTATATTTACTATATCACAACGAGGTGGAAATCCCCATGAATACTTTGAATGGAGGTGCGGGAGTGAAAATTACAAAATAAAAACCCAATGTTAAGAATAGAGATGAGATATAGAAGTGTAGCCTGTTTCAAAGCAGCCGGGTGACTGAAGAGATGCTAGGGCACCGTCACTCACATCTCCAAGTCTAGTTGCTTTTTATTAATATTCATCTCTCCCTTCTCCATTCTATCCAGCTTTATATATAACCCTTCATCTGTGTTCAGCCTCTTCGCCTTCTTTTCCTCTCACAGCAGCTCATTAAATAGTATACGTCTCTTTTTTGGCGTGTGTGGAAAATTCCGTGTCGTGTGTAATGTGCTACTTACCTCTTATCTGTCTTCTCTTGTTATCTCTTATCTGTCTTCTCTTGTTATCTCTTATCTGTCTTCTCTTGTTATCTCTTATCTGTCTTCTCTTGTTATCTCTTATCTTGTCTCTTATCTGTCTTCTATCCTCCCCCACATAAGTGTTATCACTACCAGAGCAGGAGATCCTATCCTGTCCAGGGAGTCCACATAGTCCTTAAGATGGGGCAAACAATTCTTCAAAGGCCTCTTGCTCCTGTAGGCAGTTGCTATCCCAAGTCTCCTCAACCTAGAGTAAATTTTCTCTGAGACAGGCAAAGACTTCTTTCTCAGCTGCTCTTCCCTGTGGTATCCTCCAGCGGCTTGGCCAACTTTTCCTTGTATCTCCATTGGATCAGTCCACGAACCATTCCTCATAGTCAATCACTGTCATGATTATGGTTAATGCAGCAGATTTCCTTCCTCCCAATACAGCACTCCTGGACATTTTGTATTTTGGGTGGTGAAACGAATCGGCAGGTACTAATAAGTTGGTGGATGCGCCCGAATTTGTGCCCCCCTCCATCCCCCTCTACCTTAAGATCTAGGTAGCATAGCTTCTTAGCATTCTCGTAGCTTCCGGTTGTGCATAAAGCTGGATGGTATGGAGAAAGGAGAGATGAATATAAGAAAGAAGAAGCGATTAGGCTTGGACATATCAGTGACGGCGCCCTTTGGGGATAGAGACTCTGATGTTATCTGCCTTTAAATTTAAATCTAAATAACTGAAAAAGAAATTGAAACATAAATTCTGCTTAAAAAAAAAAATAGAAAGTATTTAATATTAATAAAGTGTTATCCATTGGAGATTATAAAGATTTTCCAATAATAAATATCTATATTAATATTATTTTAGGAACAAATATTAGATTTGGATTATTGAGGTAACCTAGTCTCCTTCTCACAGGATACCAGGAACTGAACTCGAAGGAATCCTATGGCCCTGAGCAATACCCAATCACTACACAAGGACACTATTATTTGTGCTGACTCCTTAAGCTCACTTAAAACTTGTACTCATCCAGTAGTTCTGAAAATAAGAAACAAATACATTATTTGCTCAGTGTGGGGTACAACACAACATTTTGTCTGCCAGGACATGGTCTAGGGATGAGTAAAACATCGAGTCAGTTACTGAAAATAGGACATGAGCTGGAGGTCCTACACAAAAGATATTATGAAACAGACAAAAAAGATCATATTACTTGAATAAATTGCACTGATAATAAAATACATTCTATTAAAAATACAATTTGTGTGCGGCAATGAAGTTTCAGATGTTCTACATGCAAAGAAGTAGCACTTTCTAAGTCTAGAATAGGCTACTTAAAATTAACACATGCATACCTGATGATTAGAGCTAATAAACCAACATGTACGACTTGTAATGTTGAACTCACTGTTGTACTTTTACTTACTGACTTTTGACTATGACACATTATGCAAATTCCATATGACATAACTGAACTGTTGACAGGTGGCAGCCAACATCACACACATATAAAAATTACGAACATATTGTATTGTTTCATCTTCTCATCATACAAATTCAACTGTGCTAATTGCAACTAATGGAAAGAATTTTGGTATTTAAATAAAAACTCTGTACCTTATCATTACTGTAACCAACTAAAAGCATTTTGAGGCCCCAAAAAAATAAAGGCCTTCAGGTCTCATCAATGCTTTTTTTTATATTTCTTTAGAGCAAAATCTCAATTAGCATAGCACAAAGTGGACGTTACTAGGGATATCTTTAGAACAAAAGTTTCACTTATCTGGCCATTTTCAATGCTAAAAATACACCGATATTTTAAGTATTAATTATCATCAACCTACAACTAAGACATTTATATTTTCCTTAGAAACCACGATTAAAACCCTCAGTTTAAAACTATTCTCCTAAGTCAAAACAGATACATGCAAGAAAAAAGGCCATCATACAGGGGCTGCGTAAACTATGCAGATTTCCCTCGTGAAGTTTAGTAATAGACAAATCTACATACTGCTAACACAACACCACCGTGAATATTAATTGAATAAATACAAATGGAAATAAGAAATTTTTCCCCTGCCGGCAGGAAGTGTCTCAAATGTAAACAAACAGGTGTGCCAATGGGTCATCATATTGAGAAATGTTTCAATCAATTTCCATAACCTGCCGACAGGAAGCGTTTGGAATGTAAACATACAGATCTGCCAGCCTCACACCAGAAAGAAAAACAATTACTGAAATATATCAGAATATAACATATTAATTTTATTGAGAACTATTTACTATATCTAGTACTGTAATTTATAATGAGTCAGAATAATTGTTATCTCAATCAATCAAATTTTAGTAATAGAAGACCTTAAGATGGGGGGGGGGGAGTCACCAGAACATATTTGCGTGTATCTCATATAATAAAGGTCTCTTGAATACAATATTTGATATTTAAGCTTCGAATAATGTGGTTTATTATATAATAGAGTATTGTTTATGTAACATGAGTAGAAGTGGGGGTTTGCTGATGGCTGAAAACTGAAAAATGCAAATATCTCGGTTAATATTCAAGCTAGAGAATAAATGTATATAACAATAATTATAGTACATGTAATTTGCAATAAGATTGGTTTTATACAATTTTTCGATCTGACGTATAGTAACAGAGATATTTCAAATTTTCGAAAGTCCCCCCCTCCCACTGGTCCGATTTCAGCCGTTAATGAACTTAATCTTTCTTTTTACATAAAAAGACTAAATATCGAGTTTCTTAACGATTAAACAATAATTGCCACTATATATATATATATATATATATATATACAGTTTTTCACGGACCTCATTATCGTCACCTCCTGGGTAGGATCGATGGACATTTGAAGAAAAATTTCGAAAATCGCGTCATGAGTACGACCTCAATAGCTGATTTCCCTTAAGGGATATCTGCTAAAACATGATAATTAGCCTTAACCAAAACAATAATTTTTCTACAATATCCAATTGAAAAACAGGTAAGTTCTTAACACATTGGAGCCAAGATTTAATTAGGCTGCATTAACATAATAAATATTTTAAATTATATACTTATTTTAAAATTGTAAAATTCAGGAGCGAAAAATGCTTACTCTTAAAAAATATAATAAAGACTCATGATACATTTTTTATCATCTGTAGTACTACATTAAGTAAAACATCTGGCACACAGGAGATGCATAAATGAAGTAGATTTGCCACTTAAAGCAATGACATGCAATAACGTTATAGCAGCATGTCATACATCACCGAAGATGTATGACATGCAATAACGTTATAGCAGCATGTCATACATCACCGAAGATGTATGACATGCAATAACGTTATAGCAGCATGTCATACATCACCGAAGATGTATGACATGCAATAACGTTATAGCAGCATGTCATACATCACCGAAGATGTATGACATGCAATAACGTGTATAGCAGCATGTCATACATCACCGAAGATGTATGACATGCAATATAACGTTATAGCAGCATGTCATACATCACCGAAGATGTATGACATGCAATAACGTTATAGCAGCATGTCATACATCACCGAAGATGTATGACATGCAATAACGTTATAGCAGCATGTCATACATCACCGAAGATGTATGACATGCAATAACGTTATAGCAGCATGTCATACATCACCGAAGATGTATGACATGCAATAACGTTATAGCAGGATGTCATACATCACCGAAGATGTATGACATGCAATAACGTTATAGCAGGATGTCATACATCACCGAAGATGTATGACATGCAATAACGTTATAGCAGGATGTCATACATCACCGAAGATGTATGACATGCAATAACGTTATAGCAGGATGTCATACATCACCGAAGATGTATGACATGCAATAACGTTATAGCAGGATGTCATACATCACCGAAGATGTATGACATGCAATAACGTTATAGCAGGATGTCATACATCACCGAAGATGTATGACATGCAATAACGTTATAGCAGCATGTCATACATCACCGAAGATGTATGACATGCAATAACGTTATAGCAGCATGTCATACATCACCGAAGATGTATGACATGCAATAACGTTATAGCAGCATGTCATACATCACCGAAGATGTCATTAGGACATTGCAATCTCTACTTATCCCTTTCTATTTGCTTTACGTTAACAAGACTTGAAACCTAAGCTGAGAATGAGATGTGAAGCGATACAGTGACAAAGTGAAAATCACTTAGGTAGAAGAAGAAGACTAAAAATTATAGAACATTACATTATCAATGAGAGGGGGCTCAGGTTGGCCATGCGAGTTAAAGCGTTGACCTTTATCTCACATAGTAAACCTAGAGTAGTGAGTTCGATTCTCGCCTGGACAAAGGAAATTATTTAGTGACGAAATTCATTAAATAACATCCTAAAATCCCACCCTGGCTAGAAAAGGGTGGTAACCTATAGATAACCCTTCCCAATTAGCCTGAGTTGCAAAAAGTGGACGTTAATAAATAATAATAATAATTATCAATGAGATTGACTTACAAGCTTGTTGAATGCACAGGTCTACAGAAAGGAACTTCTAGAAGTTTGATTTGATAATATTTACAAATATGTCTTGGTGTTCCGAAAAAAACAAAACTGTATTCCATTTTCCAGTATTGCAGAATTAGGCGTAGTAGAAATGAATTTCTCAAAAGGTAGTAGATAAATGTCAATGAAACTAGACATAGAGAGACAGAGAGAGAAAAAAAAAATCTATCAGTTTAATAATGGTTGAATTTATAGCTAGTTCTTAAAATTCATTGTAAATGTATGTGAAGGCAAGATTATTTCCGACTTTTGTTCCATCATTTAACAGTCCCACATTGCTATCATAGGCTTTCCTATTGAAACTTTTTAGCAGGTTTCCCTTAAGGAAAATTAGCTATTGAGGTTGTACTCATGACTTTTCATCAAAAGTCTATCGATCCTACCTAGGAGATGACAAAAATGAAGTCAGTTCAATATATATATATATATATATATATATATATATATATATATATATATATATATATATATATATATTCTGTTACTACTCCAAGTAATGGTGATTTGTTTTATCATTACCAAACTCAATATATAAACATCTCATGTAAAGCTAAAGATCAAGTTTAACAGTTGAAATGAGATGGGAAGGGGGATCAAAAATTCTCAATATTCCCTGTATTATGAGTCTGATAGAAAAATTTTAAATAACCAATTTTGTTGTACATTTAATTTTCTATAAATTTTGTTGTATGCACTTTTTCTCTCTCTTGAATAATATCCAAGGTATTTGCATTTTTAAATGTTCAGCTTTCAGTAAACTCTACAATTTAGTCATCGCATATTTATAATAAGCGAATATGCCATGAAGTGTCTTATTCATAGCCTACATACCAAATATTGTTTTCAACAGACCTTCATTATGTGAGATACATTAAAGTATGTTGTTTGATCATGTCATCAATCTTATATATAAAAATGAATGTTTGTGTGTATGTCCTTTATAGAATCGTTAACGGCTGAACTGAATTTCATGAAACTTGGTATGGATATTACTACTAACTCAGGCTAGGTTTCTGGCTATATTAGTATTCTCTGAGACGAACAGGAGTGGGGGTTATAAGGGAGGCCTGAAATTGAAAATAGCGATATTTCGTCTCCTATTGGTTTTTTGGCAAATACGCAAATAAAAGTTGTTTATTTTGTTATATAGAGTAACTTTTGTAATATATTCTTTTGTCGTACACAGAAGTATAAATGAGTTATTCGCTAAAAACTATAGTGGGAGTCAACAATTTTATATGGCACAAAAGACTCAACCGAACTAAACGAAACTCCGTATACGATTTGGTATTAACATCTCCCTGATTATAAGCTATATTAAGATTTTGAGTTGTTAACAGGAGTGGGGGTTATAAAGGAGGTCTGAAATATAAAATCACGATATTTCGTAACCTATTCATTTTTTGGCAAACATGCACATAACAAAAGTTGTTTGTTTTGTTATTTAGAGTAACTTTTTTTATATTCACTTTTTTCGTATACTGAAGAATAAATGAGGTATACACGAAAAACTGTAGAAAGGGTCAACAATGTTATAGGACATGAAAGACTAAATCGAAATCAACGAAACACTGTATTTTTGACTATAAGCTATATTAACATTTTTAGGAACGAGCAGGAGTGGGGGTTGTTAGGAAGGCATGAAATAAAAAACCGTCATATTTCGTTTCCTATTGTTTTTTGGCGAACTGACACGTAACAAAAGATGTTTAATTTGATATTTGGAGTAACTCTTATTACATATATCTTTATCTTAATTTCGTATTTTAGTTGCTGGTGTAGCAACGCGCGCAGGGTACAGCTAGTTTATATTTATTTTATGATCTTGACTTAAGTAGGCTTATTTGAACAATACCATACTCAATATTTATTCATTACATTCCACATTAAAGATCATGTTTGTTAATGACTGAAATTGGACCTCGAATGGGGAGGATTTGAAAATCAAAATATCTCTGTTATTATGAGTGAGAGCGAAAAATGCTATATAACCAATCTTGTTAAACTATTGATGCTCTACAATTGTTATTGATAGATTTTCCATTTCTCAATTATTAAGCATGTTATTGAGATTTTGACATATAAATACAGTATATGTGGCGAGATGAGATCACAAGTATTTCATATCAGTACATGGGAAATCTCCTTAGTTTAGGCACCCCTTGTCATCGGACTTTATTTTTCAATCATTCGAATCTGATAAATTACTTATTCTACTCTCTTATGAATTTAAATATAATGGTTCCAAATTCCTTTTGAATATCAATATGTCAATATCAATCAATATATACTTGGGTTTTTTTTTCTCATAGTAACCCTATGATTTATTTGAATACATGTTCCATTGCCACTTGGCATATTACATGTATGATTATGTTTAAATACATTTTCATTTTACAATATATTTACATTAAATATAATATAAAAGAACTAATAATAATAAACTATTAAAATAAGTAAGATAGTTACAAATAAAATTAATAAATCAAATGAAAAAGTAAATAAATAAATAAAATAAGAAAAAAAAATATCAATTAAAGGTAAACTCAACCGATGTTTAATTAGCGATACTAAGTAAGGTAAATATATTGAATTATGATTCCCATTCCTCACAATCAGCTTTACATTCCACTGTATTTTTGCTACATCCGTATCTATACTTTTGATAAACTTTATAAGTTCTTTATTATATTTGTTAAATATAATATGAGGTGGTTCTGGCCAATTACCTCCTTTTAAAATTATATTCATTATTAAATTTGATCTATTTTAGTTAAATGTTGAACAGTCATAAAGTATATGTAAAAATGTTTGTGTTGTCTGTGAGTCGCGAGTACATTTGTCATTGTCTTGAATTTTAAATCTTGTTAAATAATGTGTTCCGTTAAAAATTGTGTGCATTTGTGATGGTGACTCTTAATTGTGTTGTAGTTGTGAGTTATATTTGGTATGTATTGATGTAAGCTGTAAGATTTGTTACATGTCGTCCATTCTCTGTTCTACTTATGTATTGTGTCGGTACGTAAGTCTTTTAATGTATGAGAGTGGTACGAGGGAGAATTCTGGGTTTATTTATGTATCATGGGCTGTTTCCTTTGCTAACGTGTCAGCTTGTTCGTTTCCAATATTTCCTGAATGGGCATTTACCCAGTCTATGTGTATGTTGTGTAGATTTAAATGTATAATTTCTAGAATATTTTGTCTAATGTTTTCTGTGAGCGGGTCGTGTATAGTAGGGTTGCGTATAGAGTAAATGAGAGTTGTTTTATCTGTGTGAATGGTTGTATATTTGTATAGGTTTTATGATGATTTTATAATATATCCAGTAGCGTTTAAAACAGCGTATTTCTCTGCTTGATTATTGGAGCATCTAGCGTCAAGTTGGTATTTGTATTTTAGAATATGTATATGACTTATATGATTTGACTTGATGGGGCAGAGAACCAGATGTAAGTTTTAAGTAAATATGTAAATTTATGGTTTTATACGCTCAGCCAATATTAGTCTTGCTGGCTAGCAATATTGAATCTTGTAGAATATGAGAACCAAAGCTTAATGATGGTGAATTAATGGCTGTAGTGGAGGTCAATCCACATGAGTCTAGTAGAGAAATTTCAAAACACAATATGTTTCGCAACACAAATGGGCCAAGCAATGCTAAACGGTTCGACTTATCTCGAGAAATTTAATCATTACCACTCTTATTCTTGCAGCTCAGAAGTGAAATTGAACAACTTTCAAATTTCTTCTTGAAACGTGTCATAAATGTTTATGAAAACTGGTTGTTATATCATAATGGTGTTTTGATCTTGCCTTAGAATAGCCAATCTGAAGACTAAAAACTAAGACTGATGGTACCATGTACAATAGGCTCTTGCAGTTCATGACATATGCCAACAATATAGTAAGTATCAGCTAGGTCCTTTGGTAGAACGGGAAAATAATTTTACAATGAGCTTATGGCTTGAGGAACACAATAAATAAGGATAAGAGAAAGTATATGACATCATTTAGGCAGGCCAGAGAGTCAGAAAATTCTCTTGTTTTGGGGAGTATACATTTCCTACTTGTTTATAGTTTAAGTATCTGGGGAGAATGGCAACAGAAGCTAATAAAATAGGTGTCATTAGAGCTTGAGTAATTGTGAGGACCAGATGCTTCTATGCTCTTGAGAATGCTTTCCGATTCGCAATATCTTTGAAAGCTAAACTCATCATATATAAAACTGCGATTAGACCCATGATCATGCATGGGAGAGAATCATTGACACCCACAAAATAAACAGGATGCCACTGTTAGTGTGGGGAGAAAGAGTCATACAAAAAATATTTGGATCAATTTAGGAGTAGCAGAATCAATGCCAAACTAATGAAATTGTATGTCAAACATGACATCATCTTTGTCATTCAGAAGAATGGCTGTGACATTTTGAAAGAAAGGAACCTGTCAGACTGCCTAAGAAGATGCTGTAAGGTATACCGGGGTGAAGTAGGAAAATAGATAGGCCCAGGTCGGCTAAATGACTGGTAAGAACACTTGCAGAATTTGAGCAATCTTGGAGAAACGAGAGGTGCATTCAAAAATGGTGGATGGAGAGTCGCAGGTCCTTCAAGGACTGTAGCGCTGCCTAGTAAGTAAAATGCTAAATGAAGCAACAGATTGATTCATGAGATCTATCAACAATTGATGATTCCCACAACCTAAGTAGTACTGGATTGCACTTAATGTATTTTGTGCATATTCCATTCTTACCTGATCCATTATCGCCTCATAATCTTGAGCATTAAATAATTTTGAATCGTTTGAAAGAACATATTTACAATGACTAATTTAAAAAAGTCTGTTACGAGGGGCTGCATAAACTAAGCAGATTTCCCGCGTGAAGTTTAACAATAGATAAATCTACATACCGGTTACACAACACCACCATGGATATTAAGTGAATAAATACAAATGATAATAAGAAACCTCCCGACGGAAAGCATCTGAAATATAAACAAACAGTTCTGCCAACTTCTTACTGGAAAGAAAAATAATTACTGTAATATATATGAGGTGTTTGGTTTCAAAACCAGGTACATCCATTTTCAAAAATTTTTCAGGACTGATCAAAATAGATTTCATTTTTTAAAAAAGTCAGTTTAACACATTTTTTCCATTAATCTGCCGGTATTGGTTTTGGAAGGATCTAGATGGTTTTGGAACAAACGCATCCAATACATCATTTCGGGCATTAAAAACTTATGAAAAATTAAAAAAAAAAGTTTTTGAAAAAACGGATGTACCTGGTTTTGAAACCAAACGCCTCATATAATATAACGTATTAATTTGATTGGAAACTATTTACTATCTCTAGTACTATAATGAGTTATAATGAATCAGAATAATTTTTATCTTAATCAATCGAATTTATGTGGTCCAAAAACGTAAGAAGGGGGGGGGGTCACCAGAACACATTTGCATGTATCTCGTATAATAAATGTTTCTTCAAAACAATATGTGGTATTTAAGCTTCGAATGGTGTGGTTTATTACATATTTGAGTGTTGTTTATATAACATGAGTAGAAGTGGGGGTTTGCTGAAGGCTGAAAACTGAAAAATGCAAATACCTTGGTTAATATTCAATATAGGGAATAAATGTATATAATAATATTTATAGTAAATTTAATTTGCTATACGATTGATTCTATACATTTTTTTGATCCGACGCATAGTAATTTTCGAAATTCTCCCCTTCTAAACCCCCCTCCCCTGGTCTGATTTCAGCTATTAACGAACTTGATCTTTCTTTTTACATAAAACGACTAAATATCGAGTTTGGTAACGATTAAACAACAATTGTGACTGCTAGAGCGCTCACAGACAAATACTCTGATATATATATATATATATATATATATATATATATATATATATATATATATATATTTTATAGGGAGTGTTCTCTATAAATAAATGAAATCTTGACTCCAAATAATAGGTTATTGTATTTTCATAAATGTCACAAAAATAATAATACAACTTTAGAATAATACAAACAGAGGTCTCCTCATGGTGGTACACAAGCAACTGACTGTCTAAACTTTTGTTATCAGTGTTAGGTTAAGTGGTAACCAGGGGCAACGCGGCCCAGCTGTTACACCACTCCCCCCTCAGTGACGGAGTCACAGAATTTAACATTTTTTTTTACAAGTCTTCCTGTTCTGGTCCTGTAACCTGGAATTTCCGTTGGTTCCGTCTGAGAGGTTTGCGTTGGCTTTGCTTGTGCAGAATCTTCTTGTGATGGCTGTAGGTCGGTTTTCCCGCTTGTCGTGGATTCCTCAGCAAGTAGGTAGGCTGGTTTCACGCGATCTATGGAAACTACAACTTCCTTGTCCCTGAGCAGAATCACGAAGTTCTTTTCACTGCGCTTGACAACTCTATGAGGCCCAGAGTAGGGTGGCACTAGTGGTTTTCGGATCGCATCCTCTCTTAAAAACACGTGAGTGCAACTCTGGAGGTCTTTGTGTTGAAATGTTTTCCTCAGATGATTCGCTCTGGCGTTAGCTGGCTTGATGCGCCTTAGGTCGTCTTTAAGTTGTTGCAACGCTAGTATGGGTTCCTGTTGAGAAGTACTGTCTTCCAGCATTTCGCCCGGTAATCTTAAGGGTTGTCCATACAGTGCTTCCGCAACGCTGGCTCCCAAGTCTTCTTTAAATACTGCCCTAAGACCAAGTAGGACAGAGGGCAAAACCTTGGTCCATCTTTCGGATGCCAAATGGGCCATTATAGCTGCTTTGAGGCTTCTGTGCCAGCGTTCTACGCAACCATTCGCTTGAGGGTGATATGCCGTCGTGCGTTTCTTGTCTGTGCCAAGAATGATGTTAAGGCGTTAAAAAATTTCAGCTTCAAATTGACGACCTTGATCTGTGGTCAGCCGTACTGGTGTTCCGAAGCGAGCAACCAAATGTGTATAAAATGCCTCTGCCACTGTTGCTGCAGTGATTTCTTCGAGAGGTATAGCTTCAGGCCAGCGAGTCGCCCGGTCTATCATGGTAAGGCAGTATCTTTTTCCATCCGAAGGAAGTAGTGGGCCGATAACGTCTAAATGTACGTGCTGGAATCTAGTGGAAGGTTGGTAGGTTCCTAAGGGAGATTGAGTATGCCTTACTACTTTGGCTCTTTGACAAGGTAAGCAAGTCTTGGTCCATTTACCAACATCTTGATTCGTATCCGGCCAGAAAAATCTCTGTGCCACCAGTTTCCTAGAAGCTCGGATACCTGGATGACTCAGTTCATGGAGTTTGTCGAAAAGAGGTTTCCGAAACTTTGGAGGGACGTAAGGCCTAGCTTTGCTGGTACTCATCTCACAGAGTATCTGAGACGATAATCCTGGTAGTGAAGTAAGTTTGAGCTGCAAGCTCTTATTCTTCTTTAAATCACCAAGTGTTGGGTCGGACTTCTGTGCTTGGGCCAGCTGTTCCATATCATCCGGGATGATGATCTCTACTCGTGATAGAGCATGTGCCACAATGTTGTCTTTGCCTGGTATATATTCAATATTAGTTGAGAATTGGCTAATATAATTTAACTGTCGAATTCTTCGGGGTGGAGAGTTTTCGGCTTTTTGGTGGAAGGCACTGGCAAGGGGCTTGTGGTCAGTGATTATCTCAAAATTGAGTCCTTCTGATAATGGTCTGAAATGACGGATGCCTTCATAGACAGCCAAAAGTTCTTTATCATAAGCTGAATAGTTTTTCTGCATTTGACTGAGAGCTTTTGAGAAAAATCCTAAAGGTTGCCATACTCCTTCTTTTTTCTGTGTCCGAAGCATCACACATTAGGGCGAGTTCTCCAGTGGTTGTAGGGTGCGCAAGTTTCGCTGCCTCTGCTATGCTGCACCTGATCGGCTCAAAGGCTTGAATAGTCTCTTCTGTCCACTGCACAGGGGTCTGGTCACGTTTCTTGGAATTGTGTAGAAGCTTGTTAAGTGGCATTTGTATTTTAGCTGCATTTGGAATGCATCGTCTATAAAAATTTAGCATCCCTAGAACCTAGGGCGTAGTTTGCAAATAGTATCTGGACGAGGAAAGTCTAAAATGTTCTGAACTTTAGAAGGTAGAGGTTTTATTCCAGAGGCGTCTACTCTGTACCCTAAAAATCGACCTCTGTTTTGCCTAGTGCGCACTTAGCAAGATTTAAGGACATACCGTACTCGTTTAATCGCTGAAAAACTTCTCGGAGGTGGTCTTCATGCGTTTGCTCGTCTTTGGATGCCACCAAGAAATCATCCAAATAGGGGAAGACGAAATCTAAACCACGCAGCATTGTGTCTACAAATCGTTGAAAAGTTTGAGCTGCATTTCTGAGTCTGAAGGTCATACACGTAAGTACTCCATAAGACCAAATGGTGTAGCAATGGCGGTTTTTTCTATATCTTCTTCCGCTATGGGTATATGATGGTAAGCTCTGACTAAGTCCAATGTCGAGAAAATTTTTGCTCCATCCAACCTGGTGTTAAAATCCATCAAATTCGGGACGCCGTATTGGTCCAGGACAGTTTGGGCGTTAAGTCTACGGTAGTCACCACACAAACGTAATCCTCCGTCTTTTTTGTTAACTACATGGAGAGGGCTCGACCACGGGCTCTTGGACGGTCGACATATTCCTTCTGCCAGCATGCGTTCAATTTCCTCCTTTACTAACCTATATTTTTCCGCAGGGAGTCTTCGGACCTTGCTAGTGGTCGGGTTGCCTGTGGTTTTAATATAGTGCTCCACTACAGTCCTAGTTGGTCCTTTAATTGGAGATGGTCTCGTCAGGTCTGGGAATTCCTTTAAAATGTGTGCATAGGGACAGTCTCCTGGAATAGTAGAGATGGAAATAGGTGGTGTTTTTGAGAGTTGGCCTAGTGTGGAGAGTCCTGTCTTCTGGTCGATAAGCCTTTTCTGTCGAAGATCGACTACAAGCTGATGGTGGAATAAAAAGTCGGCACCTATTATGGGCTTTTCTACATCCGCGATGACGAACTGCCATGGGTAGGGTCTTCGAAGTTCGAAATCTACAATAAGGTTTACTTCACCGTATGTCTTGATCGGGGAGTTATTGGCGGCTACGAGGGTATAATCTGTGGCTTTTCGTTTAGGATAATTAGAAACAGGTATTAGAGAAATAGCTGCGCCTGTATCAACTAGGAAGTGAAGTCTTGACCGCTTATCATACACGAACAGGCGGCTGAGTGACTGGGTATTGACGGTTGCCGCTTCTTCCGTCACCCTTTCTAGTTTAAAGGCTTCTGATTCCAGCTGCAGGGTGTGGTGCATTTCCTAGCTTTATCCTGGAAGCGATTGTGGTAATAACAGATACCTTTCTGTGGTGATGATGGACTGCGTGGACGGGGACGCCATCTTCCGCCTTCATTTTCTCTTTCACGGCTCTTGGAACGAGCTCGGATTCGAAGCTCAGTGACTTCTGCTCGCAGCTTTTGTATTTCGTCTATAAGACGTTCTGTGAGAGCGGTGGATGTGTTGACAGTGGAAACTACTGTTGAAGCTACTGCACTGGATGAGGGAGGTGCTGCTGCATAGCACTCAGGTGGAGCATCAATCTCTGCGATTTTATCGGCTGTGGCAGCTAATTTTTCTAAGTCATCTTGACCGGTAGCTAAAAGAACTGCCTGCATCCTTGATGGCAAATTCCTCAGCCACAATGTCCTTACAACGTCTCTGCTGACGATTTGACCTGCTTGTTGGAGCATACGACGAAGTAATTGGGATGGCTGTTGGTTTCCTAATTGTGTGTCTTCCTGAAGTTTCTTTATTCTGCGGGTTTCCGAGTCCCCATAGATTTGAATGAGTCTTTCTTTCAATTTATCATAGGGTGCATCTCTATCAGGTTCCGTCAGCATGTCAGCTGTTTGTGTCAGTACCTCAAAGTCTAAATTGGCTATCACCGCTTGGTATTTCATGTTTTGTGAGACGACACGTGACGTATAAAAAACTGTCTCGACCTGAAAGAACCATAATATTGGATTTGCTTTTATAAAGGTCGGAAGTCGAGCATGGGTGCCGCTGAAAGTAGTTGCTATTTCGGGCTGCCCGCTTGTGCCATCTGCCCTAAATACTGGTTCAGCTAATGGGTTAACCTCACCTCTGTGGTCTTCCTCCTTATTCTGCATCTCGATTAGCAGTCAAAATCACGTCGGGGTCACCAGTTTTATAGGGAGTGTTCTCTATAAATAAATGAAAGTAATAATAAATAAATGTATTTATGTATATATACATATATACATACATATACAGTTGTGAACGAACCTCATTTTGGTCATCTCCTGGGTAGGATCGATGGCCATTTGAAGAAGAATTTTGAAAATCGTGTCATGAGTACGACCTCAATAGCTGATTTCCCTTATGAGAAATCATCTAAAAAAATAATAATAATTTTCTCTTAAGAAATAATTTTAGATAACTCTTTTGTACAAAAGTGTATATTGTGCATACCACATTTATAAAGTAGATACTTGCAGTTATTGAATCCAATAAAAATAGTTTTCTCTAATGAAATAATTTTTGTTAACACTTCAGCATAAATTGGTATGTTATATAAAGTTCATATGTGCAACGACCAATCCAACAAAATTGACTGTCTCATAGAAGTAATTTTGGATAAATTGGCTATGCTTTCACTATGACAATTTATTAAAACGGCAGAGCGCTTTTGATGCTGTGCATCATTGTCAGTACCCTGTTGACACACAGAAATAATAATTACATCTCTATTAAAATATTTTAGATAAGGGGTAAACTCGATTTTACTCCTTATCTAAAATATTTTAAAACAGATGTAGTTATTATTTCTGTGTGTCAACAGGGCACTGACAATGATGGACAGCATCGAAAGCGCACTGCCGTTTTAATAAATTGTCATAGTGGAAGCATAGCCAATTTTTTCATCCTACCTACATTTGACATCACTTTGAATACCAACTCAGAAGATAACATTTAAGCACAAGAGTATATGTTTGGTATACCACTTTTGCAGAAAATACATATGTACTATGACCAAATCTAATAAAATTGATTTTCTCTTAAGAAGTAATTTTAGATAACATTTAAGTATAAGAGTGTATGTTTGGTATACCACTTTTGCAGAAAATACGTAATTACAATGACCATTAAGTTATTTTTGCAATGACTAAATCCAATGAAATTGATTTTCTCTTTTGAAGTTGTTTTAGATGACATTTAAGCGTAAAAGTGTATGTTTGGTATACCTCTTTTGTATAAAGTTATTTTTGCAATGAAGTATAAAGTCATTTTCCCTTATGAAGTAATTTTACATAACACTTAAGCATATAAGCGTATCTTTTGTAAACTTAAAATAAACAAATCCAATAAAAAGTATTTATGCTGATTATAGACTTTTTTAAATTTGTAATTTTGTTTGTTGTTATTAAGTTGGACTTATTTCTTATAACAATTCAAGCATTCTTAAATTAGCATTCTGGTATATCGACAATTTTATTATTAATATATAAATTACTCTCTTAAGACAATTATATAAAATGTGGTAAAAAATTTTTTCAAAGGTAATTATGTGGCTACGGTCGAGTCAAAAGTGTCGAGACAAGAGGAGGAAGTTGTTTATTCAAGAGTGTACACAAACTGGGATATGAGTAGAGGCGAGGAGCAGCCGATGAGAGCTCGGATTGCTGGCAGAGTTACTCCAAGTAGTAGTCAGACTGGAGGAGATGTCCTCGAAATGATTGAATTGCCTTCAAAATTTACAAAAATTACTGCTATTACTCCGTGTGAGGTATTTGTTATTTATTAAGCATATATTTACACTTTTTAAAAATCTTACATGAGTATCTGGGGTTATTCAGAGATTTATGCTATACCATGGGCAAACTTTTGAGTTGTGAGCTCACATTTTACGTTATAATATTATCATAGAATAATTTTCATTGTCACACTATTGAATTATATGCCATTAAATGAATAACCACGAAGAGCTGTATTTAGGAAACATACACCTTTATTATACTCTGACAATGTGATGATTTTTTATGTATTATTTATTTTTTTTCATTAGGAAACAGGCAACATAATGATTGCATGTGACAAAATTCTTTGCCTGTTCCAACTAGTAACGAGAACACACGATATATCACGTCAAAGGTTCCTCGATTTTGAGCTGTGGCCTGTGACACTTGAGCTGAGTTTTAGTCCCTGCTGGTTATGTATGAGTGAAGATGTTGTTGCTGCTATGAACACCAAATCTCTTCATGTATTTAGGCTGAATAAAGGATTTGCACGAGCTTCTGACTGGTCCAGCCAGAGCCAGAAAACTCCTGAGAGTAAGTTATTTGGAGTTTTAAACAATTAGCAGATAATATTTAGAATTCGACTTTATGGTGTAGCAAAGGTATATGAGTTATTAAATAGTGGAGTGCACTGGGTAGCTTTGTGTTAAAGCTTAAGTATTCATACTCTTGGACAGGGGTCTCCAAACTTTCCAGTCTTAGGGCCATATTGATTACTCCAAGTTCCGAGGGCCAAAACCATATTATCATTGTTGCCGGTGGTAAAAAGTGAAATAGTCCACTGATGAAAAAAAAAGTACGCAATGTTTAAAAAAGGCTGCAAAACGTGACACGACATCTGGTGGACACAAGCGGAAATAGGTTCGAGAAAGTTCTGGTGTCTTCCACTCACTTCTAGAATCTAGAATCTAGATGGCAGTAATTGGAATATATAGAAGGCTAGTGGCGCAACCACAAATTAGTTCCTATGACACTGTTGTGAAATAAAATAGTGCGTACCTCCTTAAAACGTGTTTGTGCGTGTTTAAGTTTAAGACATCTTTGTAACAGTATTTTGATTTGAATTGTTGCTTTTGTGTGTGATTTAGTAGTATGGAAAAGAAGCGAAAAATTGATAGTGAATGCAGAAAATTCAAAGATCAGTGGAACATTCAGTATTTCGTAATTGAGTCCAGTAACAAGGCGCTATGTTTGATTTGCAATGAAAGCATGGCCGTTCTCAAAGAATATAACATTAAACGTCATTATGAAACAAAACATTTTCAAAATTACTCAAAATATACAGGAAGTTTGCGGACAGAAAAATTCGAAGCTATGAAGCGCGGATTGAAAACGCAGCAATCTTCATTTACAAAACTCAAAACTGAACAAGAGGCTGCAACTCGTGCCAGCTTACGTGTGGCTCTTGAAATTGCAAAACGTGGAAAACCATTCACCGATGGAGAAATGATCAAAGAATGCATAATTGCAGTAGCCGAAGAAATGTGCCCTGAAAAGGTAAATTTATTAAAAACTGTCAGTATGTCAGCAAACACTGTGGCTCGAAGGGTAGAAAACATCGCTGAAAATATATCCTCTCAACTGTTCGACAAAAATGGACATGTTGAGTGGTTTTCTTTGGCCTTGGATGTGTCAGATACTGCTCAGGTGTTGATTTATATTCGAGGAGTAGATAAAAGCTATGAAGTGTATGAAGAACTTCTTGATATGTATATTATTCATGGCACAACTACTGGTACAGATATTTTTAAAGGAGTTGAAATGGCCATTAATCAAAAGAACCTTCGATGGAAAAACTTTACAACTGATGGAGGCAAAAACATGAGTGGGAAAGATAAAGGAGTGGTCGCTCTTGTGTCAAAGGCTGTAGAAAATGACGGTGGTTCAAGACCATTTGTCTTACATTGTATCATTCATCAACAGTCTTTGTGCGGAAAATGTTTGGATATGTCTGAAGTTCTGAAACCAGTCATATCAACTGTTAATTTTATCAGATCTTTTGGGCTGAATCACCGACACTTCCGACAATTTATTGAAGAGATTGGAGAAAATGACTTACCTTATCATACTGCCATACGTTGGCTTAGTTGTGGGAAAGTCCTTCAGCGCTTTTTTGAACTTCGAGCAGTGATCGAAATTTTTTTGAATGAATAGCATCGCCCTCTTACTGAATTGCAAAACAACGCATGGCTGTGGAAGTTAGTATTCTATGTTGATTTGACAAAACATGTGAACGAACTGAATTTGAGATTGCAAGGAGAAAACCAACATCTTCCTGATTTATACACTAATATCAAATCATTCCGGAAGAAATTGATACAATTTCAATCACAACTACAAAGTAAATGTTTATCACATTTTAAAACATGTGAAATATTCAGCCACACCACTGAGACTGAGTTTCCTATCGATTTTGCAATCGGAACTTTGAGTGCTTTGAAAATAAATTTTGATACTCGTTTCTCGGGCTTAGATGCCATTGGGAATCAAATTAAGTTTTTTCAGAATCCTTTTGATACTGACATGGAAACCCTAGCCCCGGAACTTCAAATGGAAATGATTGATCTACAGTGCAGTGATATAATTAAGAACAAATATCAAAACTCATCTTTGTTGGAATTTTATGAGTCTTCCACTGACACAATTTGATAATTTGCATAAATTTGCTCGTGGGCTGTTTTCTGTTTTTGGTACTACTTATTTGTGTGAGAAGACCTTCTCCAAAATGAAGTACACAAAAAATGTTTACAGATCTAAATTAATTGATAAGCATCTTAAATCTCTTTTAATAATTGGTACAAGTAAAATTAGTCCAAAACTACAAACTATTGTCAGTGGAAAATCTCAATTACATAAATCTCATTAGAATTTCATATGCCATTATGCTTGTTATAAGTTATGTTTTTATTTAAAATGTATAAAATGTTAGTTGGATTCATTTCAATAATTTGTTAGTTATTATATACTGAAGTTAAATTTCCTGCATATTATACATGTCTTTACTCATTACAATTCTGTGTTTCTTTATCCAACTTATCACAAAAACAATAACAATAAGCCTACAACAATGTTATGAGTAGTTAGCCCATGACCATATCAATGTAGATGTCATATTAATAATTATTCAACATAAAATTAGAATACTTCAGTAAACTAAATTTAATTTGCTATAAAAAATATGTTCTCTAAAAGGAGTTTTCAAGTATGCTAGCTCTCCGCGGGCTGGACAAAATCTGTCAGCGGGCCGGATGTGGCCCGCGGGCCGTAGTTTGGAGACCCCTGCTCTTGGACAATAGGTGACAAATTCATTGAATGAAATCCTTAGTCTGGCTACGGATCTGGCTACAAAAGGATGTTTGCATGTAGATAATCTATCCTATTGTCTGAGTAATATAAGGTGGACATTAATATATAACACATTATTAATGCTGCCAGTATAAACAATTATGCTTTTCACTTCAGAAATTTTAAACTTCACTATTAAACATTTAGGTACAATAAAAGTTTTTATCCTTAACGAAATAGTTAATTCAGCACTAAGTGCTTACATTCACTAGAACTTTTCTCTTCAGAGCTAAACAGAACAAATATTAGATCCTAAAGAAACTTAGTTCACTTATTATAACAATTAGCACTGAATAAATGAACATATGTTTCATTTATAAAGGAGAAAGAGTTTTTATTCTCTGTACATATTTCTGGGATCCTTCATTACCAATCTATCAAGTGTTACAATGCATATTTGTTCCGCAATATTAATGTGAATGCATTTAAAAATATATTTATGCCATGCATTGTCAAAAATGTCAATTTTACCTTTAGTGTGCTCCATCTGCCTTTTAAGGCTGTTTGTATTAAAATGCCATGCAGATAGGGTTCAAAAATTTATATTAAGTGGCATTCAAAAGGATTTCACTTATTGATTTTTCATAAAAATTGTATGATTTCATGTTTCAAATAATACATTTCATTTTGTTAATATTCTCTGTGGGTGGAAAAAAGAATTGAAAAATTAAATGATCTAAAATGAATATATATATTGTTGCGAAAACTACGTACATGTAAAATTAAACAGAGTTAATCACATATTTTAAGAAGTATGAAGTAGATGAAAGGAGCCGACCGATGGAAGGACCGTTGGCGTCGGAAGTGCCTAGACTAAGGATCTAGCCCATTCTAGGCGTTCTCCTTTGATGGCGCTGCTCGTCTATAAAAGCAGTCCATCTCACCCGACAGTTAGTTTGTTCTTAGCTCTCTTCAAGTGAATAACAGTGGGTTCAGTGCAGCTTTGGCGAACACTGGGTTTTAGTTGCAGTGTGGTAAAGTGTTTTATGTGAAGAACATTGTTGGGCCATGATTCTACTAAGAACAGTATAGTGCCGTGTTTAAGTAAAGGACAGTGCAGAGTCATTAACTTTACCAAGATCAGTGCAGTGCCGTGTTTTTGTGAACTTCAGTGATCGTGAGCGAGTTATTGGACTGTGTAATAAGAAGAACAGTGAAGCGCATACTATGAGTAGTAGTTAAGAATAATAAACAAAGCGTGTAGTGTATTGTTAAATAAATTGTGCAGTGATAAAAACTCTGAAGCTTGTGTTCGTTTAATTTTGCAATCCAAAAGAGCTCTAATAAACAACGTTTATTATTTTGGTAATAAATGTAACAAAATATATATGTATATATATATACACACACACACACACACACACACACACACACACACACATATATATATATATATATATATATATATATATATATAATTCATCCATCCACTACACATTATCAGGTGAAAGTGGTTTATTAAGCTAGAATAGAATGTAATTTCATATTATTCCTTTTAGCAGATTTCCCTTAAGGGAAATCCTACCTAGGAGATGATGAAAATGAGGTCCGTTCAAAATTATATATATATATATATATATATATATATATATATATATATATATATATATATATATATATATATATATATATTATATTTGTCTGTTAACGCTCTATTGGTCGCAATTTTCGTTTGATCGTTACCAAACTCGATATTTAAACGTTTTATGCAAAAATAAAGATCAAGTTCGTTAATGGCTGAAATCGGACTAGTGGGAGGGGGGTTTAGAGGGGAGGATTTTCGAAAATTCGAAATATCTCCTTTACTTTACGTCGGATCGAAAATTTATATAGAAGCAATCTTATTGCAAATTAAATTTACTATAAATAATGTTATATACACTTATTCTGTATCTTGAATATTAACCGAGATATTTGCATATTTCTGTTTTCAGCTTCAGAGATGAGATCGGCTAACTTCGGGTCTAGTCGTGAGTTTCTGTCAAGAGCTAGTTCGGGCCCTTCCCGTAACTGTTTGACTCTCTATTCTGAAATTTCCTTATTATAAAACTTCACGTGGGAAATCTGCTTAGTTTACGCAGCCCCTGCGTGACGGACTTTTATTTATTAAATTTATGTTAGATGAGACAGGAGTTTGTGTATTTATTTTTTGTGTCGTAAGACTGAATCCTTTTGATGACAATGTTTCTGTTAGTATTGGAACCCTTCTGCCTATTTTCTATTATCGCAAAAGGCCTTTTTATTTTCTAGTATTCAATTTTATTTTTGGAATCACTGACTTCATTGTATTTTTAGGGCGCAAAGCGAATGAGAAAGCAAAAAATGAGGAGTCAGATTGTCCCATAGACTTAGAAACTTTGCTGAAAGAAGTGGCAAGTGGAGGAAATAAGGAACAAGCTAAGCTTGGGAATGGGCAAATTCCTGTGCTCGCTATGCTTGCATCATTACGAAGTGGGCGAGCACACGACCCCTCTAGGAATCTAAGAGTTTCACCTTTTAAACCCCCGGGATCTGTTACAATGGGAGTTGCAATAAAAGAAATTCCTGTTAATGAGGTAAGGATATTTTAAACAATATTTCCAATATATTGCCATGTTGATTGTAATTTTGTAATAAGTGAGATAATTATCACCAAGCTTTTTTTGGGCTCTGATAATCAATTGGTTCTGAGAAAGGTACTTTTATAATTTTTTATAATTAATTCTTTACTTTCTGAAAACCTTTAAATTTTAGATGTATTCAAAAAATTACTTTTTGGGCCTTTTTATTTAATGTCCAATAATCTTGCCTTCATGTATATTTGGGATGAAATCATTGTGCCGAAGTAATTGGACTCAGTAAGTTTCAACTTCCTTTTCTCCATGACCTTGATTTAGACCTGCCACATGCACTTCATTGCTCTGTGTCCAGCCAGTTCTATTGAAATTCCATTTTCATAGATTCTAATCCAGTGTTCTCTCTTATGTAGAGTACAACTTTTCCTTCCTTAAAGTTTTACACTCCTAACAAATGACTTAGCAAATATTTTTTTGCCCAAACATATTAGTGTCCCAACTTTCGTGATTCCTTAAATTTGGAAGGCCTGCTTAGCAAGTGCAATTGTTTCATCAACTTTAGGTCTACTATCATTGCCACGAATGATGATGCTTTTTAGGCAAGAAAACTATTTCATTTTTCCAATTATGGTCTTCCAAATTTTAATATCTATCAAAAGTTTTCTATCTGAATAAGTATTTTTGGGTAAATATTCTTAGTTCCTTCTCTATACATTGAAACTTTTGTTTTAATTGTATTTAACTCCTTGTGGTGAGACTTGAGCAACATTTTTGCTGGCTACATTGCAGTCCTCAGATCAAGAATCCTGGTTTGTAGAAATCATTCTTGGGGTAGCCCAGATAGTGACGTATCTGTTTCACAATGGCTAAATTTTTCTAGTGCAATTAGGACAGGAGGAAATAGTAAATGACTGTGAGTTTTATTCCTTTTTAGCATCGTGGGAAATCCAAAAAAAGAATACTAACTTATGAAATAGATATGAAAAAATGTCTATACTCTAACAATTCAATTGTAATATTAATATTAAAACATGATCTTTCTTCGAATGACATTAATTTTATAAGTAATTAACTAAGTTCAAGGGATTGATTTTAATGCTGTCATTTTATTCTGAGTATATCTGGAGAGGGGTACGTTTCTAAAAATATCATCTCATCTATAAAAGTATGAGTCACATTCGTGAGAAAGATCAATTCTGATTCAAACTCCAAGTTTCTTTTATTAATTCTACATTTATAAATTTTTTGCTGTTTTAGTTAAATATGTTTTTATAGGTTCTCTCCAATTTGTATAAACTTATTTTTATTATAATACTATACTTAGTATTAGGAGGTTGAAAGACTATGTGTATTGTATATTTTTCTAGCCATGGGCAGAGCAAATGACGACAATGGTTGAAAGCCTTCTGCAGTTGGAGCTCGGGGATTGGTCAGATGAAGAAAGTCCAGAAAAATTCACATGTTTGGCCCTCCGCCCGCTCTACCGAATAAACAGAAATGCGACTGGTAAAGCAGGTAATACAGGTTCAGATGTTTGATCAACTTTGGTCTGTTTTGCTCATTAGTTTGTACTCTGTGTCGGTTGTAGAAATTAGTTTTATTTTTTTGTAGGTATTACTGCTGTTGGCTTTGCTGCGTACTGTAGAAACAGTTTGTAGTGTGGTTGGTTGAAGCAATTTTGCTACTTTTTAATATTGATGCTGTTTTAAACCCGTCTAATATTTCTGAACTAATTTCGCCTCAATCATTATTGGACATAATCTATCATAATTTAAAAGTATTACTTAAACCATTAAATCTCTCCTTACAAAGCCTATAACTGTGAGATTTATGAAGCTTTAATAAATATGCTTATGTAAAATTTAATATAATTATAATTCAATATGTTACACAACAAAATATAATAAAGTTATGTATGTGGTGTTTTATTACACGATTGACATACTATACGGAGGCCACTACATATAGTCAACCATACGCAGAATCTTTCTAGAGAAAACCTATATTTCCAAAGACTACCAATTTATTTAAAAAAAAACAACATAAAAACATTCAATTGAAGTTGGCAACAAAATGAATAATAATAGTGAGAGAAAATATGATGGGGTATTTATTGATGCCTATGTTAATCTACAGAGGCTAATTGGGATGGGTTATATTCGGGACACCATTCTTTTCTATCCAGGATGGGACTAAGGAGTTTTATCAATGAGTTTCTTACTAAATAAATTTCTATTCTCCAAGATGGGAATCAAACCTACAAAACAAAAAATGTTGCTTAAGAAAAATTTGATAGATAATAGCTGTTGACATTTTTTGAATTTTTTGTATCTAAACTTCTGAATTTTATTTTTTATGATTTGAGTTAAACCCATAGAAATTCTGAATCTATTTCAAGAAAATTTAATTTTACAAGTTGTTTATAAGATGAGAAGCCAGAGAAGTGTAAAATAACAAAAATAGAAAAAACATAGAATACCAGTTTTACTCATTTCTAAGGATAGTAAATGGTTTTGTCTCAACACAATTCGATGTCTTTCATTGATATCAACAATTGCCAATCAGGGATAGATATAATTCAAATTTAAAAACAAAACTGTATTTTTATTAATATTCAAATTTTGTAGTGACTCCATTAATAATGAAAAATAACAAAAATAATAATAATAATAATAAAAAGTTGAGAATGTGGAAAATTATTGTAGTGAAACTAGATGATCTTCAATTTAGATAAGAAATTTATGCTAAAAAAAGATGCAGTGAAAATTTAGAGCTTCTACTCACAGAATGTTTCTCAATAAATAATATATTATTGTATGTAAATTTGTGCATTTTTAGTTTTTAACTATTGGCTTTGGTCTTAGAATCAAGTTGCCCAAGACTTAGGTCACCGGTGTATTCGAGTCTAGTTGCCTTTAACTGCCTTGTTTGTACTCAGCAAGAAGGCTTCATGTACCACTTTCCTGTTGAAGATGGAGAAGTGGTTAGTTGTCAGTTCTTATATGAAATTCTTACCTACTCATTGAATTTATTGTTCACTATATTCCATTTTTTCAGATGAGCCTTGGAAAATGCATATCAGAGTATAATTTTACATCCGTAGTGAAGCAGGTTGTATTAGAACCATCTCTTCTCCATGCAGTTACTACAACTGGCTTAGAAACTTATAGTTTAAGAACCATACATGCTATTCATGAGAATAATGAAATGGTACGTTACTTTTTTATATATATTGTAATGTTTTTTTATTTATTGCTCCACTTTTATTTTGGTAGCAATTGTGGTTGTATTATAAAGATAATTATTTTGTACCACGTGTAGGTAGCCAATTATTAAAATATTAAATAGATTTTTTACCCCTCTTGAGTATATTATTAAGATATGAACACCACAATTATAATTATAACAATATTGGAATCCCAATGCAGTTGGAAGGGAAATAATAAATGAAACTGATGTACAATTGGTTCCATTATTAAAATAAATTATTTATTAATTTATATATATATATATATATATATATATATATATATATATAAAATTGTAACCTCTGTCTGTACATTGATTTTTTTCGCGAAATTTCACGATAACTTTTCGTTTCACATGTCATAGACACCATAACTGCATTTTGTTTCTTTCGTGTCTGTTTGTTTGTTTGTTACCTTTTCACGCATAAGCACCTGAACCGAAGTTTATGAAACTTGGTATGTATATTACTACTAGCCCAACTTAGACTTTAGGCTATGTTAATATTCTCTGAGACGAACAGGAGTGGGGGTTATAAGGGAGGCCTGAAATTAATAATAGTGATATTTCGTTTCTTATTGTGGTTTCGGCAAATATGCACATAACAAAAGTTGTTTATTTTGTTATTTAGAGAAATTTGCTTTACAATTCTTTTCAATATGAACTACCAGGTACCTCACCTGGAAAAATTAATTCAAATGTATGTTAATATTTTGTCCTTAATAATTCAAATCTATGCATAATGCACAGGAAACGGGAAATATGACAATATGGAGGACAGTAAAGTCTTACATAAAAAATTAATTTTATTATTAACAAATCCACAAAAACAACGGGTATTAACCCTAAACACTGGGATGGGTAAATGTCAAAATATTGCGCAAAGTAAAGGCTTGCCAAAAAAATACCATCACCATTCAGCCTCAAATGAATTCCCGGGCGAAGCCAGGTATCTGAGCTAGTATATATATATATGTTTCATTCTGAAACCAAACTTCAAATCGTATTATAATTTAAAATTATTTAGCATTATGGGAACAATTTTCTGTAATTATTATTCAGACGGCTCTTAATTATTTATTAAGGCACTATGGGTGCCGCAACAGGTTGGTAATTTGAATCTAGATTACTATCATAATTTTGAAGAGCTCACCCTTGAGGCGTTGGCTCACAAATATTAAAGTCCAAATCTCAGCCAAATTTAAATTGAGTTTAAGAAAAATCTTTAAAAGAGTTTTATTTACATAGATTTGTAGTTTATGGACTTTTTCGGTATTTAATATGCAATATTACTAAATAACTGCATGTGCATATATTTAACACAGAGTTTTGTTTGAACAATGCTAGTTGTAGACAGTGTCTTCCGATGTAAGACGAATAACTACATAACTTTTGAAGTACAGTACTATTTTAAGGACCACTGTTTTTATGCCTTTTCGTTAAAGTTATAAAAACTTGTGAGTTTTTCATCAGAGGATTTTTTAAAGCCTCAGTGATAATCTCATATTTCAGATTTCAGTGATAATCTCATATTTCAGATTTCAGTGATAATCTCATTTTTTAATTTATATTGTTTTAGCTTCCGTGTTGTGACAGTACTGTACTGAGTGAAGTTTATTTCTATATTAAAATTTGTTGTTTTCAGGAATCATGTCCACCTGTTGATGAGCCTGTGTGTCTCCTAGGGCTTAGACCCTTCCTTGGAGTTGTTGCTCTTCTATTGACAAAGTCATTTGTAGTTATTCTCTCATCTTCAGTTGAAAATAATTTGAGGTAAGTTTTAAACTGTTATTTATGGTCGAATATTTCATAATTCAATTTTTTTTTCTTCTTCTGTGTTTTATTTAAATTATATATTTTTCTTTGGAGTTATTCTCTAATCGAAAGGCTTATATTTGGATACGGAGAAAATTAATTTCAGGATGTTGGAGTTATTGGATGAAGGTTTTAAAATGATTAATAGGTACCAATAGGAGGTGAAGGTTCAATTTTTTAATAAATACTCGAGGAACAAATCTCAAAATAAAGCCAGCCTATGGCCGAGTAAGACATCCTTTTTGAGAGTGATAAGAAGGCACAAGCTGGCACCTCATAATTTGTGAGCTTATATAATCAATGGTAACATAACCCCATATTCACAACTGATTATCTTGTAACATTATTATTTTTTTTTTTAAATTCCCAGAATAAGTTTTGTCTATGAATAAAAATAATTTATCTATTTTATAAAGATTAAAGAGAAAATTGTGAATGTTATTTATTTAATAGGATATTAAAAAGTGTACTATGTAATTGCCTAATTTCTATTTTTTTGTTTACTGTTTTTTTCCTATTTTTAAATATGTGAATGTTTTCCTTTCAGTCTCGATGAGGCCAGTCTAGAGGAAGGTTGTCTCTCTTAGCTTTGGGCTGAATTTATTTTAAATTTTTTTGTGAACAGGTTTTAAAGAGTTGCATGTTAAACTGAGTATTTATTTAATTATGTCTGGTGTAATTATACTTTACCTTTGCATCGTAGTGATACTTATTGAAGTATTGTTGGGTCACTGCCTGATCAATAATTAATATTTGTCTTAACTTTATGTTACAGGAGAAATTTAGCTATAGGGGATTTGACTATTTATAGCTTGAAGTTGCCGAGTATCGAAAGTTTATATAAGGAAATGCTTTATATTGGTTCCGGTCACAGACTGGGATGCCCATCAGCTTACATGCAGCTCTTGAGCGAGGCTCATGCATTGATACGTTCGACTATAAATGTGACAGCAAGTAGCCAACAGGAGCCAGTCCTTGGCCAACATCTCCACTTGTACAGGGAGTCATGTGCACTACTCGCCGACTATTACTTGACGTAAGTGCTTTATTAATCTTCTCTTATCATTGATACTGCGTTTGGAATAAATTATATGAAATGATTTAATACAGTATATAATAAAGAAATGTTTGTTGTTGGACTTATATTGCTCATTTTGATGTTATGAAATAGGGAGTAGGCAAACTATAGCTTTATTAATGTCGTAATACAGAATCAAAAATGGATATGGAGCCAATTTATGAGACTATATTTACTCTTTATTTCACACATGTGTAGTTGGTAAGTTCATTAATTTTGGGAGTATAAATCTTGTCTTTCTAATAATGGGTCCTAATTTGTTTACTATATGGTTTGTTTGATTCTGAGAAGAATCAGTCCTTTATGACTACTCCCCGTTGTTCTGATGCACTTCTTTTTGATTAGCTAAATTCATTCGAGATAAAATTCATGCTTCCAAATTGCCCCGAAGAAAAATAATTTCACTTTTTGAGGAAGCCAAGGCACATCACCCAAACCTCGTAACCAAGTGATCAGAATGCTTCTCACAAAACATGTGTGTGTAAACAGTAAATTATCCCCTAAGCCAGAAAAATGGTGTTGAGGTAATAAACCATTATTGAGGAGTTGCAGAATTGTCTGTTAGTGTATTACCTTCCTCTTCAAAGAACCTTGGAGATTGTCACTTTGGTGAGTGCAGCGGCTGCTCAAGGAGTTTTTAGCTCATTTCCCCTCAGGGAAGTCAGCTATTGTGGTTGTACTCGATTTTCGAAAAATGTCTTCAAATGTTTATCGATAATACCCTGGAGATGAAGAAAATGAGACCTGTTTAAAATTATATATATTGTTACATTTATTACAAAATCAGTAAAAAACGTTGTTTATTAGAGTTCTTTTGGATTGCAAAATTAAACACACACAAGCTTCAGAGTTTTAGTCACTGCACAATTTATTTAACAATGCACTACACGCTTTGTTTATTATTGTTAACTACTACTCACAGTATGCACTGATAGCTTCAATGTTCTTCTTATTACACAGTCCAATAACTCACTCACGATCACTGAAGTTCACAAAACCAAGGCACAGAACTGTCTTAACCACGGCACTATACTGTTCTTTGCAGAATCACGGAAAAATCCAGACTGCTTCAAGATGGTGCCATCACATCGACAGCACAGTGACGACGGTCTTCACCGACAGCTATGACAACATGATTACAACGTGTTAGCTTCCCTATAACTTTCTCTCCTGCTAGAGTGTTTTCAACATTGCTTTAATAAAATTAATTCTTCAAAACATTAAAAAATTTGAATTTTCTACTAAGTTATATTCCTATATAGTAATTTATATTTGTATTTTATCCTAGTGTAAATAAATAACAGTGGTACCCTTAAAATAATTTAATTTATATTGTAAAAGCGAGGTGAGGAAAAGAGATTGTAGCCCTCCCCGCAAACTCATATCATATTGAGTTTAAACGCATATTGTCTTTTGTTATGACATTATCAAGTAACGTTTAATAGTTATAGATAGTACATAGTCTTTTCAATAATGTCAACATATCGGTTGAAATAAGATAATATATACCATAATTAAAGAGTTTGATTCCGCACAACTTCCGCTGTCACACATTATGCAAATTCATCATGACTTTCTTTAAATAATACATTATACAAATTAAATAATCGAAATGCTCTTATTGTTTAAATTTATATTAGAAATAAATAATAAAGTTATTTTCTAATTAAAATAAATATCAATTGAGAAGAGGAGGAGCAGAGATTTTTACCCTCCTAATTCAAATCATAGTTAGAACTGTCATATAAGTCTAAAAACATAACATGATTTGTCATAGTATACCTATATTACAAACACTTTAATGAGTACTAATAAAATTGTTGACTTGCTGTATTTTTTATTATATAACTCATTTGTACTTAGTTATACGAGAAAAGTTACTCTAAATAACAAAATAAATACCTCCTGTTATTTGCATGTTTGCCAAAAAACCATTACGAAATAAAATATCACAATTTTTTCATTATAGGTTTCCCTTATAGCCCCCACTCCTGCTCGCCCCTAGAAAAGTTAGTACAGGTTATTTTGATGGAGTTGATGCTAATTCACATACCACCAAGTTTTGTTCAGTTTGGTTCAGTCTTTTGTGCCCAATAAAATTGTTGACTCCCACTATAGTTTTTAGCGTATATCTTGTTTATACATCGCTGTACAACAAAAGTGTATATAACAAAATAAACAAGTTTTGTTATGTGCATATTTGCCGAAAAACCAATAGGAAATAAAATATCGTAGACCCCCCCCCCCATTTTGTTCTTGGACTACTATAATTTGATTGTTTGAGATAAAAATTATTCTGATTCATTATAAATTACTAGGTACTAGATATAGTAAATAGTTTTCAATAAAATGAATATGTTATATTATATTCTGATATATTTAGGTGCTTATAGTAATATGAAAAGAGTAGCTTCCGAAAGAAACCAATGGTTGAAACTACAAGGTGTAGCCAGCAGATCATGATACCACACCTGTAAATAAATTTAAGTAGCTCAAGAGTAAACTTTCCATTGATTACATTTTGATTTGTTGTCTTTTTCTTTTGATTTATTTTTAAAATTAAATTCCCCCCCCCCATACCAGGGCACTGTTGTGTTTATCCACAGAAAGTATATATTGCTGAACACTTTGCAGTTGGATATGATACAACTTTAATAAGCATATTAGAAGATTATGAAGTCCTATTCAGGTACATTACATCACCACATAATCGAAGAGCTGGAAGTGATTGGAAAAGAAAGCTCTAGGTAGAAAAATTAGAGCTCTTGGAAATCTACTTATTTGATCTGCATACGGGATCAGCAAAGAGGAGAAACAAGAACCATTGAGACAATGCAAAACATTATTTAGTATTTTTTTGACAGAGTTCATATAATACATTCACTTTTGAGGATGCCTTTGACATATTATTCAAGATGTTAATTGTGGTGGTTTTGTCTCGAGAATTCCAAGCGCAGTAGTTATGTTGTGGATTGAAATTCTAAGTTTTTAAATTGATATCGCCAATATTTCGTCCAGAGTTCTGATAATAAACTATTCTCTCTTTTCTTATTCCTTTAATTATTTAGTAAGCACATCAAACAAATGTATATTCTTGGCTGGGACTATGCATGCAATAATATAATTAAAAGAATGCATTTCAAGTTATATTTGACGTACAAGCTAGAGGAGTCACTCTATCTTTCAGGTAGTTTACATGAATTTGTGCAAGTGGTATTTTAAGAATGAGAATTTTTCTTGTTCCGTTGTGTTATTCCTTCTTGATTTATTTTATTTTTTTCATAGATGTGAAACTGAAGAAGACTGGGAAAAGGGCTATAAATACAGTGTAATGGGAGGGCTCAGTCCAACAATGGTCATGGATAGGCTGAAAAAGATAGAAGCTGATGCAAAAGAGGTAATGACTAATAAATGTTTTTTTTAGTCTTACAACTCTTCCTCAAGTCCTCCTATTTCATTGTTCCAAACTGTTGATAGTAATTGATAGCTTAATCATTATGTTCTTCTTTATATAGATTAGACCAACTTCTAATCAATTAGCAATTGGTAAATTGTAATTCAATGTAGAAATTCATGGTCAGTGTTTACTCTAGAAATTAAACAGCTAGCACGGGGTGTAAGTGACCTACATATCCTTTCCCTGTTTTGTCTACTACTTCATCTTTTTATGGTTTCTATGTATTCAAACAAAAACAGTCTATCACACAGGGGCTGCGTAAATTAAGCAGATTTCCCACTTGCTGCAATGCTGTGCTGATAGTGTCATTCCAAATCCTATTCTTAAATGTTCTCATAATTAGAAACCTATATAAACTGAACTTGAAATGTCAGCTAAACAGAAGATGTTCATTCAAATAGTTGCTTCAATTGAAAATCACATGAGTAGATTTGAGCAGTCAAATGCTGGCTGAAAACTATAAAGTAGAAATATCTCAGTTAATATTCGCATTATGGAAATCATTTTTTGACCAACAATTGCAACATATTACATTTTCCAACAAGGTTGATAATATATCATTTTTCTATTTGTCTTAATAACAGAAATATTTCAATTTTTTTTTATTTTGTCCCTTCTAAAAACCGTAATTCCTGCTTGTCTAATGAAAATAATATGTTGTATTTAGGCTTAAATTAAAACGGCCTGTGATATATTAGTTTTTACTATTGTGACATGAGTAGGATTGAGGGTTCATCGAAGGCTGCAAACTAAAAAAATACTAATATCTCTGTTCACATTTGAGTTAGAGGGAAAAGTTAATAGAATAACAGTTTTAGGAAATTTAATTTTGTATAAGTTAGGTTATATAACATTTTTTGATCCAGCGAGTTTAATAAGAATCAAACAAAAATTAAAACTCTAACAGATGTAATAGATAAATATGTATACATTATACACAATTATAATTATATTGGATAAATAGTCCTTCAAAGAGAACTTGAAGAAACTGATTTTCACCTGTTGCAGCAGGGTTATTCCTCCCGAAACCTGATTCTGCATTCTTGAGAAATGTTTTTGCATATAATAATAATTTAAAGATTTCAAATTTTAAATCAAGAGAAAGATGACAATGACAATTACTCAATTCAAGTAAATTCATATGTTAAATCTTTATATAATAGTCTATATAAATTTTATATAATTTATAACTCTCTATAAAATCTGATAACCAGTATTCATTGATTTGGGCAAGGTAGTGTATCTATCACTGGTAGATTCGACTTATTTTCAGACTTATCCATTTATTAATTCGCTCTAAATCCACTCTGAAACTTGTAGTTTACAAATATTTATATTTAAGTTAATTTTTAAGGGAATGAAAGATTTTTCAAAATGTCTGTTAGGCTATTGATATCAAATCACTCACAAGTTAAAGTCTCTTTCAATAGAATTGGTGTAGTGAGTTTTTTGGTGTCATCTTTACCTTTGGGCATTATTACTTACAGCTTCTTAACATCTCCAACTTAAAATACACACAAAAGGTCCTAACGCCCATTGAGTCATTTTTCTCTTGAGCCATTAGAAAACCAAATTGTGGTAATTTTTCAGAAATCTTTCTTTTTACTTCCTTATACAAAATAAAGGAGGTATTGTAATTGTAAACATTTTTGAATTTCAGATTTCAGTGGAATTATCCGTTTTGGCCTTCCCTGAAACTATTTTGACTAGTCTCAGTGGGATGTCTGAAATTTATGAATACATCTATCTTGCACAACTCACAAATGGCTATACTTAAACATTTGAAATTTTGTATTTAAGATTGTTGTAGTGTCTAGATGCCTGTCCTTTTGTTCAAAATCGAGGAAAGTTTAGAAGAGGTGAAAATAAAAAATTGCAAAGTTGTCTGTATGTATTGAATCTACAAAACTAAAACAATAACATTTGTGATATCAAAATTTTATCATATCAGTAATTGTGGCTGATCTCAAATTAGAACCATATTTTTGATAATTATGATGCGCCCAGGCATGTGTACGCATCTGCATGTAAGCATGTTCAGATGAGTGTGTGTATATTCCTAGGTAGAATATATGGACATGTAAAGAAATATTTAGAAAATTGTGTCATGAGTACAACCTTATATGCACAGACACACACACACACACACACACACACACACACACACACACACACACACACACACACACACACACACACACACACACACACACACACACACACACACACACACACACACACATACACACACACACACACACACACACACACACACACACACACACACACACACACACACACACACACACACACACACACACACACACACACACACACACACACATACACACGGGCACTCACAAACACACCCATGGGCAATCACAAACACTCACTCACACACACACACACACACACACACACACACACACACACACACACACACACACACACACACACACACACACACACACACACACACACACACACACACACACACACACACACACACACACACACACACACACACACACACACACACACACTCACACACACACTCACACACACACACACACACACACTTAAGTGTACACACAAACACTTAAACACATGAAACTAGGGCTTGTACCACGTCCCTGCCAAGGGCCCTTTTATTTGTTATTCACGACTGGTAGAGTTTGCATTGTTACCTTACTATTAATAGTAATATTGCAATTCATTTACTCTAATATAAATAAAAACTCATATTTCAAATGTAGTCTTTTATCTTTTATAAATGGAGTCTGCGTGGGTAAGTGGTAAGAATGCTGTACTGTCAATATACTTGTAAAAAAGGGCCTATTATTTTATTAATGTGTATAAGATATATGATTAAAGAGTTATATTTTGGTATAAGCCATGTATAATTAAATCTACTTTTTGAAGACCCATAGTTCTAGGGGCCACAAAAAATAATAAAGTTTTGAATAACTTGAAATCTATTCAATTTCAGTTTTGAATTACTACAACCATTTGTACTTTGCTAATTTTTTATTGTGATATTCGACAGGCAGGTGTTACTGTGAGCACAAAAGAAGGCCTCGGACATTATTTAAAGGAATGTTTGATTCGGTGTGATGAAGATTCTAGTCTTCCTTCTGGTGCTCTAAATCGGCTTCTAGAATTAGCACAAGCACCTCAGGCTGATTCAAAAACTTGCCTTGTCTCAGTTCTTGTATTACAATCACCACTTCTTCGTCAGTTTTCTACTGAAACTTCAATAAGAATTATTAAAAAGCATATCAGAGACAGGTAGTCAATACTTTCTTATTTATGGGTAATGAATTATTATTTTATAAAGATGCTAATAACTAATTAATACACTAGTCACAATCTTTGACACTTCATACCAGAACTTTGCTGGGATTAAAGGATTTTTTGTCCTGATCAACTGTAGACTCAATTTTCTTGATTCCATTAATCCACTTCCTCCTTTTTGGCGTTTACACAGTCCTTCTATACTATAACACTGACTAACTCTTACTTCATATTAATATTTCTAAATCTTACTCTTTTCATTTCCCCTCCCCTCTTCTCAATAGCGCATATATTATATTTTGAAAATATTTATTTTTTTAATGCTTTTTATTATTATTATTTTTAAAAATCGTTGATATTTGTGCATTAGTGGTGGTGAACTTGACTGTTACGACGGACTTGCTCTATGTGTCTTATATATTGCACGGGGAAAAATAAATGAAGCAGGCCAAGTATTAGATCTCATAAAAGATAATAATTCCGAATTGATCGACCTTATCCTGGAGCATTGGACACTTCTTTTGGACAGCACAAAACAGGTAAGTTCAAGGTATTGTTAATATTAGGTTCGTTCCCCTCCAACATATAGCTCCCTATATAATCAATCGTCTTTATTACAAGTTAACGTAAATTTACAAAATTTTGCATGAATTTGCACTGTGTTATTGGTGATCTTTTTTTTTTATTTATTTATTTTTTCAAAATTCGTCAAACTCTTCATCAGTGGCCTAAGGTTTAGGTGCTTGGAAACTTTTTGCTAATGACCCTTCTTATTTAATACATAGTTGGAAATGCACTTCATCTTTATTTTTATATAAAAAATTTAAATATCGAGTTTGGTAATGACCAAAAAAAAAATTGAAAACTCTCTTTCTAAGGGAAATCTGCTAAAAAAAAAGTTTGCTAAGTCATTCATTTGAAGTATTATGCTCAAAAGCGAAAGTTGGACTCTCTACGAAGAGGAATAGAATCAATTAGAAGCAATGATAATGTTGATTTAATGCAAAATCATCTGAATAAGTTTCACTCAAAAGAACTTCTATATGTTATTCTAAATTGAAGTAAGTGTGTCGTTTATTGGCAAAGTTTTTTTCAAATATTAAGGCATGAATGTATTTAAAGATAAGAGGGGGTTTAGGGAGAGAAGGAGAAGTTATTTAATGGTTATTTTTTAACTTAGGTCCCAAAGTTATTTTTTGGAAGTATCAAACATGTCATAGATTTCGGTGAGTAGAGTACTATGAAAAGAGCAGATTTGGCGATGATCCCTCTGGTTGAAACTACAAGGTGTAGCCTATAGATCATGATGGCGAGTATATCAGATCCTCCATCCTCACTCTATCACCACTCAATACTTTGGTGACTCATTAATTTTTTCTTTAAGAGAAATTAAAAGTTATCATAATCCTCTCCTCTCCTACAGACAGTTTCAACCTATAAATTGAATTTTAAAATGTCATTGATGATGTTCTTTTTGTTTCAACCTTTGAAATTACAATTGGAACAATGCTAATCCTTTAAAACTTATTAATTAAAAAAGAACTAAAATGAAAAATAGGAGGCTGGAGGAAAAAAACATGAATGAAATGATGGGGAAATGTGTCAATCTATGCAATCAGACCACAATGTAGACCTAACACCTGTCATAGGTTTCCCCCCACACCCATAGGTTTTCATGGTAGATTATTTTTTTTTCAAAGTATTTCTATTTTTATCTGTGTCTTAAAAATGGATCCAGCGGAAGGATTTTACTTAAACTTGTAGAATATATTTTATAGGCCAATAATCACCTAAATTATTTAATTAAAAAGCTATCAATTATTTTGATTTCAACAATGAATAATTCAGTGTAGCAATTAAATTATTTTAAGGGCCGAAAGAAAGAAAATTTATTTTGGTCCAATACACAGGTATTACACAAAGCGTTACAAAATTATGATACTCACAAAATTATGATAGTTTCGTACCACCTTGGTTGCAGGCTAATGGCATAACTGTAGAACATATAACTATTGTATTTATTTATATATATGTTTACTAATTAATTATTATTATTATTATTTATTGACACCCACTTTTTGCAAATGAGGCTAATTGGGACGGGTAATCTACAGGTTACCACCCTTTTCTAGCCAGGCTGTGGAATTTAGGATGTTATTTAATGAATTCAATCACTAAATAATTTCCTTTGCCCAGGCGAGAATCGAACTCACCACTAAAGGTTTACCGTGTGAGATTAAGGTCAATGACAAGGTAACTCACATGGCTAACCTGAGCCCCTCACTAATGAAATAAAAACTACTTCATTAAAATCATTTTTGAGCATGACTTAATTCCTCAGTACTATTCATAACCTAAAGAGATTGTTTCTTTATTATGAATATGTTCTTTTACATTTTCTATTTGTAACTGAAGGTAGTGGAAATTATTTGTATAACTGTGACTTTTTTATAAATTTGTAGGGCTTAAAAAAAATGAGTACTGGAAAAGTCGATTGGGATGGTGTTACATTGTCAGAGCTGGCTGTGCTTTTCATCGACAAAAGGCCGAGGGATTTAGCTCTCATTCTGTCATCCCTTGTCGTCGACCAAACTGCTTTACACCTATCACATATCCTACAGGTAATTCCCAATTCGAATATTTTTATCAAACACTACATTATATATTAATTTTACTCGAAATTCTACATTTACATTATTTAAATATTATTACTCAATAATTTAAATTTATATTTCCACCTATTAATTATTGTTTGTGGTTTAGCAAATAGCCATTTAGGTGGTTTCCCTTAAGGAAAATGAACTATTGAAGTTATAAATTGACACAATTTTAAAAAATTTTGTATATCAATACTACCTAAACACGACAAAAATAAGGACCCCTAAGGTATCAATAAGGTGATTTCCATTAAGAAATCTGCTAAAATCAAGCCCACTTTATTTGTTGCATCATAAATACAATAGTTACGGAAAACGGAATAAGGCTTTCAAATAAACATGCACCTCAAAATATGTAGATAAAGCTTCCGTTGTGGACAAGGAAGTTTTAATGTATAGACCTCAAGACATATTAACTTGGCAGACGAATTACAAGTCTCACTCTAATAACTTACCTATGTTTTTCTTCACACTTCAGTACAGTCAGAATAGTTTGGGAATGTAAAAATCGTTTTTAGCAGTGCAAATAAACTTTGTATTGAATAATTATTTGTTCTTCATAATTAATCTTGACCCTGAATTGATTAGTATTAAATTGTTTCTAGTTTGCTGTTTGAAATTCAAAAAATATGCATATATTTCTTCTTTTAGGTATTTTTAACTTACCTTCCAGCAAGAATGGGCTCTGGAGGATGTGCTGTGACTCATGTTCTTCAGATTTTCTTGGAAAGAGTTTTTAATGGATGGAATGATATGGACCCGAATTGGCGTCCAGACCCAAGTGATATTCCTACTCTTGATGCCCTTAAAGTAATTAATAAATTGACGGTTTTTACTTCAAATATACTATTCTGTTCTAGAAATAATTCTTTATAACTAATCTTTAATGTTATTGTAGATCCTCATGAGGTCTTACCTCAGTGATATGCTTGTAAAATCTGAACTGAAGAAAACAAATGATTTGGAGGAGAAAGAAAAAGTGGATGTTGAAAAAATGTTTGGTGGAAAGCGACCTCAGTTCCTTGAACTATTACCCCCATTTTGCTATCCCGATGTCAATCGATCACAATTTACAAGTTTGCTCAAACTTCAGGTGTGATAATAACTTATAATTTAGAAATTTATTTTTTGTATAATTCGGCTTTGTATTATTTAAAAAAAAATAATCTTTTTCTAGTGCCTTTTATGTAGTGGTTGGTTAGAAGAAAGTGTCTTATCAGAATTAGTTCAATTTGTTAGTGAATTTATACCTGAAGATATTGGCTTCAATCTTCTAGTTCTTTCTCAGCCAATGAAAGCTGTTGAGATGATTATCAACAAATATCCAAAAGTTATTCCTCAATATAATAAGGTAAAATTATTCATCTCACTTTCTTTTTAAAATATTTATTTTTTAAAATTTGCTAGTATTTGAAAAACTATTTTTTTCTTAGCATTCTTTCAACTGGTTTCCTACAGGAGCTGGCATCCTGGAGGAGGTTATTTAATGTTGCGGGTGGCTTATCATGGGAGTAAAGCACCTTCAATATTCTGTGGGAAGTTCAAATCCCTAAAGTCCCTGCAGATACATTAAAAAAAAACAACTTAAATATTGCTAATTTTTTATTTGATAGGTTATATGGTGGCATGTCAAGATAAATAAAAATTCAAATGGTTTAGAGTCATTTTATTACCCGACTAGTTTCACACCCAGTTAATGCATCATCAGGAGTTAATGCAACTTGTGGTAAAATAAAGTCCATCCACAGTGGCTGTGTAAGCTAAGCAGATTTCGTACGTCCTGGTACAACACATTTGTGATTTCCTCTCACCACATATTCTCTATTACTATTTAAAAAATAAAATTGATGGGTAGAAGGTGGGGGGGGGGCTGAAAACAAGAAAGCTTGAATAACTCGCTTATTACTTGAATTACAGAAAAATTCATAGGACAACAATTGTAGAGCATCAATAGCTTAACAAGATTAGTAGTTATATAACATTTTACGATCCGAATTATAATAACGAAAATAATTTGAATTTTCGAGTTCCTGCCTCACTAAACCCCAACCATTCCATTCCCGATTTCAGCCAACAGCAAATACAATCTTTAGTGTTGTTATCATAATCAGCCGTTAACAAATATGATCTTTCTTTTTACATAAAAATAGTATATATCGATTGTGTTAACAGTGAGACAAAAATTGGTACCTCTAGAGCGGTAACAGATATATATATATATATATATAATTTTGAACAGACCTCATTATTCTCAACTACTAAGTAGGAACAATGGACATTTGAAGAAAGTTTTATAAAAATCGCATCATGAGTACAACCTTGATAGCAGATTTCCCTTAGGGGAAATCTCCTAAAACACAACTATATTTTGTGGTGAAAATATGACCTATTTAACTTAACTAATCTATGGTGGAAGGTCAACAAAAAATGAAAGCTTCAAATGATTATTCAAATCATCATTTTTATTTCTTAACTAGATTTGCTTCCATCTAACGCCCCATCAGAAGAATTACAAAACAAAGGAAATAAACTAACGGCTACATCTTTCTCTATGACCTTCCGCTAGCCGTACCAGTTGGTGAATAGCTTACAAAGGCGGGTTAAGTCTGTTGATTTATATCGATACGTCACAAAATAAAAATATATCGATTATCCCTAATGAAGTGTGGTCTAAATCGTAAATAAGAAATTTATAATTGAATAACTATCACTTTAAAGTTTCTAAGAAATTAATATATATATATAGATATATATATATATATATATATATATATATATATATATATATATATATAACTCACATGTTTTATTTCTGTTTTCTTATAGATCAATTTTTTCTATTTTTTATAATGTGCATATTCTCTTTTATCCTCCTTTTGCTTATGTTTCTTTCTTTTTCTATTATACTTAATTTTCAAAATCAAATTTATGGCTGTATTTAATTGCGTAATCGGCTAGGGCCGTGTTATTGTCCTAATGATCATCATTTATCGTGTGTTGTCTGATTCTTCTCTTGAGTAATTGTGATGATTCCCCTTTATAACTTTTATTCAATCCATACAATTTATTTTATATACATTATATTTGGTATCTGTTGATTTTAATTTATCTTTTTATCTTGTTTGTTTGTGTGTGTGTGTGTGTGTGTGTGTGTGTGTGTGTGTGTGTGTGTGTGTGCGGGCGAGCGTGCGTGTATATTTTGTACGCAAAGATAGTATTTCATATATTTTTAATTAAATTTGTCTGTTATAAGGCTAAGAAACTATTTTTAACTCTGTTACGTTATTTCCATAGTATTTGTTCTATATTTTGGCATATTAAAGTAAAAGTAAAGCACATCCTGGGGTTACCCACCAAATGTCCATCAATTTAAATTTTAATATTTTAACTAAGCTCATGAAAAATCGTTAAACTTGTCTGGTGTGTGTTCAAAGGAGAAATGATTTTTCCTACAAATCAGCTTTGATAAATAAGTTATTTTAAAAACCCTGAATAGTAGTTATCTCTTTTTATTTATTTATTGCTTCTGCCTGGGATTTTCTTTTCTCCATATACATAATTCTAACAATAATATTTATTGCAGGATATGCTATGTACTGAACCAGAATGGTTGCACTTGATAGCAACTCTTCAAACTAAAGTCGATGAAGAGATTGAAGGTGATAAAGAAAATGGAACTAAACTGTACTCTCAAATATTAGAAGGTACTATTTCTTCTGAATTGGTTGTTATTAATTAATATCAGGAGTTTATTAAAATTGAATTATTGAAAATTAAATGTCGTTCTACTGAATCATCTACGGTGTAATGTTGATTTGTATAGACATACAGTCATGTCTATTATTTTGAATATTTTTTTCTTTTGATAAATCAAATAAAGGATTCGAACGGCCAGTATAAATGTTACTGTTGTTATAGCTGTCGGTGAAGAGCGTCGTTAGTGGCTTTCGCAATACGAGATCTACTCGATCATCAGCCATTAACCCTAGAAGTACCAAGGGGGGGGGGGCTCCTTGAGCCCACAACTTTTTGTTTTTGTTCCCTATCACCCAATTTTAATGGGATATTTTTGATATTTTATGTATTCCTCAGAAAAACATCCTAGAATGAGGGGATAACAACAAAATGAAATAAAAAAATTTCTATGTTGAGAAAAAAAATTTTTTTTGACGTATGGGCTCGAGGAGCCCCCCCCTTGGTAATGTAAGGGGTAGTTATACACTTAAGTACCAAGGAGGGGGCTTCTCGAGCCCACTGATATTTAATACTACTTTTAACTAGTAATTCAAGTGTTATTAATTATATTGCTCAAATAATAATTACTATGATGTAATTTTAACATACACAAACCTTCTCAAGTTTTTTTTTCCCCCCAATAAAAAAATATATATATTCTCCCCTTATATTTTTTTTTCATATAAAAATATATTTCTGAGATGGTAATATATATAATATATAATTATTGCTCCTGATAGATACTTTTTAGAAAAGAGATGTGCACAAAAACTATAATTTGACTTACGTAGGAACTTTACAAAGCAGAAGGAAACATATTCCCGACATTTTGAAAAATGTCAAGGGAAGAAAGCTCTATTCTTCCCTATTTTTATACACTGATCCAAAATCAAACAAACCCCCTGAACACTTCAATCGTATATAACCCGAACTAGACCAACTAGAAATTTACTGCTTCTATCCACTCAACATCAAGACCCTCATATTGACCCCAAAATCCTAAGAAAAAAATCAGACATAAATCTATTTTATAATTATACTAAGGGAGGAATAGATACAATCGATTCCATGGTGAGACAATATTCTTGTAAAAGGGGGACAAGAAGGTGGCCATTGTCTCTTTTCTACTCCCTCTTGGACATAACAGCCCTCAATTCTTATTGTACAGTATTTACTCTTAAAAACACAACATGGAGAAGAAATAGTGCTTGCCGAAGAAAGTATTTTTTATTGGAACTATCTGAGAGTTTAGTAAAATTGTGTGTTGCTGAAAGGAGTGAAAATCTTCACTCCTTGGGCATTCCTAGATCTTCAGTGAAGGCCATGGAGCATGTTCTAGGGCGAGAACTGACTTATCCCCAATTGGAGGAACAAGGTTCATCAAGTGGAAGGCTAAGGTGTTACACTTGTGTTAGAGAAGACAAATCAAAAAAAGAAAAATACAACAACCTATCAAAATCTAAACAGTGTTGCTTCAAATGTAAACGTTCAGTGTGTAACAAACACCCGGAAAAAAAATTATTGTGCAAAAGCACCAATAATTGCAATTATGAATCTGATAATTAGATTTTCTTAAATTATTATTCTATTATAATGTTATAATAACTTAGATATAGATAACTTTTTATTCTAACAATGTTTAGATATGTTCCTCTAGTAGAATACATTTTTTTTTTAATTTAAAGTCATCCTTTTTTCCCCATCCGAACTTTTTTTTTAATTCTTTATTTAATTTTTTTTCATTTTTTTTTTTCACAGGTGTCATAAGAAACGTTCATTTAACATAATCCAATAGAAATAAAAAATTTAAAAAAATTATAGAACCAAAATAAAAGTTTTTTAAGGTTGTGGGCTCAAGGAGCCCCCCCCCTTGGTAATCCATGCGACCTGGGAGAGGTCGGTAATACTATCGGAGAGTGGTAATACTAGAGGTCGGTTAACGATGCTCTTCATCAACAGATATGACAACAGTATTTTTTTTTGTTTACTGTATGTATGGAATTAATAGATTTTAGTTGGGCAGAAACCTCTCAATATTTTTATACTGAAATTACTTTAAATTCTTACCAGTGAGTTATGTTTTATTCCAATGCTTTACTTACTACACTTATATCTTTTCATTTTCTGATAGAAACTAGAGTTTACGTTGGTGATTTTGTACTATCCCGATTAAAGTTTTTATTTCACATTTACAGTTGATATTCAACCCAAAATTACTGTTTTTTGTTTTTGAGTATAAAGCCCCCCCCCCTGAAGCTTTTAGGGATTAAAGATCATGCTTTTGAAACGCCCTCAATTTGAGACAAGAGAAATGGCTAGGAAGGATGACTGTATTTTAGAATACAATGGATGGAATGACAAATGCTACTGTAATATGAATACTAAAGAACATGAATTGACTTATATTTGTAGTAAATATTAGTTCCTTTTCTATTTTTACAATTATTTCCTTTGGAGTATCTACTCCTTCATTGTTCATATTTTTTTGGAATGCTTTGAAAGAGAGAAACTCTTCATTCATTTTTTTTACCTTTCAAAAGTATGCCAAATATATTTAGAAAGTTTTTCTCAATTATGTTTGATTCTTTTATTTTTATGCTTGGGATTCTCTGAAATTTTCTGCTTTACACTTTTGTACATATTTCATGTTCTTTACTAAGGATTACAATATGTTTGTGCCTAAAGTAGCAAACTTCTACCGGAAAAACATAACATCTACAGCTTATGTAATCAAATAAACCAAAACGTAATTTTAGTCGTTCCATTAGCTAAATTAACTAGGTTGCCAGATTTCCAGAAGTATGTATCGATTTACTGTTTATACTGCAGGTCATGCACTTCACAATTCTCTAAATGCAATTGAATAATTTTTGTATGATGGCATGGAGCATTTAATCCACAGACATACCATGCTCAAGCCATAAATACAAAAACCGAAGACATTCTATCAAAAATTGCAGGACATTTGAGTAATACAGAAGTATTAGTTTTTGTAATCAATATTAGTATCTGCCCCTAAGAATATTGTAAACAATGAGGGGTACATGGTTATACGAAAAACGGAATATAACTCCAAAATATGGGTAAAAAAACAGTAGCCTTGGCAGGTGTGTGTATGTATGAGTATATTATATCTTTCTTCTATTTTTATATTTGAATTACGGTTCTCCTTTAGTCTTGATTACATTTGAATTTCATTATCTCAACATTAACTACAGCAATAATCGTTCTCTCTGTGTCCCTTCCCCCCTCCCTCTACCTCTCCCCTCATCCCTACAAATACTAATATATGGTATATGATTTCAGAAGTTCTAAATGATTTGGCTAGAAGTCTTAGCTGCGAAGTGTTTACAAGAATAGTTCCAGCTGGGAAGGAATTCGAGGGTTATATCTTGACATGTCAACAAACGGCGCATGCTTCACATCTGAGAGATGTAATAAAAGTCACTGGGCACAAGTTAATGGCAACGCTTAACATTAAAACATTTACCTGAGCCCAACTTCTCTCAGATGCCCTTCAATACTTACCAGAAGGAAAAAAGTTTACAATTGAATGGGGTAAACTCAAAACCTAAATATTCTATGGAATGTTTAGCAACTTTCTAAGATTGTATTTGGTGTCTGAGAATTGTCAATTAAGCTTCATTGTTGAAATGAAATGTTATGAGTCTGTTGAATTCCTGATTTAAGAAAGTTATGTATTGAAGTGTCACATTATTTTTAATGAAAAGCCAAAACATATAATTGTTGAATATTATTAATTTACTTTATATTACTGTTAAACAATTGATATTGCGTATCTTAAAGATGTTCTATGTTGTCATATTGATTATGAAAAAAGGTATTGAACTTTTTAAAGGTTGGTGCTCTAACTAAAGTGTATCTAGTGAGTTATACCTTGCTTGCTTTGCTCTGTTCAACATAATGGAAAGCAAGCATAGTATAAAACTGCTATTTTCACTCTCCATTTGTTTTGCAATTACCATTCAGAGATGCTGCTTAATAATTAGTTAGCATACTAAATATTTTTTTTTTAATCTTAGACTTATTAGAACCATTGTTATTCCCTTGATTCAAAATTGTTTCGAATGATTTAGTGAAATTAAATACTGTGATAAAATAATCATTCCCTTACAAAGTATTTCTCCTACTAATAAAACCCCTTTAGTTAAGGTTTCCCTTTCAGAACAAAATTGTTACATATTACCTTCAATAATATATACATTTGTAAATAGTTCTTATTAGAATACTTCTTATTATTTACTGTACAGTAAATACAACTGTATAGTGAGTACAACTGTTTGCTTTTATACAATGAAAATGTCTTTTAAATAGTTGGAGTTTTTCTTTTTTTGAAATTGTTCTTGTAAAGAAGTGGTTGTTGAATAAGGCCATATAGAGAGCTTTTCCTTTTTCCATTTCAATATGTTCCACCTTCTAAACAGTTTAAGCTCTGTTTCCTGACTTTCTAGGTTACAGAGTACTGTTCCATAGCCAGTTCAAAAAAAAAAAATGTGCGTGCGCATGTGTGTGTGTGTTTCGAGCGTGTTTATTTATGTATATTTATAGTCTTCTCATACTCATCCTCAGTCGATGTCTGGATTATGGACATGATGAGGCATCAATTGTGCCTTTGCCTTTTCAAGCCACGATTAGCCGATTCCTGATGTCCATCGATGAGTTTGGAACCGGCCCCTATATCCTGTTCTGTATCCCTTAATCCAGTCTGCATTTCCACTATCAAACCTTTTTGTCTGACAAGTGTCTGCAGTTTGGTGAATTTAAAACCGTTTTCTCTGATCGATTAGTTTGGACATGGGTTCTCTAATAATTCTCTCTTGATAGTAAATTACTTATGGTTGAATTTAAATTATGGAAATCTTCTACCTCTGGAGACTTAGTGAATTTTAATTTCTTATGGATTATCAGATAATCCTGTCCGGTGAGAGTAAAGGCAAATTCTTTAATGTTTTTATTTTATTTGGACCTTCCATTCTTTTTTAAACAATTTTGTCTTCTTAAATTCAATGTTGTTCACTTTGTCATTCATTTGTTGCAACCATAAGCCACCCATTCAAAAAATTAAACTCTCCTTTATTTGAAAAGAACAAGGGAAAATATAGCATAAGTTCTCAAAAAATACAATAAAAACATATTTTTTCTACTGACATTAAAATAAGTTACATGTTCCTAAGTTCAAATGATGACATGCAGGGATATATAGCCCATTGGAAGGAATTAGATTGGACAAATAGCAAGATTGTCTTAGCTTCACCTGATTAAAGTACTAGATACGTTGAAACAGATAGTGAATAAAGTATATGTTTTATCCAAAGTAACAAAATATGAGATCAGAGAAGCCATTGATTCGCAAAATGTTAAAACAATTTTAGTAATACAATGTTGAGTGATCGATGATACACGATCGAAAATAGGAAAAGAAAGTCTTCCTGCATTAAATGTTTATATTTGAATACTGGTTTCACAACATTAGTGACATCTTTAGGCTAAAAATACAAAATTATGAATAATTTAAGCTCAACAGTATAGACATTTTAACATCTATAACCATTTCAATTCTAATAAAGAAACAATATAAACTGAATAATTTATTACTGATTTCACATAAATCTCGTAGTAGCATATTTGATATGTTTGTGATAATTTTATTTCTAAAAAAAGTTCTTTGAAAATATGTGAAACACCCTTTATTATTATTAAAAGAAATATATTACTAGAGATATTGTTCTCTCTATATGAGGTAACTTTACTATTAAATCGAATTAAAAGTTTTTCTTTTTCAACAAATATGTAGCTAGAATTTAAACCAAAAGATTCCAAACTCATTCTCAATATAATTATTTCCCTGGTACTACATTCGTTGGTGGCCTTGGGCCTTAGCCATCACCATTTTTCACATTTTAGTAGTCACCATTCTCCGTTTTATGGATGTTCAACCTCTGCAAGTCCTCATCTAAGCCATTAAGCCATCATTACATGGGCTTATTTCTTTCACTACTTTCTGTATCATATGGCATCTATTCGAATTCGAATAGTTTCATCGATTCATGGAGTACACACTTCTTACTTGCTCATCATTTAAGTGTCAGGAACGAGTGGTAACAGAGAACAATAAGATAAAAGTTGACTTTGTAGCTATTATGGTTACTGGTTCAAGCCCTGCAGAAATGTCTCCCAGTGAAGGCCTTCTCTGAGAAGGCTGATTTAACCGCAGTAAGGTTTATTATACCCACGTCATGTATAGCAGATGCACATGGTCTCGCAACAAAGAAAACAGGAGAGTACTGTTGGTCTGAAAATGCAATAAATATTTTGTGCCATCTAGAAGTAGCACAGTAGGCAGATCAGAAGCTGGACCGATGTTATGGAATTCATGCATTGGACAGTGAAAACAATAATTACATTAGTGATTTCTTACTTTTTACACATAGGTTTGATTTAAAAGAAAGGTATAGATTAAGCCTTTCGAGGGATTTTTGTGATGTTATTTGTGGCAGTTGGTGACGGCTGAGTCCAATGCCAAATGCATATCTCTAGTTCAACTCCTTGCTGGTAAAACTCAGTCTCAAAGCAGAAAAATTACTTTTTCTTAAAAATGGCTATTAGTCTCGAATCAGAAAAATGTCACAAAAGTGGCTATCAGTCTTGAAAGGGTTAAACTAATAGAACATAGTAAACAAATAGTACAAATAAGTAGTTTAGCCCACTAGATCAAATAATTATATCATACAGGAGTGTAAATGATGAATGTTGGAGTAAGTGATGAAAGAATAAATTTGTAAGATCGTTTGTGGCATACTGTCAGAAAAGGTGGGGGAAGGCACCCTTTATAAGCCTTCCCTTTCTAATTTACTCAATTCCTGATTGTATTTCAGCCCTAGAAACACTATTTTTTTTTATAGCAGGACAATTTGAATTTGTTTTCTATAATTCAAATTAACAATGATGACAAAACAAAACAAAATTCATCTGTTATTTATAAAACTCATTTGTCATTATACAGTTATACTAAGTTCATTTTAATGTAATTGTCGATTTAAGTAGTTACAAGGATAGTAGCTTCAACTTCTGTTCGCAGTAGGTACTTTTAAAAATTCTTTTCCAAAAATGTTAAAAGTAATAATAGAATTCATGGTACTGACATCGATATAGGACTTAATGTACAGCCCTTCACTTATACAAATATGCCACTAGTATTTTGTTCATTAGTATTTATTAGGAACTTTTTTTTTTTTTAATTGAGTGCAAATATTAGGAAATAGTTGAATTAATGTAACTAACTAATCATCAATCATTTTTATTGGAGGGTTTCCTTCTGGTTTTCAAGTTAATGTTTTAATTTAATGACAATTTTATTTATAAACTTCCTTTTGTGTATCCTGTTTGAATAATAATATATATATTATTTGTACGGAATTAGATATTGATTTATTAAAACTAGTTTTCTGTTAGAAAAACAGAAGATTATCTCTTATGTTACCAAAATGCAGAGAAAATTATGGTTGTTATGTGATACTTTAATTAAATGTGATTTCCATTGAGTAAAACTACTCCAACAATTAGCATAAAAGATTTGATATTTTTATGCCATTTCTATTACTGGGAAATAACTCTCTGAAATGTTTTAGTTCTTGGGTTTTTACAAAGAATAAAGCATATATATGAAATCTCTTCAATGTAAACCCTTTTTTCTTTTGTGAAAATTTATTTATAAGTTTTTATTCCATAATACATTAATATAATTTAATACTACAAATGTCAATCATGTTAAACATTTTTTCTTTATTTAATTATTTATTTTATCTTTATCTTTCATTTGTGGGCGGACAGCAGTAGTGTGTAATTTGGATTTTTCTTTCAATAGGAAGTAGAAGAGAGTCGCTCAAATATATTTATTTGAGCAGCTTTCTTCTTCCTCATTTCGGTTGAAAAAATATTTTGTATTAAATATAGTAAGCTGTCCACTTACAGATGATATCCGTATCCCTAGAAAAGAAACCTAGAAAATACTCAGTCCCTTTGGTTATTTATTTAAAGCCCACAAAAATTATTAATTATTGTTTATGCCTCCATAAATGTTATTAATTTTTAAGAAAATTGTTGAACTTAAAAGTTTATTTTAATTACTTTGATTTAATATGAAGTCTCCCTTATTGTGTGCATTTTATTTAAATTATAATTATTTTAAAGACGTTTACACAATTTCTGATATTGTACTAGTCTTTCCATTTCTATACTTTTAGCATTTCAGTTATTTGTTTAATTTAGTATTTTTTAAATTTAGGATTTGTTTTATTAATTTTTTAAGGATGATACTTCTATCTTATTAATATTAAAATAAGCTTAAAAAGTAATTAAAAACTCGAGAATTCATATTAAAATTGGCTACAAGCTTATTAACAATTAATGATAGATAAATTCTAATTATTTAGATACAATTATTCTTTTACTTTTTGTTTATTGTTCCCATAATATTGTAAAATGAAATAAACTTGAAAAATAAATAAAACATAGTTGTAAAACAAGAATATTTTAAGATATTGGATCATATAACTAGTGTATTAATGATACATTGTTCCATTGATTGAGTTTACATTGTTCCCAACAGAAAACTAATGAAATAAATTGTTCCCAATGAAAATTGGTGAAGCACCTGTTGTTCATTCTCTCTCTCCTTTTTTTCTAATCCCCACTTTACCTTGAGGCTGCACTTTTTACCCTATGCTCTCTCCAATTTCTTGTTTATAATGTCGGTGCTGACCAATTCATAGGGTTCTGGGGTATAACTGCAAACTTAGGTTTAGCCGGCTGTGGTCGTAGAGTGTGCATTCTTTTAGTATGTGCAGCGATGTTTCGTTATTCTCACCGCAATCACAACACGGGCTGCGCTTCTTTTTGCATTTATATAGGTAGTGGCCAAAATCCCCGTGGCCGGTCAGGAATTGGCGAACATCCATTCCCTTTCTAGTCTGAGTGCGACTGTCAGGAAGAAGGCTTTGGTCGTGGATCCTTTGGTGGTTTCCTGCCACCGCTTCTTCCATTCGCTAGTGACGTAGCTGTGTGCTGCTTTCCTTACTCTCTTCTTAAAGTAGGGTTCTTCTCGGTCGATATTCATCGCATCTAGGAGGTGTAGAGGTTGGAGGCTGCCATCCTCTTATCGTCCATCTTTCTGCCACCTTGGCCCGTATCACAAGGAGCGGTGCCCGCAATAATTTGGACTGCTTTGTTAGAGGTAGTTCGATATGCCTTGCATATTCTTAGCAGGACCTGTCTTTTATCTTTAAGGAGCGTTCCTTTTAAGCATTGGACCCCAGGCTGTGACGGCATACAGGACTGTGCTTAGATAGCATACGCTATACATCTCAGCAGTTGGCTTATAGTGCAGTCCCCATGTGCCCCTTGACATGCTCTGTAATGTGTTTATGACACTTCACTTTACCCTGCAGCGCATCAACGTGTGGCTCTGGTTTGAAATGCTGTCCCATGCTGACTCCAAAAAAAGTTACCCTCTCTGGGAATTTCACGATTGTCTGTCCTATTCTAATCCTGGGAGGATGTCTTTCATCGAAGTGCCCCCTCATTACTAAGGCACACGTTTTCTCGACTGGAATATTTAGTTTTGCTTCCTTCAGCTAGTCGGTGATGATGCTGATCGCCTCCACCGCTTTCCTAACAACCCCCTCTCTTGAGCTACCTTGAAACACCGTGGCACTGATTCCCGATGCTGCTATAGCACGCATGAGATCATCATCATCACGCATCAGTGCCAGCCAGCATAGCGGTCCCAGAACTGCTCCTTGTGGACTGCCATTCGTGATATTTAATGCGGCCCCTGGTCCATTCCCTTCGCGGATGTAGGCCTTCCTGTCTTCGAGGTAGCTGCTTATTAAGGGGTGAATGTTGTTCGGCAACTTCATCCCCTGAAGGGACGCCAAAATCCCCTCCACGCATTATCATAGGCTCCTGCTATGTCTAGGAAGCCTTCTTTCAAGCGCCTTATGGCCGTTTGTGTTGATCGCCCTGGGATGCCTCCGTATTGCCTGGCGCTCAGCTTGCTGACGAAAAGCGAGATACTAGTGTTTTTAATAAGCGTTTCCAGAACCTTTCCCAAGACTGGGAGCAGGTATATTGGCGTGTAGCTTTTGCGGAGCCTGAGTTCTGGGGTCCTTTTTTTTAAAAACAACACTATAGCCGCGATTTTCCATATTTTCGGAAAATACCCAATTGACAGGCAGTTATTCATTACAGTCCTCAGCTGGTCTCCTATCACGGGCATTGCTTGTTGGATCAGCTGAGCGCATATCCCGTCCCCGCCGGGTGTTCCTTTTTTCCTCATTTTTGCCACGGCGATTTCGACGTCCAACCTATCCCAGTCTGGAGTGATCTCGGTGCCTACCGGAAGCCTCATTGTGGATCTTAACCTTGCCTGCGATGGGTCGTCCTCGCCAAGTATCTGCCCAAGATGCAGATTCAGTGTTTGTCGGGTACCCTTTACTTTCAACGGTGGGTAATGCGGCGAACCTAGCCGTCTGCTGTTTGATTGCCCTGTACGCAACGCCCGTTTGCTGTGATGTCCTCCACAAACGAACGCCAGGACTCCTTTTTGCCCCTTTTACAGGCGTATGCGTTTTTGAGTTTTTTGTATAGCTGCCATAGCGCGTGACGTAATTCTGGTTCTGCGCATCTGGGCGATCTTTCTTGTTCTATTTACTAAGGCCCTAGCTGCGCTAATTTCGTCATTCCACCAGGGATTTTTGTCGGATCGCTGATTATGACATTTGAAATTCGCTTTCGCCGCAGTAAGCAATGTGATCTGGAGAGCTGGCTTGGGACTGTACGTCGGCTTGATGGATTGGGAAAGCCTGCTGAGTCACACTCAAGAAGCGGCATTGGGCAAGTGATTCGTTATCTTTTAGGGCGAATTTCCTGACCGAGCTGGTCCTCTCCGGCGTCCCTTCTGTTTTCAGCCTTAGACTTATGGTGGCGTGGTCACTGATGGTATTATGGTCAATGGCCTAGCTTCGACCTTCTGATCAAGTCGGGCGTGACTAAAGTTACATCTATATGAGATCACCGAAGGTGGCCCTGAACGTGGGTGGTGAATGTCATTAAGCACCTGGAGTCCACACTCTGTGATGACGTCAGCCATTATTCTTCCTCTCAGGATCGTCTATTTAGAGCCTCATTCTACATTCCAAGCATTGCAGTCTGTACAGATTGCCACCCTCTTTTTCTAAAACGTGTTCAGCAACGCCCTGAAGGTCGCGGCATACCTCCTTCGCAGCGAGTCCGCTATTCCTCATGTTAATTTGGACTGCCGTCAGACCTCCTCTGGACTCACTCTTGCGTTCCACGTACGCCATATTCAATAGCCCTAACTCTGCTCTTTAGGTATCCTAGGTAGACTTGGCAATTGCTGTCGTAAGCTTGGTGATCTGTAAGATTGGTTCTATACAATGTTTTGATCCGACGTATAGTAACGGAGATATTTTGAATTTCCGAAAATCCTTCCTCTAACCCCCCCCCACCCACTGGTCCGATTTCAGCCGTTAACGAACTTGATCTTCCTTTTTACAAAAAAGTCCGTCACGCAGGGGCTGCGTAAACTAAGCAGATTTCCCATGTGGTTTTACAATAGAGAAATCTGCATACTCGTAACACAACACCACCTTGAGTAAATACGAACGGTAATGGGAAATCTTTCAGTTAATTTTAATAAATTCCCAACTGAAGCAGCTTCTGAATTGTAAGTATAGTTTATATTTTAATAACTCAAATTTTAGTAGTCCAAGAACTAAAGAAGGGGGGGGGGCGGTTGAACAGAACGTATTTGCATAAATCTCACAAAGTAAGGAAGGTAAGGTAAGGTTAGAAACGACAGGTAAGATTATAAGGAGCTTCCACCTGAGCCGAGCAGTTACGAAAACGGCTGAACTAATCCGAACGATACCCGACTACGTGTCCCACGACTTCATAAAAATGCAAATATCTCGGTTAATATTCAAGATAGAGAATAAATGTATATACCAATATTTATAGTAAATATAATTTGCAATAAGATTGTTTTTATACAATTTTTCGATCCGATGCATAATAACGGAGATATTTTGAATATCCCCTCTAAACCCCCTCTCTCTGGTCCGATTTCAGCTATTAACGAACTTGATCTGTCTTTTTACATAAAACGGTTAAATATCGAGTTTCGTAACGATCAAACAAAAATTGCGACCGCTAGAGCGTTAACAGACATATATATATATGTATATATATATATATATATATATATATATATATATATATATACATATATAATTTTGAACGGACCTCATTTTCGTCATTTCCTGGGTAGGATCGATGGACATTTGAAGAAATTTTTCGAAAATCACATCACGAGTACGACCTCAATAGCTGATTTTCCTCAAGGGAAACCTGCTAAAAGGATTAAATATCGAGTTTGGTAACGATCAAACAAAAAATTTTCGAAAATTGTGTCACGAGTACGACCTCAATAGCAGATTTCCCTCAAGGGAAATCCCTAGCTACCTTCCCTTCATGACTAGAGCCTTGGTGCCCCCCACCCTAGCTACCATCCCCACATGTCTAGAGCCTTGGTGCCCCCCACCCTAGCTACCCCCCCCCCATGTCTAGAGCCTGGGTGCCCCCCACCCTAGCTACCTTCCCCTCCTGTCTAGAGCCTGGGTGCCCCCACCCTAGCTACCTTCCCCTCATGTCTAGAGCCTGGGTGCCCCCCACCCTAGCTACCTTCCCCTCATGTCTAGAGCCTGGGTGCCCGCCACCCTAGCTACCTTCCCCTCGTGTCTAGAACCTGGGTTGCCCCACCCTAGCTACCTTTCCCTAATGTCTAGAACATGGGTGCCCCCACCCTAGCTACCTTCCCCTCATGTCTAGAAGCTGGGTGCCCCACCCTAGCTACCTTCCCCTCATGTCTAGAACCTGGGTGCCCCCCACCCTAGCTACCTTCCCCTCATGTCTAGAGCCTGGGTGCCCCCCACCCTAGCTACCTGCCCCTCATGTCTAGAGCCTAGGTGCCCCCCACCCTAGCTACCTTCCCCCCATGTCTACAGCCTGGGTGCCCCCCACCCTAGCTACCTTCCCCTCATGTCTAGAGCCAGGGTGCCCCCCACCCTAGCAACCTTACCGGACTGTCGTTCGCCTGGGTGCCCCCCCACCCTAGCTACCTTCCCCTCATGTCTTGAGCCTGTGTGCCCCCCACCCTAGCTACCTTCCCCTCATGTCTAGAGCCTGGGTGCCCCCCACCCTAGCTACCTTCCCCTCATGTCTAGAGCCTTGGTGCCCCCCACCCTAGCTACCTTCCCCTCCCGTCTAGAGCCTGGGTGCCCCCCCCCTCCACCCTAGCTACCTCCCCCTCATGTCTGGAGCCTTCCACCAGTACTGTTGAAACTGTTTTCTGATTCTCCAGTACTGCGCATGACCTTGAGGCATCTGTGAGATCCCGCGCGACTACCTTTGTAAGTAGTGCTGTGGCAGATTTACAGGGAGCTTAAAAGTATAAAAAATAGGGTAATAAATTCGCTTATAGGAAGGAGGACACCTTGGTTTCCTATGTCCCAAGAAATAAGTCCAAAATTAAAAATGTATTGGCTATATCAAGTATTATTATTATTATTTATTAACATCCACTTTTTGCAACTTAGGCTAATCGGGACGGGTTATCTACAGGTTACCACCCTTCTCTAGCCAGGGTGGGATTTTAGGATGTTATTTAATGAATTTCGTCACTAAATAATCTCCTTTGCCCAGGCGAGAATCGAACTCGCCACTCTAGGTTTACCATGTGAGATAAAGGTCAACGCTTTAACTCGCATGGCTAACCTGAGCCCCAAAATGCAAGTATGCATTTTGATGGAGAAATAAATGAGAGAACAGAAGAAAAGAAAAAGCCTTCCATTATAACACATTATAATCAAACCAAAGTAGGTGTGAACATATTGGATAAAATGTGTTCACTTTATAATGTATCTAGATATACCAGAAGGTGGCCTATGCCAGTATTTTTTCCTTTCTGAATATTGCGGGGATCAATTCCCAAGTCATTTATTTAGGAAATGGTCATATTTCATTTTAAAAACCTACCTATTTTATTTTATTTTATAAACCTGACTATATAATGTGTATCTATAACATATGTATATCTCAATTTTATATTGTGTAAGCCAAGATAATGTGTGAAATATTTTTTTTTTCATATTATATAATAATAAATCATGTATATTCTTCATATAATGCATCAATTATAACTTTTATACAAATACTAGTACAGGGTTAATTAAAACTACCCTTCATACTTTAATACGCCAGGAAAGGTGGTTAGTCATCTGAGAGATGACAGCGCCCACCCTTGTACTGACGAGGGGCGCGCCTACTACAATGTTGAGAACTGTCAATGTTATTATAAAACTCCTTCGGCGTTATCTACTAAAGTATTTATAAATAATAATCTTAATGAGCTTTGTGCTGGGATAATTCAGAATTTAAAATATATGGCCATTTGTGGCCAGTTTATTTAATGCAATATCTGATTCATTACAATTTTCATAATTCAAGTATTACAAGTGTTATTTTTCGTTTCTTGTTTTCTGCCTTCAGTAAATCCTCTTCTATTCATCAGTCATCTATTTTATTGGGCGCTAACGATTGAACCGAACTTAACAAAACTCGGCATTTCAATTAGCATTAATTCTTCCGTGATTATAAGCTATATTAAAATGTTTAGGTTAGAATGGGAGTGGCGGTTATAAGGGAGACCTGAAATAAAAATTCGCGATATTTCATTGTCTATTTGTTTTTCGACAAACATGCACATAACAAAAGTTGTTTACTTTGTTATTTAGATTAACTAGTAAGTACTATTTTAATTATTGCTATGCAAAATAGTGCATAGCAATAACCATTGTAAAATAATATAAGAACCACAGTACAACAATTATAATATAGTTTAACAAACAAATACACCATACTATAAATATATAAAACATACAAAAGGCTGTGACCCTGCTATGTAAACAAAAACAAAGAAGGTTACTATAACCCTAGTCATAGTGCAATAAGAATGTATACTAGTCTGTAAATATATTTAGTCTTGGTAAGTAATAATAAGGAAAACACACCCTTTTATAACAATGTATAACACCAATGTGCAATATTATAATGTAGTACATGTAATTTTTACAGCCCTGAGGAAGAGAAAATAAAAATTCTCGAAATATTGGCATAAACTAAGATTCATTTCACCAACATTGACCAAAGCTCCGAAAAGAACAACACACCACATATAAATACAACCTGGTCGAAAACATCAGCACAATTATATATATATATATATATATATATATATATATATATATATATATATATATATATATATATGTCTGTTAACGCTTTAACGGTCGCAATTTATGTTTGATCATTACCAAACTTCATATTTAAGCGTTTTATGTAAAAAGAAAGATCAAGTTCGTTAATGGCTGAAAACGGACCAGTGGGAGGGAGGTTTAGAGGGGGATTTTTGAAAATTCGAAATATCTCCGTTATTATGCGTCGGATCAAAACATTGTATAGAATCAATCTTATTGCAAATTAAATTTACTATAAATATTGTTCTATACATTTATTCTCTATCTTGAATATTAACCGAGATATTTGCATTTGTATTCTGTGTGGTCGGCAGGAGTCTGCTATGTCCGCGACTATCCACTGAGAGCTAGTGCGGCCGTTTCCGTAACTATTCGTCCCTCGTGAATAGGTCTAGAGATTCCTTACTATTACTGTTATTATTAGGCAGATTTCTCTATTGTAAAACTTCACGTGGGAAATCTTCGTAGTTTACGCAGCCCCTGCGTGAGGGAATTTTACTTTATAGGACGGTACATTATGCTGATGACGTCAAGCGGAGGTGGATGGTAAGAGAAAGGATTCTTGGATATATTGATTGTGGAGGGGCTAGACAGCGAGGCAACATTCTAACGCCTCAACCTCCATTCTTACACAACACCGTCAACCGTAATACAGCATCCCTAATTTCCTTATTATACTTGAAATTAAACTGGAAAAAAGCATTTTCTTAAAGTCCTCAAAGGATGTTTAAGAATTAAGACTAGGAAGATATCAAACCGATTACAGAATCGGAGAAACATGATGGTCCTTCGTTGAAACGTATGGAACAATGACCAAATTTAAAACATTCTCATTATCAAATATCAGATATGAGTAGAGGTACATTTTAGCAAATTTCTCTTAAGGGAAATCTGCTATTGAGGTCGTACTCATGACGCGATTTTCGAAATTTTTCTTCAAATGTCCATCGATCCTACATAGAAGTATTCTAAAAGAGGTCCTTTCAAAACTGTATCTCTCTCTCTCTCTCTCTCTCTCTCTCTCTATATATATATATATATATATATATATATATATATATATATATATATATATATATCTATCTATCTATCTATATATATATATATATATATATATATATATATATATATATATATATATATATATTTGTCTTTTACCGTTCTAGAGGTCGCAATATTTGTTTAATCGTTACTAAACTCGGGATTTAATCGTTTTATATAAAAAGAAAGATCAAGTTCATTAACGGCTGAAATCGGACCAGTGGGAGGGGGGTTTAGTTTGGGGAATTTCGGAAATTCGAAATATCTCCGTTACTATACGTCGGATTGAAAAATTGTATAGAACCAATCTTATTGCAAATTAAATTTACTATAAATATTGTTATATACATTTATTCTCTATCTTGAATATTAACCGAGATATTTGCATTTTTATTAAGTGTAACGGACGAGCTATGGTCGCTTCTATTCTTTCCTAGGCTAGTTCGGCCGTTTCCGTAACTGTTTCGCACTCGTATGGAGATTTCTCTATTGTGTAACTTTACGTGGGAAATCTGTTTACGCAGCCCCTGCGTGACGGACTTCTTTTCCATCCAGTCGTTCCAACTAGCGGCAGTTCGGCAACCTTTGAAAATTCCAACCTCTGGTCTGAATATAATGCAATTCTTACGCACATCAAAATGTCAATATCACTCTCATCTGAATCACCTAATCTTATACAACTAGGTTCGTGCCCTTTGGAGTTGAACATTGTACGTTCCTGGGATGGAGTTGCTCTATTCACCACTAGATGGCATCTGATTAATGGAGGTGCCCTCCTCAGTGGTAGTCTTCCTATAGTGATACTCATATACTGAAACTAGAAATAAAAGCACTCTGGATGCAGCTTGGAATGTTTAGTTTTCAACCTTCAGTAAACCACTACTCCTACTCATTTCCTATTAACAATAAACTTATAACATGAACATAAAGAGGTTATAACCTCTTTATTCAAAGCTTAAATTCCAAATATTGTTTCCATGGGACCTTTATTATGCGAGATATATGCAAATTCGTAGTGCGATGACGTCGTAAATTATGGTTACATGTTCTTATTTCGTAAGTGTTCATTTGACCTATGCCATATTCGATATTTAACCGTTTTATTCGACACTAAAGAATATCTGTGTTTTGTAAAAATCGGATCTTTCATAGTGTGCGGGGAATTCGAAAATTCAAAATATGACCGTTTTTATGAGTCGGATAGTAATATATTGTTGCGAAAACTACGTACATGAAAGATTAAGAGATAAGCACATATTTAAGAAGTACGAAGTAGATGAAAGGTGCCGACCGATGGTCTGGCCTGTCCTCGGCAATACCCGCCGCGATCTTGAAGGTCTAGACCATTCCACTTTGATGTTTTCCGCCAAGCTATAAAAGGGACCAGCCCGCCCCGAGATTAGTTTGTTCTCAGCTCTCTTCAAGCGATCAACAGTGCGTCTTAGTTGCAGTGCGGTAAAGTGTTTTATTTGAAGAACAGTGTTGTGCCGTGATTCTGCAAAGAACAGTATTGTGCCGTGTTTAAGTAAAGGGCAGTGCAGTGCCATTAACTTTGTGAAGATCAGTGCAGTGCCGTGCTTTTGTGAACTTCAGTGATCGTGAGTGAGTTATTGGACTGTGTAATCTGAAGAACAGTGAAGCTATCAGTGCATACTGTGAGTAGTAATTAAGAATAATTAACCAAGTGTGTAGTGCATTGGTAAATGAATTGTGCAGTAATAAAAACTGATAAAGCTTGAGTTTGTTTAATTTTGCAATCCAAAAGAACTCTAATAAACAACGTTTATTACTGATTTTGTAGTAAACGTAACAATATTATAGAATCAATTTTGATAAAGTATTGATGCTCTACAATTATAGTTTTGTGCATTTTTTTTTGTAATTCAAGTACTAAATGAGTTATTTCTTCATTCATTCACTAACTCCTCCCCCCTCCTTCACATCGTTTGTCAGATTTCCATTGTGGGAAATTAGCTATGAGGCCGTACTCATGACGCGATTTTCGAAATTTTTCTTCAAATGTCCATCGATCCTACCCAAGTATGACGAAAATGAGGTCTTCTCAAAACTGTATATATATATATATATATATATATATATATATATATATATATATATATATATATATATATATATATTTGTCTGATATCAAGGGGAGGGAGGTTTAGAGGGTGAGAATTTCTAAAACTCTCAATTTCTCCGTTATTATGCGTCGGATCGGAAAAGTGTATAGGACCATTCTTATTTCAAATGTAATTTTCTATAAATGTTGTTATGTACATGGTTTCACTATCTCGAATAATAACAAAGATATTTTCATTTATAGTTTCCGGTCTTGAGTAAAGCCCCACTCCTACTCATCTCATATTAACAATATTCTATTATGTTATGAAGCACACTATTTAATGCGTAAATGCCAAATATTGTTCTCATTGAATGGTTAAGTTAACGCAGCCCCTGCGTGACGGATTTTTTTCCACCGAAATAGAGAATATGTGATCAGGTGAGATCTCGTGTGAGATTCTTGGGAAAGTGCCTTGTGTTTTAACTAGTACATGAGTAAATTGGTTCATTTTACTCCTCATAAATTAACCAAGAAAAAGGATTAAAATTTAAACTCATAATTTATTGTAGTTGAATTATACATTAACTAAAATCTTGGTCATTCTGAAATTGAGCGGTGTTGGTTTGTAGATGGCTTTTCGTCAACTTGACATTAAACCATATTATGATGCGGTGGTCCGGTTAATTAGGGTTGACGGTGTTGTGTAAGACTGGAGGTTGAGGCGTTAGATGTTGCCTCGCTGTCTAGCCCCTCCACAATCAATATATCCAAGAATCCTTTCTCATACCATCCACCTCTTATGCCACTTTCTCCTGTATTATTCTAGGAAAATAATAATGCAATAAAACGTAAAGTCAACTAAAGAAATTGGTTACTATCAAGATGGCATCAGGTGAATAATGCTAATAATAATAATATACTTATTTTTCTTCAAAAGCCTTTTGTTTTTCTACAAAACTGATTTTGTAAAACTAACTCAAAATATGATATAAAGCTATTCTTGACCATGTTGATAAAACTCATTCAACTTTCTTAAACATTTATGAGAATGGGCTTTATCCTGACTCTCGGAATTAATCCATTGTTATTCCAGTCCTTAAGGTTGGCAAGGATAAAACGATTGCATCCAATTATGGACCTATTTCATTGACCAGCTGTATTTACAAGCCCTTCGGCCTTACCCGCTAACGGCTTGTAAATAATTTGAGAGAGGTGCTGGTTCATGTAAGTTTTGTATTTGTGATTTGATACCGGATGACCATGATTTATAAAACGGTTATTACTATTAATATTATATTGAATAATTACAAGATATGGTGGGATGGGCTATTGCAGGGCATATATGTGTTAGTGAGTTAGTATATACATTACTTCAAGGGATACTGTTGATATGGTGATACTGTCCTGGATGCTGCTATGGTGTTCTCCCTCTTCCTCCCTCCATCCTGTTCTCCCCCTGGATGCTCCTTCCTTTACTCACTCATGTTGGAAGTTCTAAAGAATGGGTGTGAGAAAAGCTAGAACTGCTGCTGCACATGGGAGGCTCTACTCTCTCCTCTCTTGTCCTACTCACTCTACTGTCTCAGCCTGTCTTCTTTATCTCTTACCCTTTGAACCCAAGGATCCCTCTCAGGTTGTGATTTCAAAGGTAGGCTATAGAGGTCAGCACTCTTCAGGGGGCATCCTTGGTTGGTCTAGTTGCTAACAGATGGGGCTGGTATAGTTTAACTAGCGCTTCAATTTTAAATTGAACACCAGCTGTCTTTGTAAGCTGCTTGAAAAGATTTTGAATAAACGTCTGCACTGGTTATTAGATCATTCAGAATTATTCATCTGACAAATCATCGCATTATCTGGCAAAGTTGGAGAATGATATCCTCAACGCTTTCTTAAATAGAGAGGTGATAATAGCAGCGGCCTTGGACATTGAAAAGGCTTATGATACAGTTGGGCGGCGAAAAATCCTCACATCTTAATGGACAGGGGAATTCATGGAAATATTTTTAATTTCATTAAAAAGTATTTAAGAAATAGACATTTCAGAGTCAGGATTGGAACAACGCTTTCTGATAGATTCCTACAAAAAAATAATAAAAGTTCATTATTGGGATTCTTTTGATTGCAAATGTAATGCTTTTAGCAGTACAGAATTTAATTAACGTCAGACTACACACTTGAAAATCTATTTTTCACAATTAACCACAATATGCAATCGTAACTTAACGCACTTATTACACAGCACAACATGTAGGGCAGTTTCAATAAAGTTTGCACCGGAAAAAAAAAGTTTTTTTATTTGAGACTCTTGCATTAAAATTTGAAAAATATATATATTGTTACGTTTATAACAAAAAAAAAAGATTATTAGGGTTCTTTTGATTGCATAATTAAATACACAAACTTTAAACGTTTTTATCACTGCAATGACGACACTCTACACACTTAGCAATATTTTTTCCACGGCTAACCACAATACACAATGAATAATTTCATATTCATAATACACTGTACAATAACTCACGAGTCGATCACTCGAATAACTAAAACTAACTGTCGGACCAGCTGTCTTAGTTTATATTAGCTTGCCGCCCGCACTAGAAGGTTCGAGGCGCCAACTCTCTCGCTGTTCGGAGCTGGGTAGCCTAGAAGCTTCCAAATTACCGCCCTGGCTCAATCTAATCCCATCATTGCAAGGATGCTCTCATTTTCCTTGTACTTCTGAAATACCTCATTAAATAGGAATGTGTATGCAATTGAAGTAGCAACAAAATCCCTCAAGTAGACCTCTGGATGAATATTTCGCAAGAATATTAATCAATTCAAGATGGTCAAAGCATCATATTCGTACTACAACATTAATTAAATTAATGAATTTTCCTCCACATCGTTCGCCATAGCCGAAGTACGATGTAACAATGAATAAATGTGTCATTTATCTGCAATCAGTTGTTGAACCAATTATTATTCTTTGGATGGTGTTGGATTTTTTATATGAAGCTGTTGCAGATCAGATGTTTAGTAGTTCAGTTGTTTGGAGAGATCAGATGAGTTGTAGGTTGATAGATGTATCAGAACATGATATTAATATATTTATTGGAGCTTCGCAGCGTTGGCGATGTTGCTCTAAACAAAAGCTTCGTAACTTAAAAAACAAAACGAAACTCAAATGAAAACAATATAAAAAAAATTAACAATATTAAACAAAATAAAAATGGAACACAAAAGGAAAGCAAAACAACGAGGAACACAAAACGTAAAAGGAACACAAACCAGAAAAGGACCACAGAACACAAAACATAAAAGGATCACAAAACAGAGAGAAAACACGAAAAACAGAGATGAAATCAAAACAGAAATGGGAAAGAAATAGGTACGCAACAGAAAACAGAACTGAAAAGCAATAATGATGTTAATATAAAGTTTGTGGTTAAAAGTGTCTATTCTATTACAATTAAGTTATATGTAAACATAACAGAATAGAATGATGAAACTCAAGTATATAACTTAAGTTCTAGGCACCTAAAAAATACCGCTCATTACGTAGCTCTAATGTGAAGGCGTTTTTAAAATATGATCATGTATTTAAGTCTGGTCCATACTAACAATTAGAAAATTTTTCAAAAAATGAATTTAACCTTAGTCGATTTAATATATACTCAGTATAATATTATATATAATAAAATTGTTTTAGCCACTCTGCAAGGAGAGGAGGACCAAGTTAGCTTTGTTGTATCCTTGGAAAACAAGGAGGGCAACTGTCCCGCTTCTAATCAGCTGTTATCTAGGGTTGATGTCAACAAAGCATGACAGCTTTTATCGTCCAGCTGGTCGACAATAAGGGAGTTGTTGTTGATTCCATTAAGAGCCCTTTCCAAATACAGGATTAGCTTTGCTCTCAGCTCAAATATTATTTCTTCCTAATTGTATTTAACCGTGCGCGTCTATAATTCACCATGAATTCACATCATTGTAAACAATAATATTATATTCTTCTTTTCCAAACAGGGGCTTTCTGCTCCTGCGGTCTCCTCGTTACTCTATATTCTGCAAATTTTCGCTAGTTCTTCGGCTACCTTCTTCAGACTGTTCATCACCAGTGTTGACGCTCCCGATGGGTCGCAGCCGGAGGTCTAAATGATGCGGGGCCTACATGGTCATTTAGAGCCCGGACTCGGCAATAGTGGTCATGAATAGCCTGAGGAAGGTAGGCGAGAAGATCACCCCAGCTTGAAGTTAAAGCTCATTCAGCCCACCAAGGTTGTTTACGAAATCCCAAGTTTTAGAATGTATTAATGCTCCAGACTACCAAAATATTCCTAATGACATATCCATGTCACTATCGGAGAAATTAAGGCATTCTAACTTTAGAACTGAAAAATGTTTTATAGAAAATGATGATTCGAGAATTATAAGGGCTTATAAAATTGACGAGGTTGCAATTATAGACATTATAGAAAGTACTATACGCAAATGAAATGATTAGTATTTTTAATGGGGACTTATCCAACTTTAAAGAGTTACATTCCAATCCAACAAATAGTTCGATCAACAAGGCAAGGAACTTGGTTGATGGACTAGCCAAAATGAAATACATATATAAATGTGCGAGAAGGAGAGAGTGGAATTTCAGATATGGGGATTTTGATAGGGTATGGACGAAAGGAATGTTGAGGTACAGCTGCGAAGTTTGGCATTGGGTCTCCTGCGATGGTTGGTGTTGTGGCTGCTGCGAAGTCTGGCGTGGTGGCTCCTGCGATGGTTGGTGTTGTGGCTGCTGCGAAGTCTGGCGAGGTGGCTCCTGCGATGGTTGGTGTTGTGGCTGCTGCGAAGTCTGGCGTTGTGGCTCCTGCGATGGTTGGTGTTGTGGGTGCTGCGAAGTCTGGCGTTGTGGCTCCTGCGATGGTTGGTGTTGTGGCTGCTGCGAAGTCTGGCGGTGTGGTTTCTGCGATGGTTGGTGTTGTGGCTGCTGCGAAGTCTGGTGTGGTGGCTCCTGCGATGGTTGGTGTTGTGGCTGCTGCGAAGTCTGGCGTGGTGGCTCCTGCGATGGTTGGTGTTGTGGCTGCTGCGAAGTCTGGCGAGGTGGCTCCTACGATAGTTGGTGTTGTGGCTGCTGCGAAGTCTGGCGTTGTGGCTCCTGCGATAGTTGGAGTTGTGGCTTCTGCGAAGTCGGGCTTAGTGGCTCCTTCGATGGTTGGTGTAGTGGCTGCTGCGAAGTCTGGCGTGGTGGCTTCTGCGATAGTTGGTGTTGTGGCTGCTGCAAAGTCTGGCGAGGTGGCTCCAGCGATAGTTGGTGTTGTGGCTGCTGCGAAGTCTGGCGTGGTGGCTCCAGCGATAGTTGGTGTTGTGGCTGCTGCGAAGTCTGGCGTGGTGGCTCTCGATGGTTGGTGTTGTGGCTGCTGCGAAGTCTGGCGTTGTGGCTCGCGATAGTTGGTGTTGTGGCTGCTGCGAAGTCTGGCGTTGTGGCTCTGATAAGTTTGGAGTGTGTGCTGCGAAGTCTGGCGTTGTGGCTCCTGCGATAGTTGGTGTTGTGGCTGCTGCGAAGTTGGTGTTGTGGCTTCTGAAGTTGCGTGGTGGCTGCTGATAAGTTTGGCGGTGTGGCTGCTGATAAGTTTGGCGGTGTGGCTTCTGCGATAGTTGGTGTTGTGGCTGCTGCAAAGTCTGGCGAGGTGGCTCCAGCGATAGTTGGTGTTGTGGCTGCTGCGAAGTCTGGCGTGGTGGCTCCAGCGATAGTTGGTGTTGTGGCTGCTGCGAAGTCTGGCGTTGTGGCTCCTGCGATGGTTGGTGTTGTGGCTGCTGCGAAGTCTGGCGTGGTGGCTCCTGCGATGGTTGGTGTTGTGGCTGCTGCGAAGTCTGGCGAGGTGGCTCCTACGATAGTTGGTGTTGTGGCTGCTGCGAAGTCTGGCGTGGTGGCTCCTGCGATAGTTGGTGTTGTGGCTGCTGCGAAGTCTGGCGTTGTGGCTCCTGCGATGGTTGGTGTTGTGGCTGCTGCGAAGTCTGGCGTGGTGGCTCCAGCGATAGTTGGTGTTGTGGCTGCTGCGAAGTCTGGCGTTGTGGCTCCTGCGATGGTTGGTGTTGTGGCTGCTGCGAAGTCTGGCGTTGTGGCTCCAGCGATAGTTGGTGTTGTGGCTGCTGCGAAGTCTGGTGTGGTGGCTCCTGCGATGGTTGGTGTTGTGGCTGCTGCGAAGTCTGGCGTGGTGGCTCCTGCGATGGTTGGTGTTGTGGCTGCTGCGAAGTCTGGCGTTGTGGCTCCTGCGATAGTTGGAGTTGTGGCTTCTGCGAAGTCTGGCGTTGTGGCTCCTGCGATGGTTGGTGTTGTGGCTGCTGCGATAGTTGGTGTTGTGGCTGCTGGGAAGTCTGGCGTGGTGGCTTCTGCGATAGTTGGTGTTGTGGCTGCTGCGAAGTCTGGCGTTGTGGCGAAACCCTGCGTGGTCGGCTGCTGCGAAACCCGGCGTGCTGGCTCCAGCGAAGTCTGGCGTTGTGGCTGCTCATAAGTTTGGCGATGTGGCTGCTGCGAAGTTTGGCGGTGTGGCTGCTCATAAGTTTGGCGTTGAGGTTGCTACGAAGTTTGGCGTTGTGGTTTCTGATAAGTTTGGCGGTGTGGCTGCTGATAAGTTTGGCGGTGTGGCTGCTGATAAGTTTGGCGTTGAGGCTGCTACGAAGTTTGGGGTTGAGGCTTCTGATAAGTTTGGCGGTGTGGCTGCTGATAAGTTTGGCGGTGTGGCTGCTGATAAGTTTGGCGGTGTGGCTGCTGATAAGTTTGCCGTTGAGGCTGCTACGAAGTTTGGCGTTGAGGCTTCTGATAAGTTTGGCGTTGTGGTTTCTGATAAGTTTGGCGGTGTGGCTGCTGATAAGTTTGGCGTTGAGGCTGCTACGAAGTTTGGCGTTGTGGCTTCTGATAAGTTTGGCGGTGTGGCTGCTGATAAGTTTGGCGTTGTGGCTGCTACGAAGTTTGGCGTTGTGGCTTCTGATAAGTTTGGTTGATAAGTGTAACGTTGTAGGGTTATAGTTTTGAGATAAGCTATTATTTTTCGATTTACTTCAGGTGTGGCAGGTTTAATTGTTGTGTTATTTGCTCGACAAGTGAACTGAGTCTCAACCTTTATGGAACTGAGGTGCTTACAAAATTCGAGGTAATTTGTAAGATTTTTATAATGTATTGGAGGTGGATGGTTTGTTGGGTCTTTTGGTTCGTCCATATCCTGGTATGAATGATCATCAGTAGGGGCGATGGCGTCCAATGTATTTTATGAAATTTACGTTTGTTGGTTGGTTATCTTGTTCTTTTGAAAATGGCTGCCTAAATGTAGCACGAGATGAAGTAACAGGTAAAATATGCAGACGATATGGTAATTTGGCATCAATTGCGAGGAAAACGTTGGGATTTAATACCAGAAAAAGAGGTATTACGTACAAGGCTCTTCATTTGCCAACTGTTGCATTTGCAGCTCATGCTTGGTTCTCGAACCCAACCAAGACCCAAGTGAAGATGCTAGTAAAGAGCCAAAGGAAGGCGTTGCTAATGGTGACCAGAGCAAACAAAACAGTATCTACGGACGTACTTCAAGTGGTTGCAGGGCAACTACCAACTCGAGTTGCTAAGAATAGCCAAGTACAATCTGCAGCGTGGTATGGCGGTTAGAATTGGGAGTCGAGTTGTTATTGCTGGCACATGCACGTACAAGGAGCTGAAGGATAGCTTATATAATTCAGCAATACTTCAGTGGCAAGAGAGGTGGCATAATTCTTCAAAAGGAAGAATTACATAAGATTTCATCCCAGACGTACGTTGGCGCATCAATAGGTCTGAGTTACCTCTCGAACATGAAGTAGTCCAGCTGTTACCAGGCCTTGGAGACCTCAACTATAAGCTGCACTATTTCAAATTGAGGGCTGACCCGAAGTGTTTTTTTGAGTGTCCGTTCTACTCCATCGCAAGACTTCTGCTAGTGGAGGAATACTTGCTCGATTGGCCTCCGGATTCACTTCAACAGCTGATCCAGACCGACGATATACTACGAGGACGGAACTAGGAAGGACTAGGTGTTGGTAGGTCACGGACTACCAGTAAGATCATATTGAATATTTATTGATTATAAAGTGGTTGAACCTCTGGAATGGAGCCCCGATACCGCCCCAAGGTACAGCGGCGAGAAGAAAAGGATATATATATATATATATATATATATATATATATATATATATATATATATTGTTTTATACAATCATGAGTAACCTTTTAGATTTGAAGAGCCTCATTTGTTTCGTCTACTAACTGGGATTTATGGACTTTTGAAGTAATTTAAGAATATGAGGTGATGGCTATAACCTCACTAGCTGCCACTCTTGATGGGAAATTGCTAAAATAAGATAAGTGAGAAATTCTCTCAAAGGAGAGAAAGGGAGGTATTTCACAGCAAGTCTAAAAGGTTACTTTCTTTGCCAAGATTCGTTTTTCTTTTCTCGGCTTATTTCAAGTTCCTCTTTAAGATTAGAGCCTTAGGGGATAACCAAATAGCTCGTATTCCAATTATCTCTGGTATTCTGCCTTGAGTTTTCCTTTTTATAGTAAAAGTTCAAGGGAAAAACAAAATATTTCTTTTAAGTCCTAAATGTATGTACAAATACACGTATTCATACTACATAACAAGTTGTTATTTGTAAATCCTAATTAAAAAAAATTAATTCAACACTGAATAATTTTTATATTAATCCTTTTTTTTAGCAGATTTCCCTTAAAGAAAATCAGCTATGAGGTCGTACTCGTGAAGCAAATGTCGAAAAATTTCCTCAGAAATTCGATCCTAGCCAGGAGATACTGAAGAGGAGTTCCGTTCAAAATGATATATATCTATATATATCTATCTATCTATATATATATATATATCTATCTATCTATATATATATATATATATATATATATATATATATATATATATATATATATATAAAATTGTAACCTCTGTCTGTACATTGATTTTTTTCGCGAAATTTCACGATAGCTTTTCGTTTCACATGTCATAGACACCATAACTGCATTTGTTTTCTTTCGTGTGTGTTTGTTTGTTTGTTACCTTTTCTCGCATAAACGGCTGAACCAAATTTTATGAAACTTGGTATGTACATTACTACTAACCCAACTTAGACTTTAGGCTATATTCATTTTCTCTGAGACGAACAAGAGTGGGGGTTATAAGGGAGGCCTGAAATTAAAAATAGCGATATTTCGTTTCCTATTGGTTTTTCGGCAAATACCGGGGGGGGGGCGGAGGGAGCAACTGAATGCTAAAAACAAGTTGAATTAATCTCATAATACTTGAGTCGAAAAAAATCATTGAACTACAATTGTAAGCCATCATAGTTTAACAATATTGGTTCTGTAGCATTTTACGATTATAACACATTATAACGGAGATATTTTGGAATTCCTCCCTGTTGTGAACCCCCACTATTCCAGATCCAATTTCAGCAAACACAAAATATCACCTTTAGTGTTGACTGAAGCCGTTAACCCCCTCCCACAATCTGAAATCATACTGAGTTTAAACGTATATTGTCATTTGTAGTCCTTAATAGTCTATTGTTATAATGACTTTTCCAAGTAACGTTTAATAGTTATGGATAGTACATAGTAATTTCAATATTATCAACATATCGGAGGAAATAAGATAATATACCACTGAGTTCAAGGGTTGATTCCTCACAACTTCCGTTATCACTCATTGTGAAAATTCAGCATAACATTGTCTAAATAATACATTAATCAACTTAAATAATCGAAATGCTCTTATAGTTAAAATGTCTATGTGACATAAATAACGAAGTTTTTTTCTAACTAAAATAAATAACAAATGAGGGCGCCGATTTATAACTTAACTAATCCGAATCACACTTAAAACTATGATATAACTCTAAAAACACAACATCATTTGTCATATTATGCCTTTATTAATAACACTTTAAGGAGTACTAATACAATTGTTGACTCTAACTGTAGTTTTTATTATATAACTCGTTTATAATTCGTTATACGACAAAAGTTACTCTAAATGTTTGCCAAAACGTCAATACGAAATGAAATATCGCAAATTTTCATTTCAGGCATCCTTTATAACCCCCCCCCCCCACTCCTGCTCTCCCCTAGAAACATTAATATAGGTCATTTCGATGGAGGAGTTGATGCTAATTCACATACCGAGTTTTCTTTAGTTCGGTTGAGACTTTTGTGCCAAATGAAATTGTTGACTCTCGCTGTTTATTTTTTAGCGCATACATTTGATTATACTCGTTCTTACGAAAAAAAAGTGTATATAACAAAAGTTAAAAACTCAAAATAACAAAATAACACGTTTTGTAATATGCATGATTGCCGAAACCCCAATAGAAAGCAAAATATCGCGTTTTATTATTTTAGGCTTCGTTTATAACCCCACTCCTGTTCGTCACAGATAATATAGCCTATATTCTAAGTTGAATTAGTAGTAATATATATACCAAGTTTCATAAAATTTGGTTAAGTAGTTCAGGCGTGAAAAGGTAACAAACAAACAAACGGACACCAAAGAAACAAATTTCAGAGTGACGGACTTTTAAATAATATAATTTTATTTAAATAAACTCCTTAGGCCCACTCTGGCTAGAAAAGGTAACCTGTAGATAACCCGTCCCTATTAGCCATAGTAGCATAAAGTGGACGTAAATAAATAATAAACAAACAAGCAAATATCAGATATCCTGAAAAGTAAAACGAAAAAGTATCCTGAAATTTCGAGAAAAAAAAAATCAATGTACAGACAGAGGTTACAATTTTATATATATATATATATATGTGTGTGTATATATATATACATGTATGTCCTCATTTTCGTTATTTCGTAGGTAGGATCGATGGAGATTTGATGAAATTGAAATTAGGTTCAAGAGTACAACCTCAATAGCTAATTTCTGTTAAGGGAAATCTGCTAAAATAAGGTCCTGATAATTGGTTTAACCAGCTACGAACTTTGTTACCTCAACTTAAACATTAGTGACTTGAAATCTACAGCTTGCTCTCTGAAGCTCTATTATGGTCAGCTCTATGAAATGTACGTGGATTCATTCGGATAAGTTAACGTCAAAGAGAAACACGCTTTCTCTAAAATCTTTGTGTACTATTAGTTGCTACAAAAGTGGACAGCACAATGAACAGGTGGATTCAGTTTCCATATCAGCTCGCAACCTTGTTAGATTAGGACTTGAACTGAGGAAATATTTAGCAGATGTCCCTTAAGGGAAATCAGCTATTGAGGTTGTACTCGTGACACGATTTTCGAAACATTCCTCAAATGTCCATCAATCCTTCCTACGAGATGACCTTAATGAGGTCCGTTCAAAATTATACATATATATAACTAAAAATGTATAACGAAACTTCTAGAAAAAAAAATCAATGTACTGGCAGGCGTAACAATTATATTTATATGTACACACACATTGATTTTTTTTAGACATTTCAGGATACTTTTTTGTTAAACATGCCGTAGGCGCGATATCTATAATTTGTGGCTTTGGTGTCTGTTTCTCGCAAAAAAATTTCAACCATATTTTCTTAGACTTGATACGTATGTCACTACTAATTCAATTTTGATTATAGGCTATAGTAATATTGTCAGAGAAGAACAGGAGTGGGAGTTATAAAGGAGGACTGTTATGAAAAATTGTAACATTTCGTTTCTAATTGGTTTTTCGGCAAAGATGCATATAACAAAAGTTGTTTGTTGTGTTATTTAAAGTAACATTTGTCGTATACGGAAGTATAAATGAGGAACCGAACTAAACTAAACTGATCTCCACAGGTTCCACTCGGAAAGCTTCACAATGTGTGCTCTGATTGGTTTTCGACAGGAAATATATGTACATTATAGACAATATGTAATTATAATAAATGCTGTACATGATTATGATTTGAATTATTTACGGTGTGGAAAACAGTGGAGAGGGATTGACTAGGGATTATTTTCATCTATCCTTCAAAACTAAAATTTCTATTCTATGAGTTCACTACCTTCGCCTTACGGGAAAACAATACGCCTAGACAGGAAGTGTAGTTGTAAACATTGAAGCCTTGCCAAAAACAAAATACCATCATTCAGCCTCAAATGTTTTGCCGAGCGAAGCTGAGTACATTAGCTACTATATATTGTTTTTTTGGATGGATTCAGATTGGATATCTACAAGTTATCTGTAAAAATAAACATGACGTTCGTTAACGGCTAATTCGGGACAGGTGAAAAGGGCGACTTAGAGGGGTGTTGTTATCTACAATTTTTCAATATCTTGATTATTAACCGAGATATTTGAATTTTTTAGTTAACTCCCGTTTCTACAAATATCATATTAACAATAAGACGTTATGTTATGTAGCACTTTATTTGAAGCCTAAATTGCCAAATATTGTTCTCATTGAACTTTTACGTGATAAATGCAAATACATGAGGCAGACGGGAAAACGCTGCACCTGCGTGACGGACTTTTACTGTAGCAGTGATCGACTGTCTGGCTCCCTTCGGGGTTCCTAAATACACAATTAACTCCCTTTTGGCTCACAGCCTTGACGTAATTCGGTTTAATGGAAACAGATTTCTGCATTTGCTGTGGATTAAGGTTGAGCTGACATTATAGAAGAGGGGGAATTTCCTCATCATCTGCTGATTGAAAATCTCCCCGAGTACATCCCACCGCTTGAAGAGCACTACTTCAACAAAGGAAAGTCAGTTTAATTCAAGAACCGTATTACACTTGTAGGAATTACTGCACATGACAGCTTTAGAACAAATGTCTTTCTCCATTTGATCGTTGTTAATTAGTTTTGCAGCAAGCATCAACTTCATTTGTGGGATACAACTCGCTCATCTACATATGCCTTAACCCTCCACAACTCGCGTCAAAATGAGTGACCTGAGAACTCGCGCGTGAGAATGTTTCTCACACCACCTATTTCCCCTCAAAAAAAGTTGGTAAATAATATATTTTCAACAAAAAAAATTGTTATTAACCAAAAAAAAAAATAAATCCTAATGTATAATAAAAATATTATTCAAAATATGGAGAGTGGTCACAACAACAACTGGAACAGAATAATTTGATTTCCGATGAAACAAAATAAAAGAAAAACCGTTTTCGATAAATCACCAAAGCACTCACTTGATGAGAAGAACTCTCGTATTAAAAAAGAAAAAAAGTTCCACCAGAACTCGCAATGTGAGAAAAACACTCACAATAAGCCAAAAAAACGTAGCGCCAGAACTCGCACTGTGAGAAAAACACTCACAATAAGCCAAAAAAAAATTAACACTCACAATAACCAAAAAATACCAAACTCGCACTGTGATAAAAACACTCACAATAATCCAAAAAATGGAGAGAACTCGCACTGTGAGAAAAACACTCACAATAAGCCAAAAAACGTTCCACCAGAACTCGCACTGTGAGAAAAACACTCACAATAAGCCAAAAAACGTTCCACCAGAACTCGCACTGTGAGAAAAACACTCACAATAAGCCAAAAAACGTTGCGCCAGAACTCGCACTGTGAGAAAAACACTCACAATAAGCCAAAAAAACGTTGCGGCAGAACTCGCACTGTGAGAGAAACACACCCTTAACTTACTCCGGCTGATTAACCTTGACCTGGCCACAGTCAGCTGTTACTAATGATTGGGAGTCATCGAGGGTGCTAAGAGAAGGCTACAAGGTGTACCTAGAGAGAGCAGCACTATCGCCAAAGACGTATAATAATAGATATTACTTTTTTCTTCGGGGTGTGAGTATTTTGCTCACGGTACGAGTTCTGGAGGGATAAATTTATTACATTCATCTACATTTGGTTTAAAGATAAACGTCAACATTTTAAAAAGTTTCTGAATTCTCGATTACTTAATTACAGCTTCTAGATCTGATTCCAAACCATGTGGGCATTTATATAACAAAAATGTTGTGTAATTATCGTTTATCGGGAGGCCATCCATTTAAAGACGATTATTAAATAATAATTGGAAGTGAATCACTTTATTCTTTAAAATAGCACTTTAAGAATTTATAAATGAAAAATTAATTAATGGGAGTCCGCTCATTATTTATGGAGAAAATATTTTCTGGTTCAAAACGCTGTTATTGCTATAAACTGTTAATCAGGGGTAATCATAGTCATTCTGTTTCTTTTGTAACCAGGAAATGAGTAATCGTTTATTATCACCACTTGGTGGTCATTTATTATTACACTTTAAGAAAGATTAGCTCCAAAAAAGAAACAACAATCGCAGAAAACTTTTTATCAAACGTAATTTTAAATAGAAATGATAATATTTGTTAGCAATATGGTGATTCTAGGGAGGAATATGTTTTTTTTTTTCTAATTTTCTTTATATATTTTTTATAAGTTGGTAAATGTCATATCTTAGTTTCCATTTACATTTCTTCTATAAATTTGTTTTGATCCAACGTACAATAGTGGATATATTTTGAATTATCGAAAATCTCCCCTTCTAAACCTTTCCACTGAAAAATCGAAATATATATTGTAGGTAGGATGAAAAAATGTAGGCTACGCTTCCACTATAATAATTTAGTAACACGGCAAAGCGCTTTCGATGCTGTGCATCATCGTCAGTGCCCTGTTGACACACACAATAATAGTTACAATTTTCTATAAAATATGTTAGGTACATATAAAAAAAAAAAAATAAAAAAAAAAAAAAAAAAAAAAAAAAAAAAAAAAAACTTATTTTTCTTAGGAATAAAAACATATAAAATTTAAAGTGGAACTAAATAAAATATAAAACATTTCAATCATCAACAGTTATTTTTAAATTAGGTTGGTACAAGTAGACAGTTAAAGCTAACTGAAAGAAGCCCTATATGAACAAAGACGTTTTACAAAACAAAGAAGAGAAAGGGAGACAAAGGGGACTTACCGAAGGTTTTCTATGTTGACCTGTCGGCTCTTGGAGCTAGACTGGCTTTTCATTCCAGCTAGTTGAGGTAAAGAGGCTGTTGGAACAAATTTTAGAGGGCAGACATCCTCATCCCACTTCCACCCGCCAGAATACCAACTCAGAAATATATATTGCTTACAAAAAAAAAGACGTACCCCCTTACTAAATATTACTTTGGAAAATAACACCTTTAAAGCAGGTAAAAGATATTAAATTTCTAGGTACTATTCTTGACTCTAAATTAACATGAGTGCCTCATATAAAAGAACACTATACAAAATCAAATAAAACACTGAATTTTTTGAGAGTTCTTAGAAATAGCAAGTGGGGCGCTGACAGAAGTCTGATGCTAACCTTCTATAGATCTTTTACGTGCTCAATCCTAGATTATGGGTGTATAGCATACTCGTCTGCCAAACCCACAACTTTAAAAATGCTAGACACTATTCATCATGCAGGAATTCGCATTGCCACAGGAGCATTTAAATCCACTCCTGTTTTAAGCTTATGTGCTGAATCTGGTGAACCACCCTTAACATATAGAAGACAACTCCTAATTTCAAAATATGTCCTTAAAGGTATTTCATCAAATAGCCCATGTCTTGATTACATAAATAACCCTCTTTTTGAGACATACCAAAGAAATCCTACAGCACAGAACCCCTAATAATCAGATACAAAGAAACATTTACTGACATACCTAAAATTCATATTTCAAACTACAGACATAATGGCTTTCCCCCTTGGACACTCAGTAATAAACTTGATATAAATATTAAATACTCTAAAAAAGACCCCATTTCGACTACAATATATAAAAACAAGAATTCCACGCATACACATTAGACCGGAGAGATTCTTATTTTATATACACAGACGCATCCAAAACAGACAATGGGACTGGGATAGCTGTAGTGGTAGGAGACAACACTGTGCACAAAAAACTACATGACTACAATACAATATACACGGCAGAATTACAGGCTATACTCTTAGGACTAACGAACATCACAACTACTAAAAGAGACATAGTCATTTGTACAGACTCATTAAGTTCCATAAAGTCACTCCAAGACATATACTCCACCAATCCCCTTATTATTGAAATTTTTAACAATATTCATAGACTAAAAAAACACATTACTATTTATTGGTTCCCCGGCCATGTGGGCATATCTCAAAGTGATATAGTAGAAAAAGCAGCTAAACAATCACTCAACTTGAGCAAATAGATTTTTTGGGCATACTTCACCAATACGCTTTCTCTCAAATAAGAGAACTCGTAATTAATGACGAATAATTTATGGTATAACATTGACAGTAATCTTAGAGAAATCAAATCAAACACTCTCAACTGGACTTCAAGTAATAGACACTCTAGAAGAGAAGAAATTGTACTTACACGCCTACGCACAGGACACACTAGACTAACGCATTCATATTTAATGGCCAGACAAGATGCACCTATATGTCGCTACTGCAGTAGACCGCTGACTGTAAAACACGTACTAACTGGCTGCATACAAGTGGAAACGTACCCATGGCCCAAAATGTATGCGAACTACTGGCCGACAGTAGCCAATTTATAGATGATGTTTTTAAGTATTTAAGAAATAATGGATTATTTGATGAAATATAAAACCTATTATCCACAATTATGAAAGTTATATATAGCAACCACTGTGGAATATAAGTTTTGCCTCCTTCCAGTTTAACTATTTATAGTTTTTCTTTTATTTTTATTTATCTTTTTTCTTTTCTTTGTTGTTTTATTTTTATTTTGTATTTTTTCCTCATAAATAAATATACTAACAATTTATATTTAGTTTTGTCCATTCTATTTATTTTGTACATTTGTAAAAGTTAGCTGAGTAAAAATTTTAATATTTATTTAATCTTGTAAAATTATATTCCAACATGTTAAAATATGAATCGCCATTGTAGCGGCATGGTCTTATTTATTTCGTACTTTTGTAACATTAAGCTTTGAAAAAATGTTAATATTTATTTAATTTTGTAAAATTATATTCAAACATGTTAATAGATGAATCGCCATTGTAGTGACATCTCAAATAAATAATAAAAAAAATAAACCTCTCCTCTTCCCTGTTCCATCATAAACAATAACGAACTTTAATTATCTTTAATTTAGCACGAAACGCTTGAATGTCGAGTTTAGTAACGATAAATCCCAAATGACAACAATGAATAAACAATAAATAAAGAATGTAAAACGATGAACGCTGGAGAGATGCACCCCGTTTATTTCTGGTATTTATTAACTCAGCTTCGCTAATATATGTTATACTTTACTGGAGATGCTAGTTGCCACTATGAATATATAGTTTACTTTCCAAGCATACAAAAGAGAAAATTTGCTACTGGTAGAGTCGAAACAAATATATCTGTATATATATATATATATATATATATATATATATATATATATATATATATATAATTTTGAATGGATCTAATTTTTGTCATCTCCTAGGCAGGATCGAAGGAGATTTGTGGAAAGTTGTCTAAAATCGTGTCATAAGACCAACCTCAATAGCTTTAATTCCCCTTTAGGGAATTCTTCTAAATCACCGTATACCTATGATTGAGAGGTGGAAAGGGTGGTGGGGGAAGAGAGGGAGATGAAAATAGCTATAGAAATAAAATTGAGGGGGGTCAGGGCGTGGAGCTAGGGGTGGGAATAGGGGTGGGCGTAGGGGTGGTTTACCCCCCCTCGGCTATATATAGGCCCGCTCCGCCAAGCACAACTCCACTTGCTCTCCGCCCTTTCTGCTCGCACCATCTACATACAGGTTGGTTCCTATTATTATTTTTACTTATCAATAAATTAATTGTTTCAATTAAACTATTTCGAAATTATAAGAAGTACAGTATTCCAGCCAAAGAACAATTTATAAAATAAGATTTCTTTTGATATTGAGTTATTTAATTTATATAAATGAAATTAGGCGGATAATGAATATTGCATTTCAGACACTGACACATACACATGTTTATATATATACTAGAATGAAATTATTTAAATTTTATTTATATTTTGGCTCTAAAATGTAAATAAAATTTAACTTTTGTTCAATCGACGCCCTGCAATAGGAGTGGACAATAAAAAGCCAAATGAAGAACTATTTTAACCCATTATAATTTATACCAATTTGTATGATAATTATATTAATTTCAATGTTGTAATACTTGTAAAATCCGGTTGGACGAGAAAAACATAGCTACTTATCAAACCTTCGTTCTAACTCAAAACTATTAACATATAATTGATTCACTTTATGATTTGACATCAGTAAATAAATAATAAATAAAATTTAATTTATTTTACTATAAATTTTCGATATTTTTTCTTCACATACATTATTTTATCATATGTATTTCTCATCCGCGAAGGACTTGTCTTAAGAAATATCTTGGAATTTAAATAGATTACGGACTCTTTTAGCTGAATATCTCTATTAAGTGTAAACTATTCTTGTCTGTACACCTATATTATTTAGCAGATTTCCATTCAGATATAAAGGTCTTGAGAGGGTATGCTCTTACAAATTTTCAAATGTCAATCGGTAAATACATATATATATATATATATATATATATATATATATATATATATATATTCCTCTTTACGCAATAACGGCCACAACGTTTATTTGATGACTTCCGAACTAAGTCAGTGGTACATTAAAGACTCGAGATTATAACTGAAAAGGCTCGAAATGCTGTTATGGCTTACTTGTAACTTAAACACACAACACTGACAATTAAACTAGTTAAGAAATTTATTACTTGCAAAAAATGTTGAAGTCGCGTTTTTCAGTTATGGCATAAGCTATCTGAGTAGTGATATAAAAAAGCCCATACGCCTGATATATTTGTTTAACAGACACAACTAATCTGCGAAAAAGTTTTTCGGAAAAATAAGTTTAAATAAAACAATTGGTGAAATCGATGTTATAAAATTGAGCCAAAATATAATTAAACAAAATTATGAAATAAAAACGATTCTGAATGTATATTTTCTTTTCAAAGCCTAAAATACGCCATATATATTTAAATAAAAATGATCGTAATTAAAAGAAAATAATACTAATAACACCAACCTATTTTTCTGATTTAGTTCATTATACCAAGTAATAATTTCAAACTAAGCGAAATTATTTATTATACACACCTTGTGAAAAAAGAATCTAATTTTAATGAAGTATGTAGAATATATCATGAGAATGCTTAATTTCCCGTCAATATTGATCAATTATCAGTTGATATATATATATATATATATATATATATATATATATATATATATATATATATATATATATATATATCAAATCAAATAACAAGCTGCCCCCATTTTGAGGATACCCGTTTGGGTCTGCCTCCTAATCAGTCCACCAGGGTATATATATATATAAATTTTAACCACTAAGAGGACAAATATGTGGGTGTGTGTGCGTGCGTGCGTGTGTGTGTGTGCGTGTGTGTGTGTGTGTGTGCGTGTGTGTGTGAGTGTGTATAACATTATATTAAGTATATTAAAATTAGGAAAATATCAGAATTATGGTATCTTATATGACTATAAAATAAAACAATTTAGCGGTCTGTTGAAAAGGAATATTGAAGCTGAAAAATTATTAATATATTCCATTTTAATAAAAAAAACTGTGAAACTTGCTGTTAGTAAGTCCCTAAAAGAATATGTTTTATGTCTGTTTTAATTGCAAATATTAAAAATACAATTGGGGAAAAACACAGATATTATTTACGCTTTTTAAAAAAATAATTAAATTATTGGTTTCTGACAAAAAAAAAAATGTTTTTCATTAATTATAGAATGTAAAAATAAAGACTAAGTATTAAAAAGAAAAATATTTTACATCATTGCTCAAACTTTTGAATGCTATACTTGTATATATGTTTGATGTTGTCTTTGTGTTTTTTGTAATTCTGTCTGATATAATCCGATTTTGTAAACATTCCCTCAAAAGTCCATCTACCAGGCCTAGTAGATGACCAAAATGAGGTCCATTTAAAATATATATTTATATATTTGTCTCTTAACGGTGCATCGATCGCAATTTTGTTTCATCGTTACCAAACTCATTACATAAGCGTGTCATGCTGAACTCAAGGTCAAGTTCGTCAATGGCTCAAATTGGACCAATGATGGGGAGGGGGGGGGATTTTAAAACTTCGAAATATTTCTGTTATTATTAGTCTGATCGAAAAATTGAATATAGTCAATCTTATTGCAAGCTAAATTCACTATAAATATTGTAATATAGATCTATTCTCTATCTTCAATATTACCCGAGATATTAGGATTTCAGCCATCAGTAACACCCTATCCATGTCACATAAACTATACGCTGTTATAAATTAACAAATCTTATATCCATTCATATTGAAACTATAATTTGAACCGAGATGGTGGTTTAGAGGGAGGGGATTCAAAATTCAAAAATTCAAAATATTTTCGTCATTATGATTTAGACTGTAAATTGTTACTGGGCCAATTTTGTTAAACTATTGATGACCTGTATTTGGTGTTCTAAGCTTTTTATTTGTAGCTCAAGTATTGAGTGAGTCATTCGTACTAACTGTTCAGTCAGATCCCCTCCCCCACTCTCTAGTGTTTTCTACATAGAAATAGGCAATGTACTGCGATATGAGATCAAGAGTGTGTTATTGGAACAAATAAGTACTACCGTAACAAATATGTGTTATCGTGACTGGTAATGACATTATGACATATGAAATACGCGTTTAAACACGATATGATTGTTTAAAGTATTACTTAGGTTGCAGGGAGGGCTACGATCTCTTTTCCTCACCTAGCTTTTTGAATATAAATTAAATTTTATTTAGGGTACCACTATTATTTAATTCCATCAGGTAGATAAATTATTAAAATAATATTCTGAATCAAGCATTTAAGAAAAACAATGATCATAACCCCCATGCGGGAGCGGAAGTTGGCGGGAGGTTAAAACAGTTAATTGAGTTTAATTATTTCCTGTGAAATGCAGGCATTATTGAAAGTAATTTCCACTGAGATTTATTATTAGGAACATAATCTTATGTACTAATATGCTTTTTAAAAACTATGCTTTGACTATATGTGCTCGGATTGGTTTTTCACAGGAAATATGTTCATTATAAATGATATTTAATTGTAATAAATGCTATCCGTGATTATGGTTTGAATTATTCAAAAACGGTGAGTCAAAAAGTTGAGAGGGTTGTTGATTGATTAGGAACAAATTTTCACTTATTCTTCAAAATTAAAATTTCTGTTCAATTAATCCCTAAAAGTTACCCTTTAGGATTGGCTATTTCGGAAAAACATTACGTCGTGGAGGGAAGTGTAATTGTACATATTGAAGTCTTGCTAAAAAAATACCATTATTAGTAAGTTAACAATGATTTCCCGGATATCGCCGGGTACCTTAGCTAGTATATATATATATATATATATATATATATATATATATATATATATATATATATATATATATATATTTGTCTGTTACAGCTCTAGAAGTCGCAATTTTTGCCTTATCGTTACCAAACTCAGACCAGTCAGAGGGGGGTTTCGAGGGGAAGAGTTTCGAAAATTTCTAATATCTTCGTTATAGTTGGATCGAAACATTGTATAGTACCAATCTCATTACAAATGTAATGTTCTATACATATCTTAAGTGCATTTTTTCACTATATTGATTATTAACCTAGATACTAACATTTCATAGTTTTCAGCCTTCAGTTTTTGTATTTGAACCATAAATACCAAACATTGTTCTAATTTAACTTGTATTTTTTTGAAATAAATACAAATACGTGGCACACGTGCGAAATCTGCTTAGTTTACGCAACCCCTGCGTGAAGGACTTTTCATAATTTTCTGCCTTCAGTAACCCCACTCCCACTCATGCCATATTGATAATAGGTTCTTGTCCTGAACTACTTTAATCCAAGCTTAAATACCAAGTATTGTAATCATTGCAGTTAATTGCTGAAATAAGATGCGGAAAAAGTGGTTATTATTTATAGCCTGGTATATCATGAACCGCTTCATTCCTTAGTTAAATAAAAATCAGCGTTTACATTCAACGTTTACGTTGAACTACGTTCAAATATGTTTTGTGATGATGATGTCATCTATCAAGATTTTTCGTTCTTTGCTGGAAAATGTTTATATGATCTCTACCATGTTCGATATTTGACCGTTTCAGTCAAGGCTAAAGATCATATTTGGTATTGGTTGAATTAGATTCTGAAATGTTAGGGGTTTTGAGGGGGGAGGATTTGAAAATTCAAATATCTCCCTTATTACGAGTCGAATCGACAAATTTTATTAAATAATTTTGTTGAACTATTGATACTCTAAAATTGATGATCTTCAGATTTGTTTGTAGCTTAAACATGTACCCCACTTCTACTCGTCGGATTTTTACTTAGATATGTCATATATATGGGAACATGAGATCAATTGTGTTTCATAACGGTAAGTAGGAAATCTGCTTAGTTTACACAGCCCCTGCTTGGATGTTAAGCACCTTAGTGATTAAATAACTCATATCCATCTGGAGTTGTATTTATATTTACATAGATTTCTTAATACGGGAGAAATAGAGAATAGATCTTGAGTTTAGGAATCTGGTTAGTTAACGCTGTGCGTTTTGTTTAATGGGATAAAATAAAATTTGTTTGTGGGTAGTTTGAGTCAAGTAGGTATATGTGTAATGCTAATAATAATTATTTGGTTGAATATGTTTGTTGTCAGAGAGGAAAGAGATGTGTCGAGGAATCTTGGTTGGATTGCTGGCGGTTTTTCTTGTTCTCGGGGCCATCTCAGAGGCGCGCTATCTCCCGACAAGGTCCCAGGATGACAAAATCCTCAAGCTGCGTCAACTTCTTAAGGACGTAAGTATTCAAGTTCATTTCAGATATTATTCTTATTATTCACCATAAAGGGCTATGGCCTAAGGCAGATCTCTTAAGGCTTCCCTCTCAATATCTTTATTTATCATGTATTTACAACGATTAACATAATAAAAACCAAATATAAATGCTAGAATCAACGAAAAAATGCATTATTACACATTAGAGAATATAAATGACAAACATACAAAATAAACAAAAATGCATTAGAAAATCAAATAACAGAGAACTGTCTTCTTCAAATGAAATAAATGGTGTCAATATTGAAAATTAGGTCAAAACAGTCTGACAACTATTTTGTAATAAACGTGAAAGGCTTTCTTGATTTGTACCAAAATGAAATGTTTAGTGCTCAGTGAAATGTATGTGTGATTTTTATGGTTTTATTCTTAGTTCCGACGGGAGCAAATACAACTCTTGGAGTGTTCGTCACCAGCAGAAGTACTCTACTTACAAAGACTTGTAGTCGAAAGATATTCTGTTCCAACGACGTTTGTCTAAAGACGTTTTGTCAAACTGACTTTTGTAAAAGAACGTTTGTCAAACGAACTTGGCTTCACAGCTGTATCTGAAGAGAAGCTTATCGTTCCAGATATGTTTCGGGATGCGCTTTCAGTGCTTTGACCTGTTTGGAATGACTTCATTTCCATCGATCGGATCTCTTCAGCTAGGCGTGTGCAAACATGAGCTTTCGCTCCAAGTGCTAGCCTAGGACAAAGTTGAGTAAACGGAAATTTATTAAATTGACTTATAGTCGCTTTAGCAGATTTCCACAAACATACACACAAAAACACACACACACACACACACTCACAAACACACACACACACACACACACACACACACACACACACACACACACACACACACACAAACACACACACACACACACACACACACACACACACAAACACACACAGAAACACACGCACACACACAGAAACACACACACAAACACACACACACACACAAACACACACACACACACACAAACACACACACACACACACACACACAAAAACACACACACACAAACACACACACACACACACACAAACACACACACAAACACACACACACACACAAACACACACACACACACACACACACAAACACACACACACACACACACACACACAAAAACACACACACACACACAAACACACACACAAACAAAACACACACACACACACACACACACACACACACACAAACACACACACACACACACACACACAAACACACACACACACACACACACACAAACACACACACACACACACAGAAACACACACACAAACACACACACACACACACACACACACACACAAAACACACACACACACACACACACACACACACACAAACACACACACACACACACACACACACACAAACACACACACACACACACAAACACACACACACAAACACACACACACACAAACACACACACACACACACACACAAACACACACACACACACACACACACAAACACACACACACACACACACACACACACACACACACACACACACACACACAAACACACACACACACACAAACACACACAGAAACACACGCACACACACAGAAACACACACACACACACACACACACACACACACACACACACACACACACACACACACACACACACACACACACACAATAACACACACACACACACACACACTTTATATATGGGGTGATTTATTAATAACAAGCAATTTAGTTTCAATTATTAACGCGCCCTCAATCAAAGGTCGGCGTTTTTACCCAACTTTTTCTATAAATTTATGAAAATTACTCAAAAAACAAAAACATGTAAATTATTGTTTTATTTGTTTCGATTAGTATTTAGCGATAAAATGACAGCTAAAGCCGTACATGTGTTCAATGTCTCATTTTCTTCATCTCCTGAATAGGATGGATGGACATTTGAAGAAAATCGCGTCATGACTACAACCTCAATCGTTTATTTGGCCTAAAGGAAATCTGCTAAAATCCTTAGTCCCACCCTGTCTAGAAATAGGGTGGTAATCTGTAGATAACCCGCCCCTAATAGCCTCTAGTTGCCAAAAGCTTATGTAAATAAATAATTTATATTTATTACTAGTCAAAACCAAGAACCTAGAAGTTTATTTCAACAACAATTAAACTAGAAAAATGTGAAGTATGGCGTCTTATGAATTACGAGGTAATGTACAGATGTACAAAACACCAATGAAAAAACCGTTCCTGCATTATTATTGTCTACGAAGTACGCAAGAGGTAATTTTATAGATGTATATTACATTTCTTTCATAAATGTTTTATGTTCAAAAACTAGGTATTGGTTCGACTTTGAGTGCCATTTTATTTCTAAATACTAAGCGAAACAAAAAAAAAATACACTTTCTTCTTCATTTTTTGAGTAGTTTTTAAAAATGTGAGGTAAAGAGATAACGCTGGCATTTGAAGCGACGGTCTCGATGAGAACTGTAACTTTGGTCCTTTTTGCCATATCTCTAACAGTTTAAAAGATATTTCACTTGTGGCCCGCATATGTATATGTGTGCTGTAGCACACCCTCTTTATATTCACAACTAAAAATATCTCTTTCTGCGATTGGGACAAAAATTGTGTAAAGCAATCTTGTAGCAAATTTAATGTGATTTCAATTCTGCTCTGTAGATGATTTTCTCTCCACTGAATATTATCCGATTTATTTGCATTTTAGCAGATTTCAATTGAAGGAAATGAGCTGTTGAGGTTGTACTCATGACGCGAATTTTGAAAAATTTTCTCGTGTCCATCGATTTTACCAAGGAGATGAAGAAAATGAGGTCCGATAATATATATATATATATATATATATATATATATATATATATATATATATATATATATATATATATATATACAGGGTCCGGCAAAAAACCTCCCTGATTTCAATAGGCATCTGCAAAAAGAATAAGAAACAAACAGAACAATTACTTATATTTGTGAATAGCCTATATAATGCCATTTTACATCACTTAGTCTACGTTACTTGGTTTTGAAAATTATGACCGATAAATGATGTCCCCCATTGTTAAGACATTCACGAAGTCTTTCCCTGAAGTTTTCCATAGTTCTTCGTGTGCCTTCCCTTGGAATGGCTGCCACTTCCTGCCTAATGACATCTTTTAGTTCTTGCAGAGTTCTGTGACGATGTTTGTACACTTTGCCTTTAGGTAGCCTCACAGAAAGAAATCGCAAGGTGATAAGTTGGGTGACCTTGGGGGCCAGGAAATGTCTCCTATTAAAGAAACAAGTCGTCCAGGGAACAACTCTCTTAACATTTCCATGGACCGCCGAGCAGTGTGAGCTGTGGCTCCGTCCTGTTGGAACCAAACTTCTTCTTCCTCATGGTCTAAAACAAACTGGTTGATCTTGGGTCGGAGAAATGTCTCTATCATGTGACAATAGCGATCGGCATTGACCGTTACTGTTTGTCCATCTTCTTCAAAAAAGTCCCCACACACCAATTTCCACAACGGCGCACCAAACTGTGACTTTTGGACTGTGTAGTGGTTGTTGGTGGAGTTCCCTAAGATTTTCTGCAGCCCAGTAGCGGAAATTCTGTTCGTTAACAGTTCCACACAAGTGGAAGTGGGCTTCATCAGAAGAAATGAAGACAGCATCTGGGGGAGTGTTTTGCAAAATGTCATCACTTGCAACCCTGCGAGTTTCATAATCTGAACACTGAAAATGGCACGTACTCCGCTACGGAACAATACCCCCTCCACATCTCTACCCCCACTACAACTCACGCGGTGGCTTGCTCAAACCGGGGAGGTTTTTTTGCCGGACCCTGTATATATATATATATATATATATATATATAGATAGATATATTATGATTAATCATTACCAAACTCTATATTTATACGTTATATGTTATAGGTTAACAGCTGAAATCGGACCAGTGAGAGGAGGGGGGGGGGTAAGAGTTGGAATTCCGAAAATTTAAAATATCTCCTTTCTTATAAGTCGTATCGAAAACTTTTATAGGACCAATCTTATTATACTGTTTATGGTGTTATGCTTGTTAAACGTGCTATTGGTGCTTTCATTTTTTCAGCCTTCAATAAACCTTCAGTTTTACTCATCGAGTTTTTAAAATAAATGTGAAATTATGAAGTATATGTTGAGATGAAATCAAGATTTTGCTTTAACCGCAAGTAGGAAATCTGCTTTGTTAACGCAGCCCTGTGTGTGATGAACGTTTTTGTTTTCTTCATAATATTCCCTTTTATATGAGCTTGGATACGCAATTATTCCTCTTTCACGTTTCCAATGTATACTTTGTAGGATAGGTTAATAGATTTTGGCCGTGAAACTAATGTGCAATTACGCCCTAAATAGTGTTAGTGTGTGCATTTTGTGTATTTATGTGAGAAACTAGTGCTCAAACAACATAAGAGGTTTAAAAATGTACTTCAACATTGCATGTTATATTATATTCTAGTTAATTAATGATAATATATATTAATTTAGTATACATTTTACGGAAAAAAAACTATTATAATTATCTATATTTATTAACTTTTTACCTTGTATCTTTTATGTTCTATATTTCTGTTTTTATTTAATTTAATTTATAGTCCATTAATACTCTAAGCGCTCATGCTCTGACCAAAATTCTTCAAATCAATTGGGTAATTAATTCGAATTTGTTTCATAGCTGGTGAACTGACCTAGAGGGCCAAAGGCTTGGATTCGAGTCCAGCCTGATTACAACAACTTTTTCCTATAATATAAAAATAAAATAATGTATTTTTGGTAAATAAATATTACATTTGTCTACTGATTATTGGCGTATGAGCATATTTACACAGCTTTGAATGAAGCTGAAAAAGAAATAGGTAAGTTTCTGGAAGATCTATTTTTTTGTCAACTCATTATTCAACGTTAATAGTTGGCGTGTTTATGTTTTTGAGTTGGCGTGTGCGTGTATTGGCTCTCTCATCAGTACGTTTTCGAGAGAACGTATTCAATAAAATTGGTTTGTCACAGTTCTGTATACAAGATGTAAAGAAAATGGCTAATATCTTATTTTTATTTTGAGCAAAAGGAAACAAGATAAGCAGTTTTCTTTGCTTGGTCTCTTGCCAGTAAAAATGTTGATTATACTCTCAGCTGTCAAACATAGTTGACTGGGGTTTGGTTCCAAGCTGGGTTTTGAGATATGTTTTATTCAGGATAATGTCAAATCCAGAAACACAACCATGTAGAATGTCCATCTCAAGAAAGCTTTTACTGTTTATCTGAAAGCAAGTAATTTAGGAGCCAAAACAATGAATTATTTATAGCGTAGTTAATTTAACCAGAATATTTCTCCTAAATGAGTGTTGATGATGTTTGGGTTAGTACTCAATGAAAATGATGAGTTGTTTATGTTCCATCCGTTTTGGACATCTTTGCAATCCATCATTAAGTGCTACGATGATAAACAAGCTATGTATTAGATTGTGAAAAACTCGTTCTAAATTTATAAATTATTAATAAGAGTAGAAAATATCTAAAACAAATAACAATTTAAAAATGCAATCAAAGTTGTAGAACTGCTTGTTATTTAGTTATTTTTGGATCAGTGTTTAGTATTAGCATTCTACTTTCTAAGTATCGTTCATATATTGTCACCACCATAAATAGGATGGTCAGATCTCTTAAAATAACCCCCCACAACTCGCGTCGTGGCCTCAGAACTCGCGCGTGAGAATTTTTCTCACACCACCTATTTCCCTAAAAAACATTTGATAAATAAAATATTTTCAGCAAAAAAAATTATATTTATTATAAACATCAAATACTAATATAAAATAATAATATTATTCAAAATTTATCGTACAGGTATTCTGTTTTGAAGAAACATTATGTCAAGCAACTTAAAAAGCTACCTAACTAATTAAAATTTTGTTCTCCACAATGACATACAACAAAGGAATGTTCATTACAAAGTGTTTTTCAATATGTTTGGCAACTCTTTTTCGACTTTTTGTTTTTTCTCCTCGGGCAATAGGCACAAAACTGTGACGGAGGACTAGAACCAGAACAAGTTGGATTTTCCTCTTCTACACCAACAGTCCTATTTATTTTGTTTTTATCTAAAAGGGGCATACTGTACTGACCTGTAGTGGTCAGTTGTGGACGGTTGACCAGGTGAGGTTTGATAAGTTACAGAGCCAAAAAACAGTTTTCGGTAAATCACCAAAGCACTCGTTTGATGAGAACAACTCTCGTATTAAAAAAGAAAAAAACTTCCACCAGAACTCACTTGATGAGACTCACAATAAGCCAAAAAAACGTAGCGCCAGAACTCGCACTGTGAGAAAAACACTCACAATAAGCCAAAAAACGTAGCGCCAGAACTCGCACTGTGAGAAAAACACTCACCCTTAACTTACTCCGGCTGATTAACCTTGTCCTGGCCACAGTCAGCTGTTACTAATGATTGGGAGTCATCGAGGGTGCTAAGAGAAGGCTACAAGGTGTACCTAGAGAGAGCAGCACTATCGCCAAACACCTATTATAATAGATATAACTTTTTTCTTCGGGGTGTGAGTATTTTGCTCACGGTACGAGTTCAGGAGGGTTAACACTCTTTCATTATTTCGGCATATAAGCGCCTTGAAAAAGCTTCCTACCATTTCTGTTATGCTGTTGTGTATTGCTGGTTAACATACACTTACTATTGAAGGCGCTCACTGAACTACCCCTTTTGAAGCTATAATGGCTTATTGCTGATTGATTGGTCTTTAGTCTTACACTTGTTATACCTAGGGGCATGGGTTCGATTTCCACCTGGCCATTCGAATTTATTTAGTTAATTTATTTAAATTACTTATTAATATCCTTAGTCCCACCTTGGGAAGAAAAGTCAGCCACGCAGGGCCTTCGATAACTAAGCAGATTTCCCAAGCGCTGGTTTAATGCTTGTGATCTCATATCACCAAGTATTCTCTATTTGCATATATGTAACCGATGAGTAGAAGGGGGGGGGCTAATTGAAAGCAGAAAACAAGAAAGTACGAATAGCTCGCTTAATACTTGAGTTACCAAGAAATGCATAGAACAACAATTGTAGGTCATCGAATATTTAACAAGATTGGTTCGATAACATTTTATGATCTGACTCATAATAACAGAGATATATTGAATTTTTTAATTACTCCTCTCTCTAAACCACCACTGCAATATAAAGGTTATAGCCAAAAAAAATATCTTTGAAACAAGACTACGGTAAAAGGAATGGATCCGAAAAAAATAGTATTAGAGAGCATCTGTAGTATAATAAGATTGGTTCTATAACATTTTATAACACTCATACTTACTGTGCTACTTTGAATTTTCGAACTTAAATTGAATATTGAAAATTAAAAAAAGTAAATATTTCGGTTAATATTTCAGATAGACAAAGAATATTTACAACAACATTAATAGGTAATTTAGTTTGCAATAAGATTGGTTATGTATGAATATTAACCAATTAGAAATGTAGGCAAAGTTTCGAATCCTACCCATTTAACCCCCTCCCCCTGTCTATCAACTCTAGTCTTGACTTCAACAGTTAATTATCGATTTTAGGATAGATAAAATAAATATTTTTCATTAATGAACGTAAAATCTTAATTATGACATCATCACATAAAGTTTGTGCATGCATCTCATAATTTTAAAGATCATTGAGAACAATATTAGCTATTTAACATTGGAATGAAGTGGTTCATGATATTACTGCTCGTAAGATGAGTAGGAGTGGGGCTTTGCCGAAGGCCGAAAACTAAAATATAAAAATATTTTCATTAGTAATAAAGACAGAGATAAAATGTATATAACAACATTTGCAGAAAATTAGATTTGCAATGAGATTGCTTTGATAAAATTTTTTGATCTGACGCATAATAACGGACTTATTTTGAATTTTCTGAATTTCCACCCCTTACAGGATTAAATATGTTTGATAACGATAAGACAAAAATTACGACCTCTAGAGCGGTAACAGACACTTACACACACACACACACACACACACACATATATATATATATATATATATATATATATATATATATATATATATATATATATATATATCTAATGTCACCCACAGACTGGGTAACCAAACTGCCCCGCTCAGTGGAGAAGGGTGTGGGTTTTTAAATTAAATTTAACTAGCCTCATATCAATAGGCAGACATTAAAATAAAAAAGGGCGCCACGTTGTTTGTTCTCAAAGGTAACAACGAAACCAGTATTCTCAAAACAAATTAGTTTATTTACAATAGATCAACTAATTATAATCTCTAACTTTAACTTTAAAAATAATAACTAAATAAAGAATCAAACAATACTTCCCATGGGAACTTATCAATATAAATACAATAAATAGGCCTTTTCTGTTTTAATTGATTGTGTATACACAATAACTGTACTTAGGTACCTCTCGTACGAAGAAATAACTGCAATTCTTCTGGATGTATAGCATTCTGATCCGCCAAAGCGTTTATCGGGAGCCAAATCCTCACTCGGACACGAGGTGGACCTTGCCGTCTCCTGCTAGCTTCTCTCCTGCCGATCGCTTCTTGTCTTAGCCTCTCGCGCAGCCTGTCCCGCGCATCAATCTCCCGCCTGCCTTCTTCCTCAATCGCCCGTCTTCGGCGACGGTAAAAATGGGCCGTAACAAAATATATATATATATATATATATATATGATTTTGTGGTAGGATCGATAGACATTTGAAGAACTTTTTCGAAAATTGTGTCATGACGGTTTGTAAATAAATAAGGAATATTCATATATATGATGTAGCTGAATGGCTGATGTTGTTAGGGATTGGTTTTGAATATAGCTCGTAGTGGTTTTTACTTATTGGTATTTGTGGTATGCGTCTTCCTGGATCTCATAACTCTCACTTGAAGTAGTATTACACCACTAGTGAAACCTCACTACTGCTTCCAAATGCTCACCATTTTATTTACGTTAATCAAAAATATCTCATAACCCTTTTCAGATTTGCCTTAGCAAAAATCATTATGCCCATTTTAGCAGATTTCCCTAAAGATACATCCCCCTATCTTACATGACGTAAATGGTCCGATCAAATTGTTTTATATATATATATATCTGTTAAGACTCCTGCGTTTGCAATTTTGGTTTGATCACGTTCTTTCATGGCTGAAATCTGACCTGGAATATATATATATATATATATATATATATATATATATATATACAATATGCCAATTGAATTTACTATGAGTATTGTATTATACATTTATTCCCTATCTTCAATATTAACCGAGATGTTTTGGATTTTTTAGTTTTCGGTCTTCAGTAAAGCCCCTACTCCTACTCATGTCATATTATCTATAAGCTATTATATCATGACCCACTTTATTCTTAGGTTAAATGCCAAATAATGTTTTCATGAGACCATTAACCAACACTAAAAATCATATTTGTCCTAGCCTGAAGTCGGACATGGAATAAATGGGCTTTAGAAGGTAAAGATTCGAAAATTCACAAATGTCTCCATTATTATGAGTTGGATCGTAAATTGAAGCAATCATATTAGACTATCGATGCTCAATATGAATTGTTTCTTAACTCACGTGAGTTATTTGTACTCCTGTACCCCTCCTCCCCCCGCTTCTACTCATCTTTTTTTCCCATTGAAATATAGAATATTTGGTGAAATGAGATGAGAAGTGTACGACACGTAAAAGAGAAATCTGATTGGTTTGCACAGCCTGCGTGGTGGCTTTTTTGAATGTGAATCATTAAGCGAGTCATTCAGCCCTCAGTAAATCCCGGTTTCTACTACTGGAATTTTCACATAGAAATATGGAATATATGATGATGTGAGATAAGATCACAAGTGTGTTAGACAAACAGGTGGCAAATCTGATTGGTTTACGCAGTCTGCGTGGTGGCTTTTTTGAATGTGAATCATAAAGCGAGTCATTCTGTCATTCAGTAAATCCCGATTTCTACTACTGGAATTTTCACTTAGAAATATGGAATATATGATGATGTGAGATATGATCACAAGTGTGTTAGACAAACAGGTGGCAAATCTGATTGGTTTACGCAGCCTGCGTGGTGGCTTTTTTGAATGTGAATCATTAAGCGAGTCATTCTGTCATTCAGTAAATCCCGGTTTCTACTACTGGAATTTTCACATAGAAATATGGAATATATGATGATGTGAGATAAGATCACAAGTGTGTTAGACAAACAGGTGGCAAATCTGATTGGTTTGCACAGCCTGCGTGGTGGCTTTTTTGAATGTGAATCATAAAGCGAGTCATTCTGTCATTCAGTAAATCCCGATTTCTACTACTGGAATTTTCACTTAGAAATATGGAATATATGATGATGTGAGATATGATCACAAGTGTGTTAGACAAACAGGTGGCAAATCTGATTGGTTTACGCAGCCTGCGTGGTGGCTTTTTTGAATGTGAATCATTAAGCGAGTCATTCTGTCATTCAGTAAATCCCGGTTTCTACTACTGGAATTTTCACATAGAAATATGGAATATATGATGATGTGAGATAAGATCACAAGTGTGTTAGACAAACAGGTGGCAAATCTGATTGGTTTACGCAGTCTGCGTGGTGGCTTTTTTGAATGTGAATCATAAAGCGAGTCATTCTGTCATTCAGTAAATCCCGGTTTCTACTACTGGAATTTTCACATAGAAATATGGAATATATGATGATGTGGGATAAGATCACAAGTGTGTTAGACAAACAGGTGGCAAATCTGATTGGTTTGCGCAGTCTGCGTGGTGGCTTTTTTGAATGTGAATCATAAAGCGAGTCATTCTGTCATTCAGTAAATCCCGGTTTCTACTACTGGAATTTTTACATAGAAATATGGAATATATGATGATGTGGGATAAGATCACAAGTGTTTTAGACAAACAGGTGGCAAATCTGATTTGTTTGCACAGCCTTCGTATATAATTTTGAGTCTCCTGTAATTCGAACTTCTACTTTTAAAACTTGAAGTCTCCTTTAAAGGGCTTTTTATTGTCGGAATAGTAGATGGGAGTAGCTTTGCCAGGAACTAGTGAAATCCTTGCTAGATTTGCCTCATCATGCCCGTTCCGTAATTTGGAAGCAACGCAGAATTTGTTCTCCAAACAGTAGAAACGTTATTACATGGCGATGCCGTGAAAAATAAATCCTTCTTTCTGAGAACAAGTCCTCTTTAAATCGTTTTTATCATCGCCTTTTTATTTTTTCTCAAGTTTGCTTTAATTCCTCTCTCAATTTTCTCTAATTAATTTCCAAAAATGACACGAGTTTTCGCTCTACAATACTTATTCCCTGAACAGCTTCAATCGGCTTAAGAAAAGCTCGACGTATTTTATAACTAATTAATTTTAAGTACAGTTATTTAAAAAACATTCCTTATTCGTTGGGAAAGATAATTTCTTTTTCTCTACTCATACTTTTAATACTGTATTGTTGTGATATTTACAACAGAATACTTCGTCAGTAAGTACTTAATACTACTTTATTTATTTTTACTTTCTTGTCCAAAGTAAAGGACTTATGTCTGTAATAAGCTGCTAGGGTAATTATTTTATTTAATTAATGAAATTATTTATTCAGTTTAATTTGAAAAATAATCTTATTACATAAGTTTAATTTAAAATATATACTGTTAAATAAAAAATAAATTTGGATTGGGCACATGGACGATCTGGGATTTTAAGTAATAGAATAGCTGATAGAGCCACTAAATGACCTTCTAAGTTGTCTGAAATCTAAGAAAGTTATTCAAAAACGTCTAAAACACTTGTTACAAACTGATACAATAAATAAATGGCAAGCTTAAAGATATGTACAACACTTAAAAAAATATAATAATAATAATCCTAATACATTTAAGTAATTTCTTTTTGTCGGTCTCATAAGTCCATTATTCGCTTTTAGCAGATTTCCCGTAAGAAATTCAGCTATTGAGGTTGTTCTCGAACAATGACCTCAAATGTCCATCGATCCTACCCATGAGATGACGACAATGAGGTCCGTTCAAAATTATATATATATAGACTGCGCTCAAGCGGTCGCAATTTTTTAGAGGTAAATCTGCTAAAATAAAAAACAAAAACTTAAACAAAATGATATATATATATATATATATATATATATATATATATATATATATATATATATATATATATATATATATGTCTGTTACCGATCTAGAGGTCGCACTTTTTTTCTTATCGATACCAAACTTAATATACGAGTATAATCGTTTTATTCAAAAAGAAAGATTAAGTTCGTTAATGGGTGAAATCGGACTAGGGGGAGGGGGAGGGGTTAGAGGGGGAGAATTTCGAAAATTCTTAATATCTCCGTTATTATGTGTAAGTTCGAAAAATCGTATAGAACCAATCTTATTGCAAATGTAATGTTCTATAAATGTTGTTATGTACATTTTTTCACTATCTTTATTATTAACAGGGATATTTGCAGTTTAGCAGATTCCCCTTAAGGGAAATCAGCTATTGAGGTCGTACTCATGACGCGATTTTTGAAAAATGTCTTCAAATGTCCATCGATCCTACCCAGGAGATGACGAAAATAAGGTCCGTACAAAATTATATATATTTGCCTGTTAACACTCTAGCGGTCGCAATTTTTAGTTAATCGTCACCAAACTCGGCATCTAATCGTTTTATGTAAAAAGGAAGATCAAGTTCGTTAACGGCTGAAATCGGACCATTGGGAGGGGGGGGGTTTAGAGGGGGATTTCGAAAATTCGAAATATCTCCGTTACCATGCGTCGGATCAAAAAATTTGTATAGAACCAATCTTATTGGAAATTAAATTTACTATAAATATTGTTTTACATTTATTCTCTGTCTTGAGTATTAACCGAGATATTTGAATTTTTATTAAATGTGGGTGGATAACGGACGAGTGAGTTTCCCGCCAAAAGCTAGTTTGGCCGTTTCCGTAACTGTTCGGCTCACGTATGGAGATTTATCTGTTGTATAACTTTACGTGGGAAATCTGCTTAGTTTACACAGCCCCTGCGTGACGGACTTTTTTATTCTCCGGTCTTCAGTAAACCCCCACTCCTACTTATCTCATATTAACAATATTCTATTATGTTATGAAGCTCATTATTTGAAGCTTACATACCAAATATTGTTCTCATTGAACTTTTAAATTTTGAGATAAATGCAAATATGTGACGCACGTGGGGAACTGCTTAGTTAACGCAGCCTCTTTGTGATGGACTTTTTAATTTTTACCCCCTCTCAACCTCCCCCGATTGCGACCATTAAAAACTTTTAACCTAACTTTATAAGAATCTTTTAAATAATCAGCACGTATTCAGGTATGAGGTGTCTAGCAAATGCAATCTTTATTGATGACGTCTTACATATTTGCATAGCAAAAGAGGACAAGGAAGTCACATCAGATTTTTGTGATAAGCAGTTTGTCGAATTTCTTTAGAATCTATTCATTATTCTTCTTTCTGATTTTATTATTTTGAGTTATTCATTAAGCCTTATTGTTAAATGAAAAGTATTAAGGTGTATAATGGGAATGTAAGTTATTAGTGAAGAGGCTGACCCAGAATGGATGGCGGGGGGACTTGTTGGTCTATTTGATTGGTACCTCTATGGATTTAGCAAGACTGGTCCGTTCAAGTTGAACGTGATGTCATTGCTCGGTGTGTGTGAAGGGTCCTCTAGAAGGTGAAATCTGATTGAAAACATTGCCAATGACTCCAATGCTTGCGGCTCCAGTGAAAGATACTCTCCAACATGGACAAGTCATCATGAGTACTCGACGACATGCTCCCTTCATCATCATCATGGTGCACTTCCTCCCAGAGGAGAAAGTATTATATATTCTTAAATTTAAGCTTTACTGAAGCCAATTAAAGTATATCAGGGTAAAAAAGGATCTTAACCCTCTAGAACTCGCGTCGTTCACACCCCCAAGAAAAAAGTTATACCTATTATTATACGTGTTTGGTGATAGTGCTGCTCTCTCTAGGTACACCTTGTAGCCTTCTCTTAGCAGCCTCATTGACTCCCAATCATTAGTAACAGCTGACTGTGGCCAGGACAAGGTTAATCAGACGGAGTAAGGTAAGGGTGAGTGTTTTTCTCATCAAGCAAGTTCTGGTGGAACTTTTTTCTTTTTTAATACGAGATTTCTTCTCATCAAGTGAGTGCTTTGGTGATTTACCGAAAACTTTTTTCGGCTCTGGAACTTAACAAAACTCACCTGATCAACCGTTCACAACTGACCACCATTCTCCTATTAGAAAGAAACTAAATGAAGAGGATTGCTGGTGTGGAAGAGGTAAGCCCCACTTGTTCTGGTTCTAGTACTCCGTTGCAGTTTTGTGCCTATTGCCCGAGGAGAAAAACAAAAAGTCGAAAAAGAGTTGCCATACATGTAGAAAAACAGTTTGTAATGAGCAGTCCTTTGTTGTATGTCATTCTTGTGGAGAACAAAATTTTAATTAGTTAGGTAGCTTTTTATGTTGCTTGACATAATGTTTCTTCAAAGCAAAATACCTGTGCGATAAATTGTGAATAGTATTTTTATTTTATATTAGTATTTGATGTTTATAATAAATATAATTTTTTTTTTTGTTGAAAATATTTTATTTACCAACTTTTATTTGAGGGGAAATAGGTGGTGTGAGAAAAACTCTCAGGCGCGAGTTCTCAGGTCACTCATTTTGACACGAGTTGTGGAGGGTTAATGTCTCAACTCAGCTATCTTTATTATATTTGTATACTTAGCAGACGTTCTCCTGGGAAATCTGCTTAGTTTACGTAGCCCCTGCGTGACGGACTTTTTAATCGATTGGCTATGTCAAACTTTGACACAAAAAACAAAAAAATTGACACAAGGAGTTTGCATGAATCTCCCACAATGAAGCTCTCTTGAAAACAATATTTGTTATTTAAACTCAGAATAAACTGGTTCATGATATAACAGCTTATTGGTATTATTACAACAATTTGAATGGGGATTTACTGAAGGCTGTAAACTATAAAATATTAACTCAATTAATATTCGTGATAGAGAAGATATGATTATACTAGTTCTATGCAGTTTTTCGATCCGACTATAATATCAAAGATATATCGAAATTCTCCCCTCAGAACCCTCTTTCCGATTGAAGATATTTTTCAAAATTATGAGTACACTTTTCTTTTTCTTCTTCTTTTTCCCACCTCTGCCCCCGCTGTACCCTTGGGTTTCCCCATACCAGCGGTTTCCGTTTAATAAGAGATATAAAATTTTGAATAGATAAATTGGGCCAGGTAACTTAGCCTAACTCACCGAGCACGACTAAGCATTAAAGTGCAACATTTGGGAGATTTAGTTTAAGTCCGAAAAGTCCTAGGGGAACCCGCAGCTGCGACTCCTTTGCCTCTGTTCAAAGAAGTGGCAGCAAGAGCCTAACTAACTAGCCTACATACCTATAGCCTAAATACTAACCTAAACTCACATAAAACTATACATATAATTTACAAATAAATTCAATTTTATTTGTCTTTCAACAACTCTGGGGCAAAGGTCCTGAAGGCTGAAAATCTATCAGCGTCGTTTACCAACATATGGTAGCTCTCAGGAGGCCAGTTCACATATGAGAAAGCACTCATTAGCCGAATACGCTTGGCGTTGAAACGCGGACATTGGAGGATCACGTGGTCAGCCGTATCCAGCTTGCCACAGGAGCACAATGGGGATTCCTTTCGTTTGAAGAAATGTAGTTTGTTATTGAAGTCCCCGTGACCACTGATAAGTTGGCTGGAGAAGAAATCTGGGACGTACCATGTCAGCTTAGTTCTGGTCCTGACATCTGGGAAAAATTTGTACCGTGCAAGATAGGAGAGTCTATCTTCACAATAGGACAGCAGGACCTTAGAGAAATACTCGACCATATTGAAGAAACAATCTGGGACAGTTGGCAGAGTCACTGGACCAACTCCAGCAAAGGTAGGATGACCTACAAATTTTTCCCAGATGTCAGGACCAGAACTAAGCTGACATGGTACGTCCCAGATTTCTTCCAATGTCCGCGTTTCAACGCCAAGCGTATTCGGCTAATGAGTACACCTCAATAGCTGATTTGCCCTAAGGGAAATCTGCTAAAGTCCTTAGTTTCACCCTAGCTAGAAAAGGGTGGTAACCTTTAGATAATCAGTCCCAATTAGCCGTAGTTGTTAAAAGTGAGCGTTAATAAATAATTTTACTTTAATACTAGTCGAAACCAAGAAGAAATTAAATTATTTTTATGGTTATTTCAACAACAATTGAACATGAAGAAATGTGAAGTATGGCGTGTGATGAGTTATGAGGTAATAGTAAAGATGGCAAAAACAACAATAAATAAAAAAAATCGAAAATCGTGTCATGAATTCAATCTCAATAGCTGAGAAAATCTGGTAAAACTGCATAATTGATGATGTTGCTACGATGCTTAAAATTTATGGAATATATTTCAGATCATATTGGAAATCACGTATGGTTGGCCGATTAACATAGTGGAGTATGCCATTTAAAGATAATTCGTATAAACCATAAAGATTTCAATTAACATATTCACGTTTAGTTTTAAATGTAAATTTTATGAGTTACCTATTTGAAAAATCATAAATTAAATTACTCTCCATATATCACTGATTTTTCTTTAATGTCAAAAGGTATAGCTCCATTTTGAATAATTAGTTATTTTTGACTTAGACTTTCATGTTTCTGAGCTACTTATGAGGAAAAAAAAGAACTCCATTGGAAATATAGTTAAGCCATCAAACTATTTCTTTATGGAAAACACCATTAATGTAGTAAAGAAATGCCATGGCTAATTGGAATCAACGTCTTGATGTTACAGAATAACAACATCCGGGTAGGATGAGCAGTTGTGATGTAATATCTATTTTATTATTAAATTCCATTGTAATTAACAACAACAACCATCATATTGTTACCTCACTTCTGATTATGAATGTTAATTAAATGTAACATGTAGGAAATCCTGCATTCTTGAGTTATGCTTTCCTTTTAAAATAAAAACCTTTATTGCAAACACTCGGCTTTCGCATTTATCTATGACTTCAAAAAATATTTTTAACTTAAAAACCTTTGATTTTGTGAGTGGTCTTATTCGTTGTGTTACTGGTAATAACTCTTTGATATTATAGCCTATAATCCACAAATGATACCCCATTTAAACGTTAGCCTTACGTTCACCACTTCAAAGAACCAACCGAGCAAAGCAATAGCCCGACATTTCTTGAAGAAATTAAAAAAAAGAAGAAGTAAATAATGAGTTCCAAGTCCTGACATATTGACAATATATCACGTCCGACCTATTATTATAGGACCTATTATATATATATATATATATATATATATATATATATATATATATATATATATATAGATATATATAATTCTACATACGTGTGTATGTCACTGAACTCCTCCTAGACGGCTGGACCGATTCGAATGAACATTCGATATTAAACATTTATGTAAAACTAAAGATTTTTATTATGCGTCGGATCGAAAAATTGTATTTAATCAAGCTTATTGCAAATGTTGCTATCTATGTATGTTTTTTTCACTATTATGATTATTACCCAAGATATTTGCATTTTTTAGTTTTCGGCCATCAGTAAACCACCACTCCTACTCACGTCTTATTATCAATAGGCTGTTATATTATGAAACACAATATTTGAAGCCTCAATACCAAATATTGTTCTCTTTGAACTTTTAAGTTTTGAGATAAATTTCAAATACGTATTTGACGCACGTTGGAAATATGCGTAGTTAACTTTTGTTAAAAATACAGAAAATATATACGTCTGGCTTCGTGATACAGCTGAAATATTTAAACTGAATTTTCCCCTTTGGGAAATGAGCTGAATGATTTTCATACCAATGAGTAGGAGCATTTTCGAACGGTAGCCAGTTTTGTCGTCTATGAGGAATTTTTAAAAAATCGCGTTGTCATGAGAGCTTTCAAAATCTCGTTTCTAAAATGGCATAAAATACCTTCAGCTGTTTAATGTATCCTTTAGCTGATAGATTTCGATGAGATCGGCTGCCATTGCTGAATGCGAGTCATGTATTTATTTAGCAATAACACTAGAAACTCCTGTGTCCTGAATAAGGCTTTAATCAGGAATTGCTTCACTGTTTGGCCAGAGAGTTGCCCAATCACTGCTTCCATGTTTATTCCTTCTTGATGTAACTTTATGCTCTTTCGATAATACTAATTCCTACATATTGTATTATCATTCTCCATCATTTTGAGCATTATAAGCTAATCCATGTTCAGTTCGGTTAATTATTCAATATTAATGCTATAAATAAGTAATTTGATTGAAAAGAAGTTGATGAAATTCTAAGCAAAACTAAGCGAATTTCCCACGTGCGTACGTCACTGAATGCTGAAAACAAGAAAGTGTTAATTAGCCACTTAATATTTCGAGTTAATAAAAGATGTATATACTAATAATTAAAGAGCATCAATAGCTTAACAATATTGGTACTATAACATTTTTAGATCCGACTCTTAATAAGTGAGATACTTTTAATTCTGGAATTGGCTCTTGTTCCACCACACTCCCCCCTCCACCATGATCGGCTTCAGCCTTTAACTAATATGATCATTGATGTTGAATGAAATTTATAAAGAAAGTGCAAAGTTGCATGCTCATTAACATTCATTTTATTCTTGTACATTATGACAAATGACGTAACGTTTTTAGTAGTGCAGGGAAATGTAAAAATATGGTTCACTGTCTAAATATAGTAAAGTCCTGGATATCAAAAAAAAAAAAACTATTATCATTCAACATTCAATTGATTTTCCAAACGGAGCATATATTAATTGATACGAATGTTATCCTTAGTTTTTTAAAAATCGAATTACGGTATTAATCAAGTACATATTAAGACTTTTTTTTAAAAAAAATTAACCTTTATTGATGACCTCACACCTAGAATTTTTCTATCTGAGATATTAAAGGTCCATAAAAACGAAGGTTTGGTTCTTAAACTTAGAATAGAGATTTCATGATATACCAGCTAATTATTAACACGAGATAATTAGGAGTTGTGGCTTCGTTGAAAGCCGATAATTCGAAACTAACATATTCTATTATTTAAAGCCGCAACCCGATTTTTTTGAAAGCTACCTCAAACATCTTGGAGGATTTCTGAGATTGAAGGACCGTATTCTCTCTCATGATCGTTTTCTGCTTTGAATAATTGTCGAATTTGAGGTACCTCCCAATTCTGTCGAGTAAGCCCTTTGGAATTTTTTTTTTCCGAACCTCCAACGCGACACATTAAATTCGTTCTCTGTCCGTTTCGAGTGTTGCCTTACCGATCCTAGGAGGACATTCCTTGTCGTTCGGTACCTCAAACTGGAATAACCGCAGTCTGCCGTCCCTGCAAGTGACGATTGAACTCGAAAGTATACTTTTTTGCGCTCCGCGAAACGCCTGTTCTTTCCTCTTATTTATTTTATTTCCAAGTACCATTTTGCAGCTCGAGCGAACGGTTTAGGTACCCACCTTGGGGATTTCCACTACCCCACCCCGCCACCCAGCGGACCCTCTAAAATCGACTCCTAAAACCTCCCCTCTTTCTGCCACTCTCCCGGCGGGCCTACGACAACGGCAATTTCGGCCTCTTCTCCAACAATGACTCCGCTATGAACGCCCAAAGATCTCTTCGGTGTCCGGTCGTAAGTAGGTGAGAAAAAATTTAAGATCGAAAAATTCCATGATATTGGCGAAAATTGAGGCATTTAAGTCCTCACGATTTAGTTAGTGCGTCGTTGGACCGGTCAGAATACGCGAGGAGACGAGCTACGTAGAGATCGAGCCAAGGGCGAAGGCAATGGAAATTTATTGAAACGTTGATTTGTTTACCTAATGTATGTATTTATAGTTTAAGTATGTCATCTAAGTAGAGCTACTTACACCAGCGAGAGGTTCTCATCTTCAGCCACTGTTATATAATACAAAACTTTTCTTTTGTCTGATATTGTTTATTTTTTTATATGTATTTACTTGCTTTGTTATGGCTCAGCGTTTTGAATGATTTATGTAATTAGTTTAGTAGTGTTCGATTGGGAACTAAGTGCAATGGGCATTCTATTAGTTAATTTTTTCATGTCCTTATTTTCTTTTTTTTTTTATAAAAGGTTTGGAGAATAATACATTTATCGCCAAATAGATAGTTCAAAAACCTTTTTTCTTTTCCTTTTGAATGATGTAACACGTGAAATAATCTCTTTTCTGACATAATGGGGTGTATTTTGATTTTTCACCAATAAACTTCACTGATATATCGATAAGAATAATGAATCTATTGTATACATGCAGAATTAAAATTCAGTAATCGGGACGGCTAACCCCGAGTAGACGCATGGTGATCCCGAAGGCGTCGCTTAGAAAGTGGGTTGAGGGCCGAGCCCCATTGCTGGCGTCACTTAGACGATTTTGGTATTCGAGTTAGACACTAAATGTTTTAGTTTCAGTTTAAACGTTTTTGGAAAATTAATTTTCAACAAGATTATTTCTACACAACTTTTCGATCTGACTCATAATAAAAGGTAAATTGTTCCTCCATAGTCAGATTTCAGTAGATAACGAACTTAATCTTTATTTTAATTGAAAAGATTAAATATCGAGGTTTGTAAGGTACAGCAAAAGTTTCGACTGTCTGCAAGAGCATTAACAGACAAATTTCTGTCTCATTTTTTATGTCTGTATCTCTGTCTGTCTGTCTGTCTCTCTCTCGGTCTCTCTCTCTCTCTCTCTCTCTCTCTCTCTCTCTCTCTCTCTCTCTCTCTCTCCCTGTCTCTCTCTCTCTCTCTCTCTCCCTCCCCATACACACACACACACACACACTCACACACACACACACACACACACTCACACACACACACACACACACACACACACACACACATATATATATATATAATATATAGTGTTGCGAAAATTAAATAGATGAATAATCCTTCAGAGAGAGAGAGAGAGAGAGAGAGAGAGAGAGAGAGAGAGAGTCGCGTATTTGGAAAGGCGGCGTAGATCAAAGAGATCGAGACGCTACTGGGCTCGTCCCGCCTAGCCTGGAATGAACTAGAACATTCCTCTTTGATCTATGCCGACCACCTATATATAAGGCACCAGCAAGCTGCGAGTCAGATAGTTTATGCTCAGCGATCTTGATGGTCACATCAGTGCTACAGTGCGACTTAGTGCAGTGCGGTAAAGAGTTTTTATAAGAAGAACAGTGTTGTGCCGTGACTGTAAGTAACAGTTTAGTGCCGTGTTTAAGACAGTGCAGTGCCGCGAAGTAAAGGACAGTGAAGTGCCGCGAAGCAAAGGACAGTGCAGTGCCGTCTTTCTGTGAATTTCAGTGAATTATTGGACTGTGACTCATTGAAGAACAGTAACGCTATCAGTGTATACTGTGAGTAGTAATTAAGAATAATCACCAAGTTTATTGTGCATTGTGAAATAAATTTTGCAGTGATAAAAACTGTGAAACTTGCGAGTATTTAATTTTGCAATCCAAAAGAACTCTTATTATAAACGTTATTACTGATCTTGGTAATACAAAAAAACGTAACAACTGGTGTCAGAAGTGGGATTGCAAAATTAAAATCAACAAAAATGAAGTTTGAAGAACTAAAAGTAGAACATCTGAAGAAGGAGTTGGTTAAACTGGATCTGCCAACAACAGGAAACAAGGCTGAACTACAAAGGCGGTTGACAGATGAACTCCAAAGACGAGGAATCGATATAAGTACACACGAATTTGACGATAAAGAAGACATTGCTGTAAGTAATCCTATCTCAAGTAGCAATTTGGACTTGAATGCAATCTTAGCCGCTATGATGGAAAATAACCAGAAACTCTTAGCGGGAGTCAGACAAGAATTCCAGGAAGCTTCTAAGAGTAACAGTGAGAAAATATTAGCGGAAGTCAGACAAGAATTCCAGGAAGCTTCTAGAGCTAATTACGAAAGATTAGAAGAAGCATCTAGAGCTAATTGCGAGAGGTTAGAAGAAAAATTCCAGGAAGCTTCTAGAGCTAATTGCGAGAGGTTAGAAGAAAAATTCCAGGAAGCTTCTAGAGCTAATTGTGAGAGACTCGAGGAACTTCAGAAAGCTTCTAGAACAACAAACCAAAAACTTCACGAAATATCAGAAGTATTGGGCAAACGAGTGGAAGCCATTGAGCAGAGAGTCAGCGAGTTTGATGAAAAACTCTACGGCATTTCTGCGGCACAGAAGAAGGTTGAAGAGGACGTGTCCAACCTAGGAAGAAAGTTAGACGATGAAATACGTGAGCTACAATTCCAAATGGATAATCTACATGTTCGCGAGAGTCCGGTGAGGCTCAATTCAGAACATTCCTGCAAGATACAGACCCCAACTTTTGACGGTAATGTACCATTTAACGTTTTTAATTCCAATTTGAGACGGTGGCCAGTAGAAATAGATGGAATAATGAAGAGAAAGCGGTAGAATTGATTTTGGCACTGAAGGGGACCGCTGAGTTTACCGGCCGCTTGCAGAAATAATTATGAGGACATCATGGTGACCTTACAGCGCAAGTTTGGCGGTGAACATAAGCGAGAACTGTACAGGATGGAGTTACGGGGCAGAATGCAGAAACCGAACGAGACGCTACAAGATTTTGCCATGGAAATCGAACGTCTAGTGCAGCTGACGTACCCAGGTGAAAATCATCCATTCTTGGATCAGTTCAAGATTGAAGCATTTGTGAATGGTATACGAGATCCAGACGTTAAATTCGCGGTGTGTGCTATCCAAAAATCATCCTTTGCTGAAACCATCTCTTATGCGCTAGCCCAGGAGACCGCTAAAGGAATTTCGAAACCACAAGTCTTCAAGGTGCGACGTCTTGAGGCTGATATTCAAAATGACGTCCAAATGTCAAGGAGTGACATAGAAGAATTCGTCAAGCGAAATAATGGAGGAGCAAAGGAACAGATCACGCTCAAAAGTGCTACAACTGTGGCAAGGCCGGCCATTTTCAACGTCACTGTAAAGCTCCAAAGAAAAGGTCAAGATCTGTTTCGCCACCAAGGGAGAACAAAAACGGACGAATAACCCCAAATCTCAAGAGACACCGTTAAAACTAAAACGAGCTAGCACTGAGGGGCAAGAGCTAGCTCCTACAACCGCTGGCCCCACAATCTCCATTTCCATAATACAACAGCAGAATAGCAACCTTACAGCTCGTGGACTCATTAACGGAAGGAAGCAGATTCTCACCATAGACACAGGGGCGTCGCAGTCCATAATTAGGCCCGATTTGGTAAAAGGATCAGTGGAACCATTAAGCGGCGTTCGACTGCGCACTGCTACTGGGGAATCAGCCACCTTCTATGGAAGAGCCAAGGTTCGACTGACTATCGCCAACACTAGCGCCGATCATGTATTTGTTGTCGCCGACATAGTGGACGAAGTGATCATCGGTGCAGACTTCATGATAGCCCACGGTATCAATCTGCACATGGGTCAACAAGTTATGATCTGGCGCAACGTCGAGATACCTTTGGATGTTGGTTATGAGAGCAAGACCACAGTAAGGAGGCTATTTACCGTCGGACGCCAGAAATTACCACCCCAGTCGGAAACCTTAGTATGGGCGCGTGTGGAAGAAGATTGTGAGGATAACCGGTTGTGGGTAGTAGAACCTAAAGAACTTAAAGATGATATTATAACAGCTAAAGCCCTCGTGAAAACCTGCGACGATGGACGAGTTCCGGTGAGAGTACTTAACCTATCCAACAATGAGAAGATCATTAACAAAAATTTTGAAATAGGTCAATGCGAGCCAGCAGAAGCAATAATTAACTGTGCCAAAAATTCTGGATGCCCAAAAATGACAGCCAAGGAGCGCGAACTACTTGCAGAAGAAGAGGAAAAGTGGATGAAAGGACTGACATCGCCTGAAAGAAACAAGGCAAAGGAGTTGCTAAGAGCACATGCATCCGTCTTCGCCCTAAGCAATAAAAGCCCAGGTTAGAACAGCTGTAGTGAAACATGAAATAAATACGGTGAAGCGAGACCTATAAAAACGGCACCCAGGAGTGTTCCCCTAGCGAAGCGGAACGAAGTTAAAGAACTTGTCAACGAAATGGAGCGGAATGGAGTCATTGAACCATCTTCGAGTCCGTGGAGCTCGCCAATAGTTCTAGTAAAGAAGAAAGACGGCAGCACCAGATTCTGTGTTCACTACAGAAAACTCAATGACGTCACCAAGAAAGACAGTTATCTGCTGCCAAGAATTGACGACACCTTAGACACGTTGTCTGGAACGAAATGGTTTTCTACCTTGGACTTGCAAAGCGGCTACTGGCAAGTAGAGATAGCCGATAAGGACAAAGAGAAAACCGCCTTTAGCGCTAGCAATGGTTTATGGCAGTTCAAGGTGATGCCATTTGGGCTCTGCAACGCCCCAGCTACTTTGAGCGTTTAATGGAACGTGTGCTAAAGGGTCTCAATTGGAAGACATGCTTGGTGTATCTAGATGACATAATCGTTATGGGGAAGACTTTTGAAGAACATCTTAAAAACCTGGATGAAGTATTTAGTCGCATAACAGCAGCTGGGCTGAAGTTAAGCATAAAGAAATGCGCTCTGTTTCAGAAGGAGGTCAAATACTTGGGACATCGGGTAACAGCAGAGGGTATCTCCACTGACGAGGACAAAATACGGGCAGTAAAGGACTGGCCTCGACCACGAAATCTTCACGAGCTGCGTAGCTTCCTGGGGCTTTGCACAACTACAGGAGATTCGTGCCAAACTTCGCTCAGGTAGCTGCCAGCTTGCACGAGCTAACCAAAAAGTCGCGACCATACCACTGGAGTGAGGCAGCGGAAGATGCTTTCCAGAGGCTCAAGGAACTCTTGTGCACAGCACCTGTCCTTGCCTATCCAATCGCTGGACAGAAGTTCATAATTGATACGGACGCCAGTGGCTATGGAATAGGAGGAGTATTTTCTCAAGTAGTTAATGGAGCAGAAAGAGTCATTGGCTACTACAGCAGGGTACTCTCCAAGCCCGAAAGAAATTATTGTGTTACCCGACGGGAGCTTCTGGCAGTGTTGGAGTGCGTCAAACATTACCACAAATACTTGTATGGTCAACACTTCACCTTAAGAAACAGACCACTCGGCACTACGTTGGCTGCTGCAGTTCAAGAACCCAGAAGGTCAGCTGGCACGATGGATTGAACGTCTGCAGAGCTATGACTTCAGCATCGAACATCGAAAAGGTGGGAAACACAATAACGCTGATGCCCTTTCAAGACGGCCTTGTAACATAGAATGCAAACATTGTACTAAAGCCGAGAAAGAGGAAAGCGTGATTGATGTGCGACTTACCCGTATTGGCTCAGACGAGGACTGGTCGAAGGCTCAGAAAGATGACCCGATTCTGGCGAAGATTATATCGGCTAAGGAATGCAACAGAAAACCAACCCGAAATGAGACATCGCTGAAAGCCACTTGCGAAATCATACTGGGTACAGTGGAATAGCCTAAAACTGGTAGAGGGCTGCTTATATCGATCTTGGGAGAGTGCAGATGGCAAAACCACAACCGACCTAATTGTCGTGCCCACTTCCAAGATAAATGAGGTATTGAAGCAGTTCCATAATGGTCCCAGCGGCGGCCATCTGGGCATTACAAAAACCCTGGAAAAGATAAAACAAACGATTCTACTGGGTGGGATGTCAGCAATCTGTAACCGATTGGATAGCCAATTGCGAGGCATGCATTGCAGCCAAGGGGTCCAACGAGAAGAAGTCGTGGCAAACTTCAGCTGTACAACGCAGGCGCCCCTTTCGAGCGGTAGCCATGGATGTTGCTGGTCCATTCCCTGTCAGTGAGGCTGGAAACCGGTATGTCCTAGTTGTAATGGACTACTTCAGTAAATGGCCCGAAGTATATGCCATCCCAAACCAGGAGTCGAAAACGGTTGTAGATGCCTTCGTAAATAATTGGGTTGTGCCGATACGGGGTTCCAATAGAACTTCATTCTGACCAGGGCCGAAATTTCGAATCGGCCATATTCAAGGAAATGTGTGAATTGTATGGCATCAAAAAGACAAGGACGACACCGCTTCATCCGCAATCTGATGGCATGGTCGAAAGATTTAATCGGACACTGGAGGAATACCTCAGACAAGTGGTTAGCACACAACCCAGGGATTGGGATGGGCACATACCCAAATTACTACTGGCTTACCGTCGGCAATCCATGATTCCACCTCACGTACTCCGGCAAAAATCTTATTTGGAGCAGAATTAAGACTACCAGCGGATTTGGAATTTGGGGCCAAACCCGGACCGTCCTGCGAAGACAATGGAAATACTCCCCAGGCACAGGAAGGCCTGCATGAGCTCCATGAGTTTGTACGCAACCGTATTAAAATGACAGGTGATAAGATGAAAGCCAGATATGATCGGGCAGCAAATACGGAAGGATTCACTGAAGGGCAAATGGTTCTACTATATAACCCACAACGCAAGAAAGGCCTATCCTAAATTGCAAACGCACTGGGAGGGACCTTACAAGGTAATCAAGCGATTGAACGACGTTGTCTACCGGATACAGAGATACCACAACCCGAGGTCCAAAATGAAAGTGGTACACGTAGAGCGACTAGCCAAGTATGGCAACGGCGATATTGAGCCTATTCGGGACGAAAAAGGCTTAAGTGGGCGGCAGTGTTGCGAAAATTAAATAGATGAATAATCCTTCAGAGAGAGAGAGAGAGAGAGAGAGAGAGAGAGAGTCGCGTATTTGGAAAGGCGGCGTAGATCAAAGAGATCGAGACGCTACTGGGCTCGTCCCGCCTAGCCTGGAATGAACTAGAACATTCCCCTTTGATCTATGCCGACCACCTATATATAAGGCACCAGCAAGCTGCGAGTCAGTTAGTTTATGCTCAGCGATCTTGATGGTCACATCAGTGCTACAGTGCGACTTAATGCAGTGCGGTAAAGAGTTTTTATAAGAAGAACAGTGTTGTGCCGTGACTGTAAGTAACAGTTTAGTGCCGTGTTTAAGACAGTGCAGTGCCGCGAAGTAAAGGACAGTGAAGTGCCGCGAAGCAAAGGACAGTGCAGTGCCGTCTTTCTGTGAATTTCAGTGAATTATTGGACTGTGACTCATTGAAGAACAGTAACGCTATCAGTGTATACTGTGAGTAGTAATTAAGAATAATCACCAAGTTTATTGTGCATTGTGAAATAAATTTTGCAGTGATAAAAACTGTGAAACTTGCGAGTATTTAATTTTGCAATCCAAAAGAACTCTTATTATAAACGTTTATTACTGATCTTGGTAATACAAAAACGTAACAATATATATATATATATATATATATATATATATATATATATATATATACTATATTATATATGTCTGTATGTATTGACACCTCGTGTTTTTCATCTGGTAGAAAGGATCGTTTGGAAATATGGAGAAATGGTTTGAAAACTACTTCTTGAGTAAAAAATTCAATAGCTGATTCACGTTTAAGGATAATGTGTTAAAAAATATTTCATTCCCAATTAGCTGAGCTTCTAGATTTATCGAAGTAGTTATGATGATTAGGAGAAACGGGTTTCTGTAATATGTAGAAAGGTGGAGCCGGAGCCATATTGTAGGATATGACACGGTTCCTGGTCCGGGGAACCTGCTTCGCGCAGCCTTCCCGCGTTAATGCATGGAGTTTTGGCGGGAACATGGTATTCAATCATAATACTGGAGGTTAGTTTCTGTCTTGGAATTTCCACAGATGGAAGATATCTTATAAATACTGCTATAATATAAAAGTGGTTCAGAGCTAACTCTCACTCACCCAATTACATAACCGAGTCCGGAACTACTTTTCGTTGTAGGCGAAATTCTCAAAGGCATTCTATCATGATGCACTTGGCGGTAAAAAAAAAAAATAAAGCCCAGCCACGAAACGGCTGCCTAAACTGGGCAGATTTCCCAATGACATTGATTTTGGCAATACAGCCACTAGAGGGACGGCAATATACTCGTATATGCCTGTTACCACTCTAGCAGTCAAAATTTTAGTTTTTGTTAGAGAGGGGGAATCTTAGAAAATTCGAAATATCTCCGCTATTATGAGTGGGATAGAAAATTTGTAAGGACCCAATCTTACTGAAGATTTAATTGTCTATACTATAAATGTTGTTATACATTTTTTCTGTATCTTGAATGTTGCATTTTTTAGTTTTCTGCCTTCAATAAACCCCACTCCTACTCAAGTCTAAATAACAATACGCTGTTATATCATGAACCTGTTATTTATTCCAAGCTTAAATATTAAATATGTATTTCAAGAGGCCTTATAGAACAAGATTATGTTTGTTATTGGCAGAATTCGGACAAGGAATAGTGGAGGCTTAAAGGGGGAATTCAAAATATTTTTATTATTTTGAGTGGGATCGTAAAATGTTATATAACCAAATTTGTTAAACTATTGATGATGATTGTTGTTCTATACATTCTATCGTAACTCAAGTATTAAGCGAGTATTCGCGCTTTCTGGTTTCTACTTTCATTCACCCCCCCCCCCCCGTCTTTGTTTTGTTAGTGATTATCTGGAGCCAATACGTGGAGGACTTTTTTTTTTAACTTTCAATTTACCTTTTACAGGCGGTTTTCCTAAACTAGATGCAACTATAACAGCTGGCAGTTAAGTGGGCATCTGTAGACGGTGGCTCTGAAAGAAGATGTCATCATACCTAGCGGTATTGTTGTCATTGCGAAATAGTGTCACAAGAAGATAATCGCCCGTTTTTCTGAGAAGCAGTGGCCTATTCAATTTTGGCTGAACCCAGGATGCAGTGGCCTATTCAATGTTGGCTGAACCCAGGATGCAGTGGCCTATTCAATGTTGGCTGAACCCAGGATGCAGTGGCCTATTCAATGTTGGCTGAACCCAGGATGCAGTGGCCTATTCAATGTTGGCTGAACCCAGGATGCAGTGGCCTATTCAATGTTGGCTGAACCCAGGATGCAGTGGCCTATTCAATGTTGGCTGAACCCAGGATGCAGTGGCCTATTCAATGTTGGCTGAACCCAGGATGCAGTGGCCTATTCAATGTTGGCTGAACCCAGGATGCAGTGGCCTATTCAATGTTGTCTGAACCCAGGATGCAGTGGCCTATTCAATGTTGTCTGAACCCAGGATGCAGTGGCCTATTCAATGTTGTCTGAACCCAGGATACAGTGGCCTATTCAATGTTGGCTGAACCCAGGATGCAGTGGCCTATTCAATGTTGGCTGAACCCAGGATGCAGTTGATATTGTCCCATCCTTTATTCAAAACACTATTTGTTTAGATTACCTTGCAACAGCTTCAACCGTCATGCTCTAATTCTCTTCTTGCCTAATGTCTACAAATATTGAAATATTAGAAGGAAGTTATATCGAAGTTGACTTCCACAACCGAGGCACCTTAGACAATATACAGAGAGTATACATTTCGAATCTAAGATATTGACAACGAAAAGTTTATACTCATTTAAATATCACACAAACTACGTGGAATATGATAAACATTTGTTAAAATATTCCAGGAATACTCAGACAAAGTAGAAACTCGGGCTGAGGTTGGCCGTGTGAGTTATGGCGTTGGTCTTAATCCCATATGGCGGACCTAGAGTGGCGGGTTCGATTCCCGCTCTGGGCAGTAGGCATTTATTTAGTGACGGACTCATTAAATAAATTCCTTATTTCCATCCTGGCTAGTAAAGGCTTCCATCCTGGCTAGTAGCTGCGTAAACTAAACAAATTACTCAGGCGACACATTATTGGTATCTACTCAACATATGTTTTATATTTCCATGTCAAAATTAGATGAACAGTAGGGAAGGGGGGGGATTACTAAAAGCTGAAAACAGGAAAGTGCGGATATCTCGCGTAATATTTCAGTTAATAAAAATGTGAAGAACAATAAGTGTAGAACATCAATAGTTTAACAAAATTGGTTCTATAACATTTTTCGTTCTGACTCTTAAGAACGGAGATATTTTGAATTCGTCCCCACTCCCTAAACCCTCCTATTTGGGGATATATTTCAGCTAGTATATAATATAGTCATTAGTATTGAATGAAACATTTAAATATCGAGCATGGCATTAAACAAATAAATATTTTCGAGTGACGCTATCACATAAACATGGGTCTTTTGTACAATAACCATACACTTTTCTTAATTCTTAATTTATTTATTAACGTCCACTTTTTGCAACTTAGGCTAATCGGGACGGGTTATCTACAGGTTACCACCCTTTTCTAGCCAGGGTGGGATTTTAGGACGTTATTTAATGAATTTCGTCACTAAATAATTTCCTTTGCCCAGGCAAGAATCGAACTCGCCACTCTAGGCTTACCATGTGAGATAAAGGTCAACGCTTTAACTCGCATGGCTAACCTGAGCCCCTGCATACACTTTTCAAGAACTAGTAACAGTTACTCATGTCTTACTTCAATAAACTCTAGGTTATGTTTACAAAACAAGATACATGCTTGTTTATAAAAAAGAAAATAACTTTATTTAATACTGAACAAAATAAATCATGCTGAAGGTGACCAATATTCAAACATTGAATGTAATATTTTATGAAATAGGTCTTCCTTCTCATATCTTCTTCTCCACGCAAATTCACACAAATATGAATCCAATAATGCCCTACTTGTTCCGCATTCAATCGTGTTCCTTCGCTTCAAACTAGCCCACAAACACTCAATTCTCTGTGTGTGGGCTCCAGTAATGGGATCTACAAAATTTTCTAAAAACTATGATTTACTGGATAGTGCTTATATCGCATTCCTGGAACCTTCCTCAGACCATGGTATGACTTCCAACAATCAGAAAATATTGTGGATCCCGGTAGTACACATGCCTTTATACACTTAGTTAGGGTAACAGCTGAACGGTCAGGCACGGCATATAGAAAAACTTCCCTAGTCTCACGACAAACACCTCCGAAGATCCACTGCGATGGATATAATCTTCCACGTTGATATTTCCTCCGGGAGAAGCATGTTTCATCAATTTCAACGTTTAAGCCTTCACCTCCAATCTTTATAGGGTTTGAGATTAGATCTGATGCGCATAACTCTCTCATGAAATTTTTCCAGTCTGTAGTTGTGTGACTAGACATGTTTAATTCTTTTTTGCAAAATTTGGTTGTAGTATATCCCATTGACCATGAGTATATGAACAGCAATGCTGTTATGAGTGGTATTTTGCTGTTTTCAAACCACGTACATTTATAAATGCTAATTTCCTTCTTACATCCTGACCGATTACACTTCCAAATTGGCCCTCTGTTCCTTCTATAATAAATTTTCATTTTATGAAGTCTGGAGCACTTTTTCTCAGAATGGATTAATCCCTTCTTCCGAAGAAACCGGACTGAAACTTTCACATTAGATATTAACTGGCTTAACTTAGTGTTAGTGTTTTTCATGTAAATCTGATAAATGAATGCGTTTAAATACAAAATTAGGTTAGAGGTGAATCACATGTTCCAAATAATAATAAAATGAGTAACTGTTACTAGTTCTTGTATGCTTATTGTACAAAAGACCCCATAACATATACTTCACACAGTAATCGTTCAATGAAAACAATATTTAGTAGTTAAGTTTCGAATAAAGTGGTTCATGATATAACAGCTTATTGTTAATGGACATACATGAGTAGAAATGGATATATACCGAAGGCTGAAAAGTAAAAAATGCAAAGAAATCAGTTAATATTCATGATAGAGAAAATGTATATAAGAAGACAACAAAAATTGCAATAGTATGGATTGTATACAATATTTCGATATATATACACATATACAAATATACTTCTCTGTTACCTATATATATATATTGAACAGAGTACACACACACACACACGCACACACACACACACACACACACACACACTCATATATAGATAGATAGATAGACAAAAATACTGTATTTAACTATTAACTTTTTACAGAGGATTCGAATTTTTTTTAAAAAAAAAAAGATAAATTAAAACACATAGGTAGGTACAATACTTCTCTAAAGTAATACAATAATATTGCTGATTGATAAAATAAATAATTTGGCTATAATTAGTATATTATTAAACAATGAATTACATTATAGTTAAAATAGCTTACTCAACATTGGGTGATCTTCAAATTTGATACATAAGGAATCTTAAATTAATAGAAACAAAAATAAAAATAAAGAAATAGAATGAAATAAAATAAAATAAAAATAAACAAGAACATAAAATTTCACACACACACACACACACACACACACACACACACACACACATATATATATATATATATATATATATATATATATGTGTGTGTGTGTGTGTGTCTGTGTATCGCACCTAATTGATACAAAAATGAGGTCTGTCCAATATATATTGGTAACAGAAAAGTATATTTGTCTTGGACGGACCTGATTTTAGCAGATTTCCCCTCAAGGGAAATCAGCTATTGAGGTTGTACTCATGACGGAATTTTCGACTTTTTTCTTCAAATGTCCATCGATCCTACTTAGTTGATGACGAAAATGAGGTCCGTTAAAAAATGTATATATACATATATATATCTGTATATATAAATATATATATAAATATATATATATATATATATATATATATATATATATATATATATATATATATATATTTATATACAGATATATATGTGTATATATTTGTCTGTTAACGCTCTAGCGGTCGCAATTTTTGTTTGATCGTTACCAAACTCGGAATTTAAACGTTTTATGTAAAAAGGAAGATCAAGTTCGTTAATAGCTGAAATCGGACCAGTGGGAGGGGGGGTTGAGAGGGGGGGGGAGTTTTGAAAACTCAAAATATCTCCGTTATTATGCGTCGGATCGAAAAATTGTATAGAATAAATCTTATTGAAAATTTACTATAAATATTGTTCTATACATTTATTCTGTATCTTGAATATTAACCGAGATATTTGCATTTGTATTCTGCGTGTGGTCGCCAGTAGGCAATGTTCGGACTTTCCGCCGAGAGCTCTGGCGGCCGTTTCCATAACTATTCGTCCCTCGTGAATAGGTTTAGAGGTTACGTTAACTGTTTTTTGGGGCTAGAAACTACTGGGTTATTGCGCCCTAAATAATGTTTTAGGTTTAGAGGTTTCTTACTACTACAGTTGTTATTAGGCAGATTTCTCTATTGTAAAACTTCACGTGGGAAATCTGCTTAGTTTACGCAGCCCCTGCGTGATGGACTTTTTTGTCATTTAGTGGGTAGGATCGATGGTCATTTGAGAAAATATTTCGATAATCGCGTCATAAGGACCTGCCGTACCTGACGTACTTTACTCCCTCAATGGAAATGTGTTCAAACACCGACTTAAAATGTTTTCCATTAGCGATTAATGAATTATATCAGCTTAATCGGAGACAGTCCCACAATATGTCACACAATCACCGCTTTGTAGTCATTATTTAGTTTTTTAGCAACAGTCAAGCGGGACTGTTGCTTGAAAAGATTGAGGAGATACCAATGGGCCACGAAATATATAAGATATAATAAAGGAATTCAAAGAAAGATATTTGTTTTTATTTTGATAATAACTTGTCATACGAAATAATACTTGCTCAACACACTTTTTTGTATCTTGAATATTAACAGAGTTATTTGTTTGTTTATTTTTTCAATCTCAGCTTTTAGTAGCCCACCCCTCCTCTTAATATTTTAACAACAGTCTAATTTAACTTAAATTGTGTTATAAATTTCTTAACTATGGAAAAATCACAGAATTTGTGGTAGGACTATAGAGTCATCTCTGTCGGTCCAATGACGTAACTCCATTTCAATTTTGTAGACTCCAATCAGTTTGAAGATGGGAAATGTTAGGCAGCACCTATGTTAAGGACTTTTAGCAGATTTCCTTGAAGGGAAATCAGCTATTCAGCTCGTACTAATGACGCGATATTCAAAACTTTTCTTCATATGTCCATCGATCCTACCCAGAGATGAGGTCCGTTCAATATATATATATATATATATATATATATATATATATATGTTTGTTAACGCTCTAGCGGTCGCAATTTTTGTTTGATCGTTACCAAACTCGATATTTAAACATTATATGTAAAAATAAAAGTCAAGTTCGTTAATGGCTGAAATCGGAGCAGTGTGTGTTTAGAGGGGGGATTTTCGAAATATCTCCGTTTCTATACGTCAGATCGAAACATTGTATAGAACCAATCTTATTGTAAATTAAATGTTCTATTAGTATTGGTATATACATTTATTCTCTATCTTGAATATTAACCGAGATATTTGCTTTTTAATGAGCGTAACGGACATGTTGAGATCGGCTGACTTCGGTTGCTGTCGTGAGTTTCCGACTTGCAAGTTCGGCCGTTTCAGTAACTGTTCAGTTCTCGTGAATTTCTCTATACTAAAACTTCACGTGTGAAATCTGCTTAGTTTACGCAGCCCCTGCGTGACGGACTTTTATTATTCTCGCTAGTTTTCATCCAGTGAATTTCACTCCCCCTCATTCAGTTCTCACAACAATTTATATGCCATCACTTATTGGCATAAAATCACGCGTCAAATCGTCCTCGGTTATCATCTACGCCCAATTCCACTCTACTCAATTTGATTTTTTTTCTGAGCGTGTTCCACACACTAATGAGCAAAAACTTTAATAATCGAAAAAGGCCTGAGTAAAATTGAGAGTGAAGAACCTGATTATTTGATTCATAAGTGGGCACATATGACCTAGATGGTTAATGGCTGAATGGGAGCAAGGCGATTAGGGAGCTTACAACAGTTGGACATAACCAATCAATCAAAAACTATACCAAGCTACATTTTTTTTTGTTTTTATATTTATTTATTTGGAGCTTCGCAGTAATGGCCCAAAACATATACATTTTATTCCCAAACCGAGTATCAACGTTTTCATTTAACTTTTAAGATGCTCTAGAAAGCCGGCAATCTAACTTTACTTACGAGCATTATATTAATCGATATATAATATCCAGGTTAAATTTCAAGTCTAATAAACAAAACTTGAAATTTAGTTATAACCTTTTAACAAAGTGAGAAATAGAACTGTTTGTATGTTACGTTGCCTCGTTCGTTGGCACTAAGCCAGTAAGCTTGGTTTATCTGACATTGTGTAGGCGACAGGGAACGGTACCTAGCTGCCAGGCCTAAACCTGACATCCAGGCTTAATGATGTCAATGCAAGAATGCTACTACTCCAACAGATACTCAGTGAGTATGAAATCGGATCTTTAAATGAGACGATTATTTTCCGAAGGGGTTTCCCTTTTCCATCATTTCTGACTGAAGGGGCAGTGAGAAAGCAGAAGCTTCTAATGAAAATTTCTGATTGTGATTCTAAACAGATAATTTGATGATGAGCGTAATGGCGAAGTGGAGCTGTCAGTTGAGGCAGCCGATACTAAACCGAATACAAGCTACGTAACCATAGTTTCTATGTATTGAGATTCGAAAGCTGCATTCCAATATATCTCCAAGAGTTGAAGGAACCATGTCTGATACTAATTCAGACGTGAACATTACTTCAATGCGGAAATTCGGCACCTTTCACTTCCTCTCTGTCACTCATTCCCGGATATAACAATGGCTGTGTCTTCTTCTCCTCTAGACTTATTACAACCAACGGATTGCGGCTTGTGAACGATCGAAACAAATGTCTGAGGTAATCAAAAGTTCAATTCAGTTAATTCAATGGTTGAATCAAATAATCAGGGTCCTCACTCTCAAGTTTACTCAAGCCTTATTCGATTATTAACATTTTTGCTGATGAGTGTGGGGGCGTGGGGTACACACTCCGAAACAGATCAAATTGAGTAGTGTGGAATGGCTGGACTGAGTATCTGTTGGAGTAGTAGCATTCTTGCATTTACATCATTAAGCCTGGATGTCAGGTTTAGGCCTGACAGCTAGGTACCGTTCCCTGTCGCCTACACAATGTCAGATAAACCAAGCTTACTGGCTTAGTGCCATCCAACGAGGCAACGTAACATACAAACAGTTCTATTTCTCACTTTGTTAAAAGCTTCTAACTAAATTTCAAGTTTTGTTTGTTAGACTTGAAATTTAACCTGGATATGAGATATCGATTAATATAATGCTCGTAAGTAAAGTTAGATTGCCGGCTTTCTGGACGTCAGCATGTTAAAAGTTAAATGAAAACGTTGATACTCGGTTTAGGAATAAAATGCATATATATATATATATATATATAATTGTGTTGTTGTTTTAGACCAGTTTTTATATATATATATATATATATATATATATATATATATATACATATATGGTGTTGTAGTCTTTTTGAGTTTTGGTCAGCGTTGGTGGAAAATCTTAGTTCATTCTAATATTTTGAGCATATTTATTTTCTCTTCTTCAGGGCTAAATAGTACAGGTACTACTTAATATATATATATATATATATATATATATATATATATATATATATATATATATATGAAACCATTTATTGCATATCGATATTAGAGTGTAACAGATAGTGTTTATGTTAATTCTACTTACCAAGACTAAAGATACTTAAAAACTATTGTACATTTCCGTTGTACCTCTGTTAACATTAGGCACTCCTAATGTAAACAGAGGTACAACAGTAATGTACAGTATTTTTTTCATGTATCTTTAGTCTTGCCCTGAAGAAGAGAAAATAAATATTTTCGAAATATTGGAATGAACTATGATTTTTCACCAACACTGACCAAAACTCAAGAAAACAACAACACGATATATATATATATATATATATATATATATATATATATATATATATATATCTTTATATATATAATTCTAGCGTACGTGTGTATGTCACTGAACTCCTCCTAGACGGATGGACCGATTTGATTGAATTTCTAAATACGCGTTCGGGTGACGCCCCGGATGGTTTAGCGCCGCAGATCTGCCAGGCAGATGGAGCAGGAGTGGGGGTTGTGAGGGAGGCCTGAAATTAAAAATAGCCGTATTTCGTTTCCTATTGGTTTTTCGGCAAATATGCACAGGATAAGAGTTGTTCGTGTTGTTATTTGGAGTAACTTTTGTCATGTTCACTTTTGTCGTATAATAAAGTATAAACGAGATATACAGTAAGAAAGTAAAGTGGGGACAACAATTTTATTCGGCCACAACGATTGGACCGAACTGAACAAAACTCGGTATGTGAATTAGCGTTAGTTCTTCCATGGTTATAAGCTGTACTAAATTTGTTAAGTTCGAACGGGAGTGGGGGTTTACTGAAGGCGGAAAACTAAAAAACGCCGATATCTCGGTTAATATTAAAGACAGTGAAAATAGGTACATGACAACGTTTATAGATCTTTTAATTTGCAAAAAGATTGTTTCTATACAAAATTTCGATCCGACTCAAACTAACGGAGATATTTCGAATTTTCGAAAATCCTCCCCTCTAAATCCCCCCTCACAATCATCCGATTCCAGCCGTTGAAGAACATGATCCGTCTTTTAACGCGAAACGTTTAAATACGGAGTTTGGTAACGATCAAGCAAAAATTGAGACCGCTAGAGCGTTAACAGGCTAATACACCTCTTATCTTTATATATATAATTCTAGCGTACGTGTGTATGTCACTGAACTCCTCCTAGACGGATGGACCGATTTGATTGAATTTCTAAATACGCGTTCGGGTGACGCCCCGGATGGTTTAGCGCCGCAGATCGGCCCGGCAGATGGAGCAGGTCTCCGGTCGAAGGGCGAAGGGCGAGGTTATTGGAAATGTAATGAAATGTTAATATGTTTGTCTAATGAATGTTCTTTGAGTTTAAGTATGTCGTTTAAATAAAGATGTTTTCAGCTGCGAGAGGTTTTCACTTTCAGGCAATGTTATTTATTGTCCAAATTTATTATAATTTGATTTGAATGTGGCAATTATTTTTTATTCTTTATTTACATTTATGTATTTTCATTATTGTTGTTGAGGGTTTTGAGTTATTTAAGTTATTGGTCTACAACTGTTTGTTTTTAAGGTCGTGTAGTGCGCATTCTACCAGATAATCATAGAACTAAAACCTCTTCCTTTCCTTCTCTCATTTTTCCTTTTCTTTTTGCGTACCAAATTTTTGGCGATATTTTGTTTACTATTTGTTTTTAGGCAAACGTGCTTATAACTAATGTTTTTTGCGTTATTAAAAGAAGATTTTTTTTAAACATAATATTATTAAATTTAATATCCTAATCGCTTGATATATCATGCAGGACAACGTCTGCCGGGTCCGCTAGTATATATATATATATATATATATATATATATATAAAGTTGCTTGGTATAGTTTTTGATTGATTGGTTATGTCCAACTGTTGTAAGCTCCCTAATCGCCTTGCTCCCTATTCAGACATTAACCATCTAGATCATATGTGGCTAACCACTGTCCCGCGGTAAGGTTAGATCCGGCCCACGAGACACTTTGATAAACCCAATCAAACAAAAATATTATACTACTTACTCCAAATGAGGAAGATGAGGAGAGATGTGTTCCATTGATGAAAGTTAATAAATCAAAACATCGTACAAGGCTGACTGATGATAATTCGGAAACATTGATGGATTAGTTTTTCAAATTCAAGCTAAAGTTGAGTCTCATTGATTTCGTTGTCGCTAATTAACTTTCCTTGTTTGTAATAATTCCATATTTTACGATTTCATTATAATACATTTAATTTTTATTTTTTTAGGCAATTTATTTTATCTATTTTTTTCATTTCATTTTTTTATTTTAATAAATTTTATTATAATTAATTTGTCGTATAATTTCATGTCTTATATCTATCGTTAAAAATTACGAACACTACTTTAAAATGCACTACTTTTAAAAGCGGCCTGTGAACGTATTTGCACGCTAAAGTTTGGCCCGCAACATGTAAAAGGTTGCTCATACCTGATCTAGATCATTAGTAAATATTTAAATATCGAGTTTGGTAATTATGAAACCATGTGCTATTCAAAAAAAAAGTCCGTCACGCATGGGCAATGATGAATAGGCAGTAAGGAGGGGAACTGATGAAGTCGAACTAAACGCACTTCGAACCGAACAGCTATATACCATTTAGATTGATATCCCAGGATTTGAATAGGGTACTGCAAACATAACAACTCTGGGCTTCCGTGTCTGTGAGGGGGATGGGGTGGGTGAAGAAATATTACAAATAGAAGAAACATTGATATTTTTTAATTTGCGGGTTTGGTGCTTGTCTTTATCGGAGCCGAGTGGGCATTTTATAGAGAGATGGGCATTTCTGGATTTGATGATAGTGAAGGGGAGCAAGGGGAGACAAAGAGATCAGCTGTAGAATGTCTCGGCTATTCAATCAGATGATTGTGGGCTGTCGTATTAAATGGCCCTGATTGTGGCAGGGATCGGCGCGTCACGAGTCAGCTGGACCTAGAATCAACAAGTGTTTCCTACGAGCTTTCTCTCTCATTCTACTCCATCTCGTCCCTTTATACTCGACAATGTTACGCAAACTCTTGTAGCAGATTTCCCCGAGAGAAATCATCTATTGATGTTGGACTCATCAAACTTTGAACAAACTCTTCAAACTCCCATCTATCCAACCCAGGATAAGACGAAAATGATCTCCGGTAAAAAAAAAAAGCCCGTTCAGAAATACCTCTCTCTCTCTCTCTCTCTCTCTCTATATATATATATATATATATATATATATATATATATATATATGTAAAACTCTTATTCCGGAGCCAATATTATTTATATATTCTTCATATTCTATGGCAAGGGTCTAAAATAAAAAAAACATTTTTTTCGGTGCAAACATTATTGTAACTGGCCTATATATATAGTCTGTTAACACTGTAGCGGTTTTTGTTTGTTGATAGATACCAAACTCGGTATTTAAAAGTTTTATGTAAAATTAAAAATCGAGTTCGTTAATAGTGGGAATTCAACGATTGGAAGGTGCATTTAGAGGGGTGGCATTTCGAAAATATTTAATATTTCCATTATTATTATAATTAGATAGTTATATGTTTTTCTTGTTTCCAGCCTTGAGGAAAGCCGGCTATTCAATGCATTTTATTTTGTTATTTAGAGTAACTTTTGTTATATTCATTTTTGTCTTTTAACAAAGTATAAACGAGATATACACTATAAATTAAAGCTAGAGTCAACTATTTTATTGGGCGCTAACGATTGAACCGAACTTAACAAAACTCGGTATGTCAATCAGCATTAATTCTTCCATGATTATAAGCTATATTAAATGTTTTGGGTTAGAACGGGAGTGGGGGTTATAAGGGAGGCCTGAAATAAAAATTCGCGATATTTCCTTTTCTATTTGTTTTTCGACAAACATGCACATAACAAAAGTTGTTTACTTTGATATTTAGATTAATTTTTATTTTATACATTTCTCCAGGAACAATGTGTGGAGCAAGTAATTTGCGTAGAAATATTGATATGCTCAACAATTCATTCCAATTTGAACTATGAGGTACCTCACCTGGAAAAATTAATTCAAATCTATGTTAATATTTTGTCCTTAATAGCTGAAATCTATGCATAATGCACAGGAGACGGGAAATATGACAATTTGGAGGACAGTGAAGACTTACATAAAAAATTAATTTTATTATTAACAAATGCCAACAACGGGCATTAACCCTAAACACTGGGACGGGTAAATGTCAAAATATCGTGCAAAATAAAGCCTTGCCAAAAAAATACCATCACCTCAAATCAATTCCCGGGCGAAGTCGGGTATCTGAGCTAGTAAGTATATATATATATATATATTTGTCTGTTAACGCTCTAGCTGTCGCAATTTTTGTTTGATCGTTACCAAACTCGAAATGTAATAGTTTTATGTAAAAAGAAAGATCAAGTTCGTTAATGGCTGAATTCGGACCAGCAGGAGGGGGGGGGGGTTTAGAGGGGGGATTTTTGAAAATTCAAAATATCTCCGTTACTATAAGTCAGATCGAAAAAGTGTAAGGAACCAATCTTATTGAAAAATATATGTACTATAAATATTGCTATATACATTTATTATCAATCTTAAATATAACGAGATATTTGCATTTTCCACTTTTCAGCGCTCAGTAAATCCATACTTCTACTCATGTTACGTAAACAATACTCTCTCATATAATAAATCACATTATTCGAAGCTTAAATACCAAATATTGTTTCCCAGAGACCTCTATGCATGCAAATATGTTCTTGTGACCCCCCCCCAGTCTTAAATTCTTGAACTACTAAAATTTGATTGATTGGGACAAAATTTATTCAGATTCATTATAAATTACAGTAATAGATATAGTATAAACGTTTCAATAAAATTAATATGTTATATTCTGATATGTTTGAGTTATTGTTTTTATTTCCGGTGTCGGAATAACTGAAAGCCGTTGGCAGACCTGTTTGTTTACATTCGAGCCGCTTTCCGCCGGGAGGGGAAAGATTTCTTTTTACCGTTTGTATTTATTCACCTAATGTTCACGGTGGTAATGTGACAGCAGTATGTAGGTTTATCTATTGTTAAAATTCACTTGGGAAATCTGCTTGCGTGAGGGACTTTTAGTTAGAAGAAAGCAGCTAGGGAGGAGGTATTTGCTAACACCCAAATTGCAACAGATTCCTGTAGCTAGGCTTAGCAGACGAATTGGGCTAACAGTTAGATCTGAAAGTGTATAGTTTATAAATAGGGTGGTTGAAGTATTCGAGGCCCGTCACTTTCTCTCTGCCAGGGGACAGACAGACCGATGTCACGCTGGAGAAAGCACGTTTCGGAAGTCATAGCCACGTACCTGCATCCATGCACTATGATCCTCCTTCTTTCTTCTTCTTCTTGTCACCAATGTGGAAAGTCCCGTTTCCAAGTCCGTGCCTCTCTTCTTCATATGGCACAAGCACTGTGAAATATTGGAGTCTCGTCTCAGTACGGTGCCAATCAAGGACGGGCTGTTCTAACTACAATTACCATCATCATCAGCATAGTAGCTTTGTTGATCCAAAGTGTTGATTGGATGTTGGATGCAACGAGGATGAAAAGTCTGCTCCTTCCGTAAATGTCTATTGTTCTCAGGCTCACATCATTCCAGCAGAATCTGCGGCTATCTTGCTCTACAAATAGATATTTGATATTGTTGGTGGGCTGCGGCCTAACCAAATCAACAGCAGAAGAGATGAAGATGGTAGCCTAGCAGCTGCAGAAAATCAGCGTTTTATCGAATTTCCCTTAAGGAAAATCAGCTATTGAGGTTCTACTCAAGAGGCGATTTTCGAAAAATTTCCTAAAATGTCAGGAGATGACGAAAATATGGTCCGTTCCAAATTTTATATATATATATATATATATATATATATATATATATATATATATATATATATATATATATACTAGCTCAGATACCCAGCTTCGCTCGGGAATTCATTTGAGGCTGAATGTTGATGGTATTTTTTTGGCAAGGCTTTATTTTGCACAATATTTTGACATTTACCCGTCCCAGTGTTTAGGGTTAATAGCCGTCGTTTCTGTGGATTTGTTAATAATAAAATTAATTTTTTATGTAAGACTTCACTGTCCTCCATATTGTCATATTTCCCGCTTCCTGTGCATTATGCATAGATTTGAATTATTAAGGACTAAATATTAACAGACATTTGAATTAATTTTTCCAGGTGAGGTACCTGGTAGTTCATATTGAAAAGAATTCTTGAGCAAATTTCTCTAAATAACAAAATAAACAACTTTTGTTATGTGCATATTTGCCGAAACTACAATAGGAAATGAAATATCAATATTTTTAATTTCAGGTCTCCCTTATAACCCCCACTCCTGCCTGTCCCTAGAAATAGTATGGCTTTTTATAAGGAAGGCGTTAGTGCTAATACACATACTGAGTGTTTTATTTAGTTCGGTTGAGTCTTTTGTGCCAAATAAAATTTTTTACTTCCGCTATAATTTTTAGCGTATATCTCGTTTATAATTCGGTATACGAAAAAAGTGTATATAACAAAAGTTACTCTAAATATAAAAATAAACAACTTTTGTTATGTTCATATTTGCCGATAAACCAATAGGAAACGAAATTTCGCTATTTTTAATTTCTGGCTTCCCTTAAAACCCCCACTCCTGCCCGTCCCTAGAAATGTTGGTATGGCTTCTTATAATGAAAGCGTTAGTGCTAATACACATACCGAGTTTTATTAATTTCGGTTGGGTCTTTTGTCCCAAATAATATTGTTGACTCCCGCTATAGGCATAAGCGTATAACTCATTTAAACTTCGGAATACGATGAAAGTATTTATAACAAAAGTTACTCTAAATAACAAAATAAACAACTTTTGTTATGTGCATATTTGCGAAAAAACCAATAGGAAACGAAATATCGCGACTTTTAATTTCAGGCCTTCCTTATAACCCCCACTCCTGTTCGTCTCAGAGAAAATTAATATAGCCTATCTCTCAAGTTGGACCAGACTGCTCACGGTGTGCCAATTTAATTTAAAATCGGTTAAGTAGTTTAGGAGTCCATCGCGGACAAACATCGTGACAGAAGATTTATATATATTAAGATATATATATATATATATATATATATATATATATATATATATATGTTAACGCCTTAGCGATCGCAATTTTTGTTTGATCGTTACCAAACTCTATATATAATTTTTTTTTTGTAAAAAGAATGGACAAGTTCTTTAATGGCAGAAATTGAACCAGAGGGAATGTGGAATTCCAGAATTATCTCCGTTATTATACGTCGGGTCGAAAAAGTGTATAGAACCTATGTTATTACAAATTGAATGTTCTATAAATGTTGTCATACAAATCTTTTCACTATCGCAATTATTAACCGAGATATATTAATTTTCCCCATTCAGTAAACCCCCACTCCTACTCATTTTGTATTAACAATAAGCTGTTATATCCTGAAGATCTTTATTTGAAGCATAAATACCAAATATTGTTCTCACAGAAATTTTATTTTCTGAGATAAATGCGTTGTGTGATGTCGTCATCAATTATGATTTATCTTCTTTAGTTGAAAATGTTTATTTGATCTATACCATAATCGAGATTCAGCCTTTTAATTCAGCACACAAGTTGTTAGTGGTTAATGGCTGAACTAGAGCCAGGAACAGGTTGGGGGGGGGGTTAGACGGCGGGGCTTTCTAAAATTAAAAATATGTCCGTTATTATGTGTCGGATCTAAACTTTTATTTAAATAATGCCAATGATAGTAGATCTTTTTTTACACTCAAATTTTTAAATAAAATTATTGTATATAAGAGGTGTCTTAATTAATGCTAATGGTTATTTATTTATCCTGATTTATTATTATTAAAATGGGAGTTTAAAAATGTTAGGAAACGTCTTACAGCCTGTTAATGGAAAGCTTTCTTCAATGTTCCATTAATCTTTCAGTAAAAGTTGAATATTTCGTCGAGTTAATTGTAGTGCAGTGGTAGTCGCAGGATCTATTTTATAAAGGATTTTTATGTCATTAGCTAAATTTTAGCATTTTCTTATTTTCTCGACGAAAGACGTATGGATATCTTATCATTTGGATAAGCGATATCAATCATTCTGCTATTCTTGTCAATGTCAGGATTATCAGGTTTATTATCACGAGGACTATGATCCGCAACCATTGTTTCAGCCCAAGACATTTTTAAATCATGTCATTCTAGAAAAATTGTGCCTCAATATTCAGCGTGCAGAATTTAGTTAGCCAGAAATAAATTGGGAGCATTCCTGAACTTTCCTATATCTTGCAATACGCACAAATATACTTGTAGGACTCAAACACTTCATTGTATATTCTCCAATTATCGCAAACACCATTGTCTTTTCGCTATTAGTATTACAGGTACCTAAATTATGAAGATTAGGATTCATTCTGGATTATAAGAAATAAAAAGGTCGGTTCCACAATAACATCAACCTTGGGCATGGAAACTAGCAGCGCACCCTCTCTTTTACTCATGATATTGTTTTCGAAATATTTCTTCGAGTATGATTTCAGTGAATATATATATATATATATATATATATATATATATATATATATATATATATATATATATCGTTTCAAAAATGAAATACATGAAAAACTAAACAGAGATAGGCACGTGTTTGTGTGTTGGCTGAGCCCTTTATAAACTCTTTGAATATATGTAAAGTAAATATTTCACCGTTTCTATTTGTCTAGCAAAAATGAAAGTTTTTCCCCCTTCCCTCCATAATGCAATTCATGACTAACGTTGTTCAGTAACTCATATTGAGTATGCAACTCAGCTGATACACGAGTTTTATATCCGATCTAAATCTCAATTATTTTAAATTCATTTTAGACACATATTCCATTTTATTCAACAATTTATATATTTTATTATATCTTGTTTAATATTTTTTGTTTTGGATTCTATATTATGTTTGTCAATTTGTTGTGTTGGATTTCCATTTATTGTTTAATTTCTACTTATTGTTCAATTTCTATTATTTGAGTTCCATTTTTGTTTTCTATTTCTGTTTTGCGTTCCATTTCTGTTTTTGTTTTTCCATTTCTGTTTTTATGTTTCATTTCTGTTTTTGTTCCCCGTTGTGGTTTTGTGTTCCGTTTCTGTTTTTGTTCTATTTCTGTTTTTGTTTTCCATTTCTTCTTTTTTTGTTTCCCATTTTAGTTTTATATTCCATTTCTGTATTTTGTTTTTGTGTTCCATTTCTGTTTTTGTTTTTCCATTTTGTTTTTGTGTTCCATTTCTGGTTTTTGTTTTCCATTTTGTTTTTGATTTCCATATCTGTGTTTTGTTTTTCCATTTGGTACTGTTATCCATTCCAGCCCTGTTTTTCGTATCAGTTCTGTTTGTCTGTTTCTGTTGTTTGTTCCATTCCTGTTTTGTGTTCCATTTCTGTTTCGTGTTACTTTTCTATTTTTCATGTAATATTTCTGTTATGTTATTTTATGTTCGTTTAAATTAATTTTGTTGCGTTTCGTTTTTTTTTTTTTTTTATTTTTTTTTTTTTTTTTTTTTTTTTTTTTTTTTTTTTTTTTTTTTTTTATACAGGTTTTTTTTCCCCGAGCAACATCGCCAAAGCTGCGAAGCTCCAAATAAATAAATAAAAAAAAAAAAAAAACGTGTTTGGGAAGTACGGAGGAGATCAAAGGGTTGCCGCCATATGGTCCCGCTCGTCCTAGGCAATACCAGTCCAGATCGAGAAGAGTCCAGACAATTCCCTTTGATGTTTTCCGACAAGCTATAAAAGGATCCGGCCGCCGCTAGTTTAGTTTGTTTGTTCTCAGCTGTCTTTAAGTGATCATCAGTGCAACAGTGCGACTTAGTTGCAGAGCGGTAAAGTGTTTTATGCGAAGAACAGTGCTGTGCTGTGACTCTGTAAAGAACAGTATAGTGCCGTGTTTAAGACAGTGCAGTGCCGTATTTTTGTGAACTTCAGTGATCGTGAGTTAGTCATTGAACTGTGTAATAACAAGAATAGTGAAGCTATCAGTGCATACTGTGAGTAGTAGTTAAGAATAATTAATCAAGCGTGTTGTGCATTGTTAAATAAATTGTGCAGTCATAAAAACTCTAAAGCTTGTGTGTGTTTAATTTTGCAATCCAAAAGAACTCTAATAAACAATGTTTATTACTGCGTTTGTAATGAATGTAACAATATATATATATATATATATATATATATATTTGTGTGTGTGTGTGTGTGTGTGTGTGTGTGTGTGTGTGTGTGTGTGTCTGTAATTTTTGGTGAAACAATGACCTAAATAATCTCACTTTACAGAGTATATGGCGGATGGTCAATAGTAATACAAATTGAAATGATATATACAATCACTTTATTGAGTCGCCCGGCGGTCGTGGTCGAGGCTACACAGCTATAATGAGGCAGTGACGATGGAGCGCTCACTCTCAAAGTGCACTTTGCAGAAAATTAAAACCAATAGTAGAGGACAAGACCTTTTTATATCCTTATCAATTGGTTCCTCTACCATCCAGCATATTCCAGAGATATCACTTTGTTATCCTAACTATCGTGTCCAGTTGATGCACTATCAAATGTTTATGATCACGTCAAAAAGTAAAAATATTGATTACCACTAAAGAAGTGTAGTCTGGATACAGATCGAAATTATTACATGTTTGTAAAAGTTAAAAATCGTAAATTATTGCATTTATGTTTTAATGACCAAAATAAAATACATAAGGTAGATGTTTAATCTCAGTTTCTCTTCCTTTTTCTTTAGTATGTGCCTACTACCCTTTATTTTCCCCTTGTTCATATTGCTTTCTCTTTTTAATATTGTAGCATTATTGATATCTGCTAATATGAATGCTATTGTTACCACGGTCTGGTAGAGAAATTTTATTTGCTCCATTGTCGACATTTAGGACAAGTCGCTTGAGTCTTTTTGACAGTAATTGAGATAATTCACCTACATTAATTTGATTACAATCGATTTTATTTGAATTGTTATTTGGAACCATTAAGTTCAATTTGTCTTTTTTATTACCGTTCTTAGCCTTTTATGGAATCATTACTTGTCCTATATTTTAGCTTATTGAAACTGCGAATATTTCAAAATGTTTTTTATTTGAAATTGTTTCTATAGTTTCTGATGGATTATAAATGGCTTTATTTAGATTTACTTTTACTCTTGTTTTTAATTATAATAACAGAAAAACCCCTTCAATAAGCCAAAAAATAGAACAAATATCATGGAGATATAATACGAGTATAATTAAGAACAGCTTCAGTCATAAAACTACCTGACCAATGAAATATTGCTTGAAAAACTCTTATTAAGTGTTGTCATAGCTGTAGGTGGAGACCGTCGTCACTGGCTGAGGGTCGAGTATGGCTGGTGAGATGACACCGACTTCATTGTCTGTCAAAAAGTTGTACTTTTTAAGTGGATTGAAAGTCGTACTTATGTCGCAACGTTCGAAATTATTCTTCAAATGTCCATTGATTCTTTTCAGAGTGTTGCAAAATTGAGGTCCGCCAAGTTCGTTAAAGACTCCAAACGGGTGGGGGCTTAGAGGGAAAATTTTGAAAATTGTAAATATCAGTGTTATTATGATTGTGGTCATAAATTGAATAAAACCATTCTGATTGCCGATATTAGCCCAGATATTGCATTTTTTGGTTTACAGTTAATCAACGAATTTCAATTAGAGCAACTGAGTCACAAAACATTTCATTTTCAGTTCAAATTTCAAGTACTGTTTACATATTTTTAAGTACATGTTTACATACATCCTTATTGCAGGAAATATGGAGAATAAATGGCATCAGATCCTCAACGTTTCCTGCACATGGAAAATATCCTTGGTATACACAGCCTCTGCGTGGCGGACTTTTTTTTTCCAGAGGGTGATTTGTTTTATTAAAAAAAAAGTGATATAAATGTGAATAAGTTAGTACAATCAAAGGAGAAGAGATATGTAATTATTAATGTGTTAATTTTAGCATTAAATGCTCTCTTTCACAGAGTGACCCTATGCCAGTTGGCGTAGCAATGCGACATTTTGACGCAGATTCTATCATCCACATAGCATTTTCAACTAACAGAAACCCTTTCGGTCATCCATTCCTACGAACTCATCTTTTTCTAGAGGCTCGCCGTAGACTACTTATGAGTATTTATATGCATCCAAAAGTTAGTCTATCAAATGTTTTGGATGTTGCATGAATGTCTAAATGTTTTCCCTTCTTCTCATTCTATCTACAGGCTTCACCACCCTACCATCACCAGGAAAATGTTCGCATGAATGAAGAGAATACAACTGTTGTCAGAGAGTCCTTCGTAGCCTATAGCTTCTGTATGATAAATAATGATAATAAGAAATCATATACTAAGGTAATTTTGGTACCATTGAAGAAGCAATAGCATTATTAAATCGTGTCTGTTAAAACTTGGAGCTACTTAAGGTGAGTATGTTTCCCACGCACTGGACACATTCTAATCTATATTTCTCTCTTTACAAAACTGTGTAAAACACACTTCATTCTTGTGGATATTTGATGTAATAATTCAATACCATTTTATAAGTCACCTGAGTATGACTGGGGGTTCACTGAAGGTCCATTACAAAAGTACAAATAACTCCAATAAAATTTTAATTGCAGCAAAATGTATAAAATGACTATTTTCGAAAAAAACTCAACTTATGGGGTTGGTAATATAACATTTTCCAATGTAACACGGTCGAATACAGCAAATATATGCCACATATTACAGCTCACCATTTCACCGAAGCCCTCTTCAGATTACTGCTTTAATTTTAATTTTACATGGAACTTTTAAATTTCGAGTATTAAATATATTATATTTATTCGTTTCTGGCCCCCAATAAATTCCCTACTCCTATTCATTCCTGCAAATGTTAATATATCTAAAAACTATGAAAGATGTAATGGTAATTCACATATCGAGTTTGTTTAGTTCGGTTCAGTCGTTAGTGCCCGATACAATTGATAACTTTTGCTATGGAATTCAGTGTAAGTACTTCGTTATATGGCAAAAGGATCCATAACCAATTACTTTAAACAATTTAGAAGTTTGCCGGAAAAGCAATGGGAAAGGAAATGTGATTTTTCATTTCAGGTCTCCCTTATAACCCCCCCCCCTCCACTCCTGATCGTCTCTTAGAATATTAGTGTAGCCTAATGTCTAAGTTAGATTAGTAGTAACACTCGCACCAAGTTTCATGAAATTTGGTTTAGTAGTTTAGCGATGAAAATGTAGCAAACGTGCGCCAAAGTCAATAATTGTTGATATCGTTTCAATCCCACGTGAAACGAAAACGTTTCGTGAGATTTTGAAAAAAAAAAACGTTAGAACTTTATATATATATAACATATAAGGAACATAAAACACAAAGTAATTAAGATAAAATAATTACAGATAAAATGACGTAACCTGTGTGTCATTTCACCATGAAACAAATCTGAATAGTCTCGTGATGTTGTGGTTATAAAATTTTCTTACGGTATGCATAGAAATAAGAAAGTGAGATTGGATTGTCTCCATATGGAATAGGTAAGAACTGGCTTTTCGGTGGTCTATTTAGCATTCTCTGGCAGAGCTTGATATTTCTGCATTCCTCTTGCTCCCCATTGCTTCCCCATGATGAGGACGCCACTACATAACCGATAGACATATATATATATATATATATATATATATATATATATATATATATATATATTAGGCTTCAATTTCTATTTTGTTGGATCAGAAGAAAGTTGAAGAAAGTTTTGAAAAGAAGTTTCTCGGATAGGCCTTAAATAGTGATTCAGCTTAAGGGAAATCTGCTATTAAGATTGTTGTGGGGTAAAGAAGCGTTGATTTATGAGAAAAGATTGTAGTTTGGCGATTGTGATAGTGAGCTATTGTGTTGGGAGATATCTATGGGAGTCTGTAGCCATCTCCCATAGATATACCACCATTAGCATTCATCTCCCAACTTGTTTGCACAACTCCCCACCTTCCCGCCCTTTCCCTCTGCTCCTAAATGCGGACGCTTTACTCACTATTAGAAACAGCTCTATTAACATTTGTCTGCCTAGGAAGAGGCCAGCCTAGCTAGTCTATCTAAAACCATCAAGTCTGGAGGCTAGCTGTTCTGTGTAGTAGAAGGCTATTTCCTCAAGCTGTGAGCAGGTTAATAAAGAGGATAGGGACGAGAGGCTATGCAGGAACTAGGGGCTGCATCAACTGGGACCATTATATTATACAAAATGGAGACATTTGTGTTTCAGCCTGATCAAGAAGCAGTACGAAAAGCACTTGAATTTATAGAACAAAACCACTCTAACAGACATACATGCACTATTCGTAGGGACTGCTGAGTAACTATTATAAAAATTAACAACAACAAACTTCACAATGACTTGAAGGAACAAATTAGAAAACAATTACTAACCTGCAAACAGAAACATCTAGACGTACGTATAGAATGGATACAAGCACACACTGGAAATGTTGGAAATGAACAGAAAGGTTACATAAGGCGACATTGACGGATGACATATTACCTACTAGAAGATATTGAAATAGGTTTAAAATGATTAAAATCGGCCAGTGCATATGTGACGGACACAAAAAGAACAGGCGCGAGACGAAAGACTATTTGACTCTATTGGGAAGACCATGACGAAAAAAAAAAAAGAATAATGTTTAGTGGACAAACTGCTTTTTGTTTTTACTAATGATTTTATGCCATTATAGGTGAGATAAATTTTATATATGCCTAGAGCGATTTTTCACCACTACTATTCTGACAGGACGTGTTAACCTGTGAGATATTAGATGGCTTATAGTGAGTGGGGGGGCTTTGGGAAGAGTGAACAACTTAAAAATGGCAAATATCTTTATTAATATTCTAATTACATGTAGGAAAAATCATGGAAGGTCGATGGGTAGGTGAAAAACACATGAAATATTTTCCACTTATTTATTTTCACATATTTCACGTCCTCTAAGTCTTGGATTGAGGTTACGTTTCGGCGAAATTGGCATTAGGTAAACACGAATAAAGCAACTCTTGTTTCTGCAAAGAAATAATTAAGTAATTAATTTATTTATTTATTTGAGCTTCGCAGCTTTGGCGATGTTGCTCTAAAATAAAACTTAAAAAACAAAACAAAACAATACAAAAAAATAACAAAATTAAACAAAACATAAATACGTAGAACATAGAACACAAAAGGAACACAAAACACAAAAGGAACATAGAACTCAAAAGGAACACAAAACATAAAAGGAACATAAAACACAAAGTAATTAAGATAAAATAATTACAGATAAAATGACGTAACCTGTGTGTCATTTCACCATGAAACAAATCTGAATAGTCTCGTGATGTTGTGGTTATAAAATTTTCTTACGGTATGCATAGAAATAAGAAAGTGAGATTGGATTGTCTCCATATGGAATCGGTTAGAACTGGCTTTTCGGTGGTCTCTTTAGCATTCTCTGGCAGAGCTTGATATTTCTGCATTCCTCTTGCTCCCCATTGCTTCCCCATGATGAGGACGCCACTACATAACCGATAGACATATATATATATATATATATATATATATATATATATATATATATATAATGAAGTCTGTTAAATATACAGAAATGAAATGTGTTTATTTCCATTGAATGTTATAACATAATAGGATGCGACAAATAGTAGTTTTTTGTTTTGTTTTTCTATAATAAATTTTCTAATATTATGCAAATTAAATTCTTTACAAATTATTGCATTAAATTTATACTTATATAGTACATTCTTTCAAAAATTAAGTAAACTTCTAAGAATATATGGTATAAAATTCTTTAATTTAAATAATTATATACAAGAAATTAACTTTATTAACAAGTTTAATACAAAACTAAATAGTTAAGGAAAATTTAACAACTCTAAAACATACATTATTTTATTTGTTGCCATGCAAATTTATTAAAGGAAAACCAATCTTTATAAATACTGAGAAACCTGTCCCACCTTATTGAGAAAATGTACCTGATCAGAAATTATTTTAGACCGATATTTATGACAAATATAAAGTAGTTTTATTTAATAATTGAACATTTTTGAAAATGTTGTTCTTGTGTATAAAAACGCACGTCACACATAAAGTCCTTTAATTTATTTTGAAAGAAAGACTACTTTTTAATCGATTTGATACATTCGGGCAGAGCGTTAAAGAGTTTTTGTCCTGAAAATGATAAGGCTTTTCTCGAAGTATTGGTGGTTGGGGGCATGAAACGTATTGTTGTATCTTGCTTTACAATTACGTGCTATGGTATATTTGTAAAACAAGTTTATATTTTGTACCACAAACAATATTGTTTGGTACATGTATATTGAGAGATATAATAGAGATGTGAATAGCGGAAAGAATCGACACACGTTTAGACAAGAATAATGAGGCGGTCATGAACGCACTAGAATAGTGACGAAGCCTACATTAAAGCCGTGAGAAATTAGCAAACTTGGCGCCGATATGTCCTTTCACCTAACCAAGGACATGCTCATCAGGTGTCTGGCGAAATACCTATTTATATGCAGCTCCATATATTTTAGGTATGCACCGGGATAACTTGGCCAACATCCATATTAACCACCATAATTATTTACAGCTCGCTATTTTACATAAATGACTACAAGGCATCGATGACATCCACTTTTCGTGTACAAAATATTATGTATTCAGCTCACTAAATTCATACTTTGCTTAATGCCAAGCTTAAGTCACCATCAAACATTTCTATGCTGTTTTAACTATTCAGGCTTTTAGTAGGTTTCCCCTTAAGGGAAATTAGCTATTTAGGTTGTAGTCTTGTTCAACATTATATATATATATATATATATATATATATATATATATATATATATATATATATATATATATCTGTTAACGCTATAGTGGTCACAATTTTTGTTTGATCGTTACCAAAATCGATATTTAATCGTTTTATCTCAAAACAAAAGGTCAAGTTCTTTAAGGACTGGGATCAGATCAGCAGGAGGGAGGGGGGTTTAAATGGGACATTTTCGAAAATTCGAAATATCTCCGTTACTCTACGTCGGATCAAAGAATTTATAGAACCCATCTTAGTGAAAATTAAATTTATTATATATATTGTCAGATTAATTCTCCATCTTGAATATTTACCGTGATATTTTCATTTTTCGAAGTTTGAATAACAAAAATTCTTTTCTAGAGATTTTTATTATACGAGATACATGCGAAAATGTTCTGTTGATCCCTCATTCCCCCTACGTCCTCCAACCTACCCGCTAACACCAGGTACTGGGTCTCTTTACACCCTCTTCTTCCTCTCCTCCAACCTCCCCGCTAACACCAGGTACTGGGTCTCTTTACACCCTCTTCTTCCTCTCCTCCAACCTACCCGCTAACACCAGGTACTGGGTCTCTTTACACCCTCTTCTTCCTCTCCTCCAACCTACCCGCTAACACCAGGTACTGGGTCTCTTTACACCCTCTTCTTCCTCTCCTCCAACCTACCCGCTAACACCAGGTACTGGGTCTCTTTACACCCTCTTCTTCCTCTCCTCCAACCTACCCGCTAACACCAGGTACTGGGTCTCCTTACACCCTCTTCTCCCTATACTCCAACATACCCGCTAACACCAGGTACTGGGTCTCTTTACACCCTCTTCTTCCTCTCCTCCAACCTACCCGCTAACACCAGGTACTGGGTCTCTTTACACCCTCTTCTTCCTCTCCTCCAACCTACCCGCTAACACCAGGTACTGGGTCTCCTTACACCCTCTTCTCCCTATACTCCAACATACCCGCTAACACCAGGTACTGGGTCTCCTTACACCCTCTTCTTCCTCTCCTCCAACCTACCCGCTAACACCAGGTACTGGGTCTCGTTACACCCTCTTCTTCCTCTCCTCCAACCTACCCGCTAACACCAGGTACTGGGTCTCGTTACACCCTCTTCTTCCTCTCCTCCAACCTACCCGCTAACACCAGGTACTGGGTCTCCTTACACCCTCTTCTTCCTCTCCTCCAACCTACCCGCTAACACCAGGTACTGGGTCTCTTTACACCCTCTTCTTCCTCTCCTCCAACCTACCCGCTAACACCAGGTACTGGGTCTCTTTACACCCTCTTCTTCCTCTCCTCCAACCTACCCGCTAACACCAGGTACTGGGTCTCTTTACACCCTCTTCTTCCTCTCCTCCAACCTACCCGCTAACACCAGGTACTGGGTCTCTTTACACCTTCTTCTTCCTCTCCTCCAACCTACCCGCTAACACCAGGTACTGGGTCTCTTTACACCCTCTTCTTCCTCTCCTCCAACCTACCCGCTAACACCAGGTACTGGGTCTCCTTACACCCTCTTCTTCCTATCCTCCAACCTACCCGCTAACACCAGGTACTGGGTCTCCTTACACCCTCTTCTCCCTATACTCCAACATACCCGCTAACACCAGGTACTGGGTCTCATTACACCTTCTTCTTCCTCTCCTCCAACCTACCCGCTACCACCAGGTACAGGGTCTCTGTACACCCTCTTCTCCCTATCCTCCAACCTCCCCGCTAACACCAGGTACTGGGTCTCCTTACACCCTCTTCTCCCTATACTCCAACATACCCGCTAACACCAGGTACTGGGTCTCCTTACACCCTCTTCTTCCTATACTCCAACATACCCGCTAACACCAGGTGCTGGGTCTCCTTACACCCTCTTCTCCCTATACTCCAACATACCCGCTAACACCAGGTGCTGGGTCTCCTTACACCCTCTTCTCCCTATACTCCAACATACCCGCTAACACCAGGTACTGGGTCTCTTTACACCTTCTTCTTCCTCTCCTCCAACCTACCCGCTAACACCAGGTACTGGGTCTCTTTACACCCTCTTCTACCTATCCTCCAACCTACCCGCTAACACCAGGTACTGGGTCTCCTTACACCCTCTTCTCCCTATACTCCAACATACCCGCTAACACCAGGTACTGGGTCTCTTTACACCCTCTTCTTCCTCTCCTCCAACCTACCCGCTAACACCAGGTACTGGGTCTCCTTACACCCTCTTCTCCCTATACTCCAACATACCCGCTAACACCAGGTGCTGGGTCTCCTTACACCCTCTTCTCCCTATACTCCAACATACCCGCTAACACCAGGTACTGGGTCTCCTTACACCCTCTTCTCCCTATACTCCAACATACCCGCTAACACCAGGTACTGGGTCTCCTTACACCCTCTTCTCCCTATAATCAAACATACCCGCTAACACCAGGTACTGGGTCTCCTTACACCCTCTTCTCCCTATACTCCAACATACCCGCTAACACCAGGTACTGGGTCTCCTTACACCCTCTTCTCCCTATACTCCAACATACCCGCTAACACCAGGTACTGGGTCTCCTTACACCCTCTTCTCCCTATACTCCAACATACCCGCTAACACCAGGTACTGGGTCTCCTTACACCCTCTTCTCCCTATACTCCAACATACCCGCTAACACCAGGTACTGGGTCTCCTTACACCCTCTTCTCCCTATACTCCAACATACCCGCTAACACCAGGTACTGGGTCTCCTTACACCCTCTTCTCCCTATACTCCAACATACCCGCTAACACCAGGTGCTGGGTCTCCTTACACCCTCTTCTCCCTATACTCCAACATACCCGCTAACACCAGGTACTGGGTCTCCTTACACCCTCTTCTCCCTATACTCCAACATACCCGCTAACACCAGGTACTGGGTCTCCTTACACCCTCTTCTCCCTATACTCCAACATACCCGCTAACACCTGGTACTGGGTCTCCTTACACCCTCTTCTCCCTATACTCCAACATACCCCTAACGAGGTAGGGATATTCCAACATTTAAATATTTCCATTATTATGAGCCGAATCGAAAAATGTTATAGGACCAATCTTTTTAAGATTTTGATGTTCTACATGTTTCCGTAGCTTATGTATTAAGTGAGTTGTTTGTACTTTCTAGTGTTTAACCCTTGAGTAACCACCACCCCCCCACGCCCCTTTTACTCCTTGGTTTTCTATATAGAAATAGAGGAAATATAGTGAAATGAGGTGAACCACCCAGTGCATGGGAAATCTGCTTAGTTGACGCAGCCCTTATGGTCGCAGCCCTTATGATCTGAGCCCTTATGATCGCAGCCCTTATGATCTCAGCCCTTATGATCGCAGCCCTTATGATCGCAGCCCTTATGATCGCAGCCCTTATGATCGCAGCCCTTATGATCGCAGCCCTTATGGTCGCAGCCCTTATGATCGCAGCCCTTATGATCTGAGCCCTTATGATCGCAGCCCTTATGATCTCAGCCCTTATGATCGCAGCCCTTATGATCGCAGCCCTTATGATCGCAGCCCTTATGATCGCAGCCCTTATGATCGCAGCCCTTATGATCGCAGCCCTTATGATCTGAGCCCTTATGATCGCAGCCCTTATGATCTCAGCCCTTATGATGGCAGCCCTTATGGTCGCAGCCCTTATGATCTGAGCCCTTATGATCGCAGCCCTTATGATCGCAGCCCTTATGATCTCAGCCCTTATGATCGCAGCCCTTATGGTTAGGCTTTTTAATGATACACTTAAAATAAATAGACTCCAGAAGACGTAAACACTTACAAATCTCACACGATTTAGTTATTGAATCAAGTCCTCATATTGGTTTAACTCTCCAACAGAAAAAAAAACATTAACATATACATAACAATTTAGAAGGGGTTCCATTTTAAAATGAATAATACTTTAACTGGATCCCAAACTGTATATATGTGTAATGTTTATTTTTCTTCAGTGTGGCTGGGTGTATGTCTATGTGCATGTGTGAGTGGATATGTTCATATGCATGTGTGTGCGCACCTTTTACCTCGCACCACAATTATACCTAATATAACTTAATTTTATTTATGTATAAAGGTCTTTTTTCATTGTTTGTTTTAATGTATTTTTTTTATATTTGCATTTGTATAGTCGTTCTCTAATGGTTTCCTCATGATTGTTTTTATTACCTAATTATTTTATAAAATAATTAGTGTGATGTCAGTTGATGTTTCTTTGTATTTGTGTTTTTTGATGTATTTTCTTTTGTTATTATTATTATTTATTAACGTCCACTTTTTTGCAACTAAGGCTAATACTTAGCTATATATGTATATGCCTAACGTGTTATCTACAGGTTACCACCCTTTTCTAGCTAGGGTGGGATTTTAGGATGTTATTTAATGAATTTCGTCACTTTTAACGTTATTTAACTTCCTTTGCCCAGGCGAGAATCGAACTCCCCACTCTAGGTTTACCATGTGAGCTAAAGGTAAACGCTTTAACTCACATGGCTATCTTGAGCCCCCTATTTTCATTTTTAAATAATGGTTTTTTTTTCTTGTGTGTTCTTAGTTTGTGTTATATATTAGATATTTGATTTGTCTTGAGAGGCAACTCGCCTGATTATTAAATACAACAAATTAAAACTATTAACTTGTAACTTAAATTAAAACTACAATTAAGGCATGTGATGATAAATACAAAGCATGTACACTGATATAAGTAGTATCCTTATAAACCTTCTTATAGGTCACTTTCTCCTAACCCTTGGCTATCTATTAGAAAATAAAAATGTGCATAAATGCAATATTTTAGCAGATTACCCTTTGGGGAAATCAGCTATTGTGGTTGTACTCATGATGAGGTTTTCAAAAAATGTCTTCAGTGTGTGTGTGTGTTTGTTTGTGTTTGCGTGCGCGGGTATAGACAATTTTACCTAATATAAATTTTATTTTATATTTATGTACATGTTTATTTTTATAATTCTTTGTTTCAATGCTTTGTATTTTTAATATTTCCATTTCTATAATACAGTTTCCTCATGGGTGTTTTTCATTGTATGGATATTATAAAAGGTAATTTTGTGTTGTCAGTTGATGTTTCTTGCATTTGGTTAATTATATGTATTTTGATGTGTATTCTCTTATTTAATTTTTAATTTTCATGTTTTTAGTTTCTAATTTAAGCCTTTATTAATTTGTACTTGGTGTTTTTGTTCAAGAGAAATACTGTGTGAAATGCTCCACAATAAATAAATGAATAAAAATATTTAATACAAATTAAGAAAATATTCCAAAACCGCTCAACTTCATAAACTGCCGTTTGGTGGAGCTCTGTGATCTACTCAGCGGTAAATTGTAAACAAGCTTGCTCCTCAAGAAGCATCCTATAGAAAAATCTAAATGTCTTGATATATTAGTTTTGATGATCTATTCCCACAACTCAAGTTTAATTTCATAATAGTATTCTTCGTGTTTAATCTTGAATCTAGCCATAATACCGTGCTAAATTTCTTTCGTTCCATGTGAAGAGGTAATATAAATATTCCTAACTATAATTAATATAAATTTAACAAGGTGAACGATTTGCATCACCTCTGCCAAAATCTACGAAAAAAATGTGTTCGTACTAAAATTCTGTATTTTACCAGAAATATTAAATTACGAGTAATAGCTTCAAAAATAAAACATTTAAACAATCATTTTCACAATTAAGTACAAATTATATAAGTTCCAAACATCTACTTCCTCTATTATGACAAATAAACTTAAATAGATTTACTCTGAAAATCTCATTTTTTACAAAAATTATTCTGATTATGATAAAGAACTTTTATGTAAGACTGGCCTCGTCCAAAAACAGATCATCGTCACTATCTCTTGAACTTCTACTGTCAGAAAAGGTTAACTGATCCAAAAGGGCGGGGCTACTGAATCCCGTTGCACACAATTAAGCGAGAAAGACCAGAGAAATGTGATAAAGAACACTTCAATTATGATTTTCCCTTGAGAAGGTCCTAACCTGCCTCACTCTGGCCGATGTACCCGCCATTAAGACATGGCCATTAGATGCACCCTGCCCTTTAGACCAACTAGTCTTGAGTTGTTTTCGAAATAATCATGTCATACTAATTTATTATTTTAACTCCAAATACTGTTTCTATTCAATAAATTCTGCCATAAATTAAAATCCTAGTGTAGGAGTAAATTTTGTTTTTTCTGAACTTAAATTAGTGGTTTAAATTCAATTCATGGCTTGTTAAAGTAAGGAGGTATAGATAATTTGGTAAAATTAAAACTTGTAAGTGTTTCAGTTATTATACAAAAAATAATTCATAACCATATTTATTGAATAAAATATTACAACAATAATTATTGATTCAATTTAATTGAGAGTGAAATATTAATGATATTTATTCGTTTGGTATTTATTTGTGTGTTGTGTTTCAGCTGCTGGAGAACGAGGTTGACCCTCTGGAACACCCGATGTCAGCTTACGATGGACGCCTCTACAAGCGTGAAGTGTCCCCCTATGACAGGCCTTTACAATATCTGCAGTAAACTCTCTCTAAATTGGCACTCAAGCAACGGAATGGAACAACTCAACTCTGGATATGCTCTCTTTACATATCCTACAACACAACTTCTCTTCACACTATCATCTATCAATATATATATCTACGTCCTGATATTCTCACCACGACTTGGAATCACGTGAGCTCCGTTTCCAAATGGGTTATCTAACCTTTAGGTCGAATTCCTGTAAATGGTACCTGAGTATTAGCAGTTAACATCTTTGTAGTACTTACATAATAAAAAGCTATACAAAGGTAAGGAATTATTTTCGAGAATATCAGTGACATTTATAACTATCTACTACTTCAAAATGTAACAATATGTAGAAGTAAGACCCCATCCACATACTTACCTGTATTAGGTGTACCATCCTCTGCTCTGTTGGTTTATATACTTTCTGCTTCTCTTCCCAATCCCTATTAGAGTAGAATCTATTTAAATTCCTTTCATTGTATATAATATACTATATCTTAAATAAATGTGTGTTTATTGCATTTGACTAGTTTTGAATGTGGTATCCTACCCTTCTCGACACCCACACCTTGTCAATACTCATATTCAATATCAAACCGCAAACAATAAAAGCAAGTCACACAGGGACTGCGAAGCCTTAGCAGATTTCCCAAATATTGGTATGACGCACTAATGATAGCATCACACCACATATCTATTTTTATGTAAAACCCTATGAGTAGAAAAAGGGGTTTACTGAAGGCCAAAAAACATAAACCACGAATGACTCAGTCTATATTTGAGATACGAAAAAATGCATAGAACATCAATTCAAGAGCATCAACAGCTCAACAAGATAGGTTCAATAAAACATGTTTTGAACCAAATAATAATAACTGAGGTATATCGATTTTTTGAACCCCCCCCCCCCTCACTTATTCCAGTCTAATTTCGGTTTATAGCAGATACGATCTTCAGTGCAGAATAGAATAGTTACATATAGATTACGGTGTAGAAAAAATATATATTTTCGAGTTCAAATCTTAATTCATGACGTTGTCACAACATATTTGCATGTACCTGACACAGTAAAAGTTCAATGATACCAATATTTGGCACTTGAGATTCATATAAAGTGGCTCATCATACACTCAACCCCAAAAAAAAACCGGACACTTAGATTTAGTCTTATAATTTTGTTAAATACTTAATATATATGTATATTAATCTTTTTAATTAAAATAATTGGTTAATCTATAGGTTATTTAAATAAAATCTGCCAAAAGTGAATAATTTTTATTGATTATTTACACAAAAATACAAAAGAAAAAAAAAAGAAAAAGATAAATTAACACATTTAAAAAAAAAAATTATTCTTCATTTTTATTACAGTGAATGGCTGACTTCGCTACCCCAAGCGCTTCGGCAATGTAACGTAAGCTCCGTCCTTCCATCTAAGTTTGAAAGACCCATTATTCTGGACCGAAATAAAAATAAAACATTAATTAAAGAAAATGCTTGGTTAATAATTAAAGATGTTTAAATATGTGAAAAAACTACTTACAGTTTAGAATAGATCAACTTCACGACAAATAAATCTAATCTGAGTTTTATCTAATTGTTTACTAATCCTGAAGGGATTAGTTCAATGGACTTAGACTCTAAATTCTCTGTAATAACTAGAATACCCACATAAAGAAAATTGCTGAAAATTAGCTTTTAATACGACACAAATGAAGTGTCCGGTTTTTTTTGCGGATGAGTGTATAAGACCGTATTGTTAACATGACATGAGCAGGAGTGTGAGTTTACTAAAGGCTGAAATTTAAAACTTTCAAATATCTCGGATAATATTTATGATAGAGGAAATATGCACATAATAACACTGATGGGTAATTAAATGTGCAATAATACTGGATATTTACAATTTTTCAGACTTGGTATTTAGTTTTACATAATACGCTTATATATCCATTTACGTAACGATAAGACAAAAATTGTGACTGCTAGACTCAACAGTCAAGTATATATATTCGACGCCTTCTTGGTTAGATTTAGAACATCGCGCCATAAGCACAACCTCAATACCTAACAAAAAAAAAGGGTTATATTATTTTTTTGGACAATTACCCTAAAAGGTTCAAGAAATGTCCATTGACGCCCAATTTCGGTATTTAAGCACTTCAAAATGTGTCTGAAAAGGAAATTATGGCTAACCACAGTCCGTCCTGACCTGAATTATGGCTGTGAGACGTGGCAATTGACGAAAATTGTAGGTAAAAAGGTGAGAGCAGTTGTAAGGTCCATGGATAGGTATATGTTAGGAATAGCAAGGTAGTCAAGCAAACATGCTTACCTGATATGGCGGTTATTATACATGGTTGTGGCAGCTGGTGGAAGCTCCTATTGGATTGATAGCCAGGTACAGAGAGAGGACACAGAGAAAGGCCCAAATAAAGCTGGCATCAAAAAATGAGGACAACCTCTGGACGAGCTGGACAAGTGTATTACATCCTTTGGCTCGCAGAAAAATAAATTAACAAAACTATTCTCAGGTGAACTAATAAAAAACTCGCATCGGCGAATCAGCTATTGAAGAAAAAATAAATAAAAATAATAATATAAGTAATTACTCGTATGTATATATCAAATAAAGGTTTTACTTAATTTCAAACACATCATACAAAATGAAAATTGGAAATCGTTAATGTTCAAGAAGGGAAGAAGTAAAACACAAAATAGTTGACCTGTTAACAAGGGAAGGTTGTAATTAAACATATTACAAAATTAATGATCTGAAAATGTAATTATATAGAAGTTTTGTCAGACACAAAACTTAGTCTCGTACTTAGTATTTTTATATATTTTACCTCCAGTAAACATTCACTCCTACCAGTACGAATTTCGCCTTACGTAATTATATCACTAAATATTAAATTTAAAATATTTTTCAAATTGAGTTCTTACTAATGTAGATAAACAACATAGAATATGAGATGGTCTTTTGCTTACTTTTTTGCACAGGAATGCTTAATAAAACACTTGCGTCTGTATTAACTACATTCGTTAAACCTATGGATTCAGCCCCTACCAGAAAAATTACCGAGCAGTTAAAATATACGTCATACAGTCGTACGTTTTATGAATTATAAAACGTTTTAATTATAAAACGTGAAAGACTACCCTAAAGGGCTCGAGGCGTCCATATATACGTAAATATCAATATTGACAAAAATGATTAACAAAATGGCATTAACTATGAAAATTGATTTAATTCCCAAAGAATTTAATTCAAAATGGATTAAGCCTTACAATTTACAAAAACGTATGCAATGGTGTCATTTATTTTTATTAAATGAACATATTGTGCTGCTCCTGAGGATGTTTACACATTATGTACTTTGGCATTTTCCTTGCCATATTCTACGATCCAACATAGTAAACTGGTAAGTAACAGTTTTTTTTTTTCCATGTACTGGTATAACACTAGTGATCTCACCTTAAACCATATATTCTCAGAAAAGGGGGGGGGTGATGCACTAAATGCTGAAAATAAGAAAGTACTAATAACTCGCTTAATGTTTGAGTTACGAAAAAAAGTATAAATTAACAATTGTAGAGCAACATTAGTTTAATAAGGTTGATTATATAACATAACATCCGACTCAAGCGAGATATTTTGAATTTTTGAATCCATCCAGCCCTGGCTGAAAATTGAAGAATTCAAATATCTCAATTAATATTCAAGATAGAGAATAAATGTATATAACAATATTAATAGTAAATTTAGCTTTCATGAAGATTGGTCCTATACAATTTTTCGATCCGACAAAAAATAACTAACAATATATATATATATATTATATATATATATATATATAATTTATACAATTTATTTACTATTAATAATAATAATTAATTAATTAATTATATATATATATATATCATTTTGGACGGACCTCAATTCGGTCATCTTCTGGGTAGATTCGATGGACATTTATTTGAAGAATGTCGTCGAAAATCGCGTCATGAATACGACCTCAATAGCTGAAATAGTAAAGGACCCAGCCAAACGTTACGAAGAAGGAAGAAAATTTTAATTTGGACCAATACATAAGTAATATACACAAAGTGTTATTATAAGGTGTGTTAAAAAAATAAGAGATTTTGGTACAACTTCGGATGTAGTCGTCTTTCAGTCGTTACACCTAAATTATAATGACTGGCTCCACTTGACATTGGGAGGCTGCCATGATATTTCCTGACAAGTTGTTGAAGATGTACTGAAATAGGAGCATCCTCCCATTCCCTGTGGATTTGGCTGTTCCTAACAAACCAGGGAGCATTCGCCGCTATCCCAAGTACTTTGCTCTTGAATGACTCTAGTCTCTTTTTGTGTGTGTTGCTGATGTCCAGCCAGACTGGGCATGAGTACGTTAATATATGTAGTATAAGTGTTTTGTAAAGTAGTGTTGCACAAGTCAGTTTCAGCCGTGTATTTTTATTCATTAAAGGGTATATTTGTGCAAGTCGTGTTTGTGCTTGTTGCAATTTAATGTGGATATGATGCAGCCATGTAAGGAGGAGTGTGTCATCTGCGAAGGTAGCTAACACAGAATTTTCCACCTGCGGAATGTCACTGCAGTAGAGAATTTAGAGCAAAGGGCTAACTTGCAAAGTTGGTATAGATCCTTGCGGTACGCCTGCTTTGATATCCCGAGAGTGTTGTTTATTTTCACTTGAAGTGTTCTTCCTTGTAAGAAGGATGCAATAACACTATAGAGGTATGCTGGGATGTTTGTAATTCTAAGTTTATGCAGCAGTCCTTGGTGCCATACAGTGTCAAAGGCATTTGAGTCATCCAGGAAGATCCCCGTTGTATACTGCTTATGCCCAACTTCTTGCGTGATAAATTCCGATACCCTTTGGAGTTGTTGGACGGCAGAATGATGAGGCTGGGTCACTATAATTTGAAGTTTGGAATTTATTTTCTAGATAATCTGCTAGTAATTTAGATTTGTCAGAGTCAGTTAAAGCTGTAGTGTCTCCACTAGTCAGTGAAGGTATTTCAGTAGTTTGGTTGAGTAGTCGTTTAGTCTCTCGCCAATGCGATGGGTCACCAGGATTCATGTTAGTCAAGTATGTCTTGTATTTATTGATTCTATCATTGTCTAGTTCAAGCCTAATTAAGCGATATAAACGACTTTATGTCCTGGAATGTTATTATTACTGGAAGATGGTCAGAATCCAGTTCTGTTAATGTGTCGTGGAATATAGGTAAGTGGAAGTTTTGTATTACTGCTGTCTAAAATGTCGGGTTGATATCGTCTTTGAGTCGGATAACTGTGGGCTCGTCTGGTGAAGTAATAATGAGTCCTAAGTTTTCAGAAATAGTCGTGAGTTGTGCCCCATTGTTATTTTGTCTTCTACATTCCCAGGAGACATGCTTACTATTGAGGTCCCCTGCCAAAATAGTGGGATCACCGGTAAATATTTTTTCAAAATCTGTTTGAATAAGCCTCGTGCCAGGGCGGTTGTAAGCTGATATTATTCTTAGGAAACTGTTATCGTGAAGATCCAACCCCACCCCAACAGCCTCGAGATGATCTAGGGTTGGAAGCAGTAAATTATGGTGAGAAATGGACTTAATTACTAATATTGCAAGTCCTCCACGTCGTGTTTCTTGGTCCGTTCTGTATATATTGGATCTGGGAGTTCGGTATTTGTTAGTGTTTATGAGGTGTGTCTCAGTTATGCAAGCGATGTCAATGTCTATTCAGGAAATTGGCTAATACGTTTTGCCCAATCTTTAGTCCGTTGGCATTACAGTTGAACATAGAATGATTTCTTATATTAATCTCTGTCATGAATAACTGAAAATAAGTTGGTTAAAATCTGGGTTAGAAAGGGTTTTATTTTAGGGATAAATGTTTTTATTAGACTAAGTAGTATGTCTGTCAATTGATCGTCACTGAGTGGTGGCGTCACTGAGTTTAGGTGTTGTGGTCTGTTGGTGTCGTGGCCTGTTTGTCCAGGCATTCGGTCTAGAGCGGTGTGTCGAGGAATCAGGGTCTGAAGTCGACGTTGGTGATGGTGGAGATGGTGGGGGTGGTGGTGGCTGGCGAGGGGAACTAGGTGTCTTTTTGAGGGATTATTTTTTGATAGATGAGATGTAAACGTTTTGAAAGCTTTGCAGCTTCTGTAGTTGGTTTTGTGGTTTTCTCCACAGTTGGCACAACGGGACTCTTTGGCAATTTGGTTGGGACAAGTGGTGTAATTGTGATCGTCAGAGCACTTACTACACATGGTGTCTAAGTGACAATAGTTTTGGGAGTGTCCGAAGACAATTTGTGCACTGAGACACCCTATTGGATTTCCTTCTTTGCTCAAAGATCACAACTTCATTAAAAAGGGCCTTTAAATTATATATTTCTTTTCTCTTAGAGGTTAGAGGGGCTCAGGTTAGCCATGCGAGTTAAAGCGTTGACCTTTATCTCACATGGTAAACCTAGAGTGGCGAGTTCGATTCTCGCCCGGGAAAAGGAAATTATTTAGTGACGAAATTCATTAAATAACGTCCTAAAATCCCACCCTGGCTAGAAAAGGGGGGTAACCTGTAGATAACCCGTCCCAACTAGCCTCAGTTGCAAAAAGTGGACGTTAATAAATAATAATAATAATAATTTTCTCTTAGCATTGTCCTCAAGTTCTACAGCCATGAGTGGGGTCGGGTTTCGTTCTCTATTTTGTAGTCTAGTCACTTTGGCAACTGGGTACTGTACAGCAAGTTCGTCCAATACCTCTTGCTCAGAGATGCTATAAGGAACACCTCTTATGATTACAGATAATTTACTGTCTGCTGGGTTTCGAAATGTGTAGTATTTAACGTTCGTTTCGTCATAGAATTTGGTCACATTACGGAAGTCGTCAGTTGATGTCAGGGTTACTTTAATTTCTTTGAAACACTGCTGTAATTTGAAATCAGATTTTACAATTGTTTTTATCTCACCGAGTATATGTTATAGTTATCTGCTTCCAGTAAGAATATAGGTGGTATATTTAAAGTCTTTGGATTGCGTTCTGTTAAATTATGATCGGGTAAGTCATTATTTTCGTCATTGTCAATGTCTAACGGTGAAAAGCTATTGTTTATTGTTATCGGATTCGGTTGATTATTAATAACACCTGGTTTAAGACTGTACGTGTTTCGCATTGGTTTAGTTTCAATGAAGAGCTTAGATTCATTCTCCGCTGACACGTGCTGTTCTTGAGTTGGTTGAGAGAGGTTAGGCAGCTCTGGGAACTCGCTGCAGTAGCTAGAGGTTGGCATGGCAACGACTTCTGTTTCTTCATCGCTGAGGTTAGCTTCGTTAATGATTTTGTTAATGGGTTTCACAAGAATAAGGAGTGGTTTCCCATTGCCATCTGCATCAGACCATCCAGCAATAAAGGAATCATTAGGACAATTCCATTCACACGAGTAATGGCATGAGTGGAGACATTTCTATTCAAGACCAGAGTTGTTAGATGACCATCCCTCGGTAGCCTGCAGCTTGCATCAGCTAACTAATGATAGACTATTAGCCAGTATCAGTATGCAGACTGGAACTAATCAAGGGCAGAGTTGTTAGATAGCCATCCCTCGGCAGCCTGCAGCCTGCATCAGCTGACTAATGATAGACTATTAGCCAGTATCAGTATGCAGGCTGAAACTATTCAAGGGCAGAGTTGTTAGATAGCCATCCCTCAGCAGCCTGCATCAGCTGACTAATGATAGACTATTAGCCAGTATCAGTATGCAGGCTGCAACTATTCAAGGGCAGAGTTGTTAGATAGCCATCCCTCGGCAGCCTGCAGCCTGCATCAGCTGACTAATGATAGACTATTAGCCAGTATCAGTATGCAGGCTGCAACTATTCAAGGGCAGAGTTGTTAGATAGCCATCCCTCGGTAGCCTGCAGCCTGCATCAGCTGACTAATGATAGACTATTAGCCAGTATCAGTATGCAGGCTGCAACTATTCAAGGGCAGAGTTGTTAGATAGCCATCCCTCGGCAGCCTGCAGCCTGCATCAGCTGACTAATGATAGACTATTAGCCAGTATCAGTATGCAGGCTGCAACTATTCAAGGGCAGAGTTGTTAGATAGCCATCCCTCAGCAGCCTGCATCAGCTGACTAATGATAGACTATTAGCCAGTATCAGTATGCAGGCTGCAACTATTCAAGGGCAGAGTTGTTAGATAGCCATCCCTCGGTAGCCTGCAGCCTGCATCAGCTGACTAATGATAGACTATTAGCCAGTATCAGTATGCAGGCTGCAACTATTCAAGGGCAGAGTTGTTAGATAGCCATCCCTCGGCAGCCTGCAACCTGCATCAGCTGACTAATGATAGACTATTAGCCAGTATCAGTATGCAGGCTGCAACTATTCAAGGGCAGAGTTGTTAGATAGCCATCCCTCGGTAGCCTGCATCAGCTGACTAATGATAGACTATTAGCCAGTATCAGTATGCAGGCTGCAACTATTCAAGGGCAGAGTTGTTAGATAGCCATCCCTCGGCAGCCTGCATCAGCTGACTAATGATAGACTATTAGCCAGTATCAGTATGCAGGCTGCAACTATTCAAGGGCAGAGTTGTTAGATAGCCATCCCTCGGCAGCCTGCATCAGCTGACTAATGATAGACTATTAGCCAGTATCAGTATGCAGGCTGCAACTATTCAAGGGCAGAGTTGTTAGATAGCCATCCCTCGGCAGCCTGCAGCCTGCATCAGCTGACTAATGATAGACTATTAGCCAGTATCAGTATGCAGGCTGCAACTATTCAAGGGCAGAGTTGTTAGATAGCCATCCCTCGGCAGCCTGCAGCCTGCATCAGCTGACTAATGATAGACTATTAGCCAGTATCAGTATGCAGGCTGCAACTATTCAAGGGCAGAGTTGTTAGATAGCCATCCCTCGGCAGCCTGCAGCCTGCATCAGCTGACTAATGATAGACTATTAGTCAGTATCAGTATGCAGGCTGCAACTATTCAAGGGCAGAGTTGTTAGATAGCCATCCCTCGGCAGCCTGCAGCCTGCATCAGCTGACTAATGATAGACTATTAGCCAGTATCAGTATGCAGGCTGCAAGTATTCAAGGGCAGAGTTGTTAGATAGCCATCCCTCGGCAGCCTGCAGCCTGCATCAGCTGACTAATGATAGACTATTAGCCAGTATCAGTATGCAGGCTGCAACTATTCAAGGGCAGAGTTGTTAGATAGCCATCCCTCGGCAGCCTGCAGCCTGCATCAGCTGACTAATGATAGACTATTAGCCAGTATCAGTATGCAGGCTGCAACTATTCAAGGGCAGAGTTGTTAGATAGCCATCCCTCGGCAGCCTGCAGCCTGCATCAGCTGACTAATGATAGACTATTAGCCAGTATCAGTATGCAGGCTGCAACTATTCAAGGGCAGAGTTGTTAGATAGCCATCCCTCAGCAGCCTGCATCAGCTGACTAATGATAGACTATTAGCCAGTATCAGTATGCAGGCTGCAACTATTCAAGGGCAGAGTTGTTAGATAGCCATCCCTCGGTAGCCTGCATCAGCTGACTAATGATAGACTATTAGCCAGTATCAGTATGCAGGCTGCAACTATTCAAGGGCAGAGTTGTTAGATAGCCATCCCTCGGTAGCCTGCAGCCTGCATCAGCTGACTAATGATAGACTATTAGCCAGTATCAGTATGCAGGCTGCAACTATTCAAGGGCAGAGTTGTTAGATAGCCATCCCTCGGTAGCCTGCAGTTTGCATCAGCTGACTAATGATTGACTATTAGCCAGTATCAGTATGCAGACTATAACTTTAATCTGCGTTCCAGACTGGCCCAACTCACATGTTGTAAGTGAAAATTTAGAAAAGTAGGAGAATGTAGGAGTATGTGCGGTTGTAATAATTAGACCTAGAGATTCATTAAGGACTGCTATGAGATAGGCCCCTATATCTAGACAGTCAGCTTTGCAGCCCCCATAAAGTGAACTTGGGATCACTAAGTATCGCTAGCTAACGAGTATCTGAGGCTTCTTGAGTTATCCTATGTTCTTCTGAGACACAACTTACTTATAAGAACCACTTGGGAACTCGCTGATTTTAAGTTCAACTTGCATAACAGCAGTAATGTGTTGTTCTAAAATTCGACCTTGGTCGGGGAAAGAGTTGGAACATGGAACCAATCATGTTGCGAACAGTGAGTCATCAATTATTGTCATCATGTCCCATTAATCTTGGTGTTTATTTTGGCTATCGTTGGATATCCTGTACCGTGTCATCAGCCAATAATCCTCTGCGATTAGAAACTAACTTACTCAATGCTTTCTCAATGATTTATGGATGAATCCAGGCTTTAATGAGTAATAGATAAGGTTTATTATAGAGTAATTCCCTTCCAGCAATATAATTATGCTCATATGTTCATTGTATTGTTCAATGTAGCTGCAGCTTTTCATAATTTAGGGTGGCCTTAAATTTTTCATGAGCTAAAGAGTACAAAATGGTTAAAAATAGGTAATTAACTAACAATAATAAATGATGAGAGATTAAGAAATTAAGGCTTTATCCTACCAAAACAAAAACATTCTTGTTGATAGAAAAATTGTCATCAAATTCTTCTCCAATCGTCAAAGTGTGTGTGGTAACTATTCGATTTTAGCAAGAAGTGAAATATTTAGGAATTTTGATCGGCAAACGATTCTCTTTTATCAACCACCTAAAATAAGTAAAGAGTTAAGTCTAGTTAAGGTGTGCGTGTTTATGCAAATTGGTAGTAACCACCTGGGGATTACACCATATGTACCGCTTCATCGTGTACAAAGTACTATTCGTTCCTATAATATCATATGCTTCATCAGCCTGGGGAGATAATCTGAGCAAAAAAGAACATATGCAGTAGAGCTCTAATCTTAATAATTATTAAGATAATTATAATTGGAGCATACCGAACTGTCTCTACTGAAGTCCTTCAAATCATTGGAGGTGTATACCCATAGATTCAGAATTGAAATTAAATATTGCAAGCTGCAATATAAACAGTGGCTTATCTGCTAAAGTTGGCAAGCTACAAAAATCGATAAAATTGATGATTGAAAGACCGAATGCGAAATGCTGCAATTGAAGAGTTCGTTCATTTGATCTACACCGCATTCCAACAATTTAACAATTTCAGCAGTTCTAAAGATCATATTGTTGTTGGCTGAAATAGGACCTGGAATAGTAGGGTTTTACAGGGTTGAGTGGGGGGGCGATTCAAAAACTGAAAATAATGATTTGGATCGTGAAATGTTACAGAACCAATCTTGTTAAACTATTGGTGCTGTACATTTATTTTTCTATTCTTTTTCGTTACTCGAGTAATAGGCGAGTTCAGTAGACGGTAAACAAGAAAGCGGGAATAATTTCTTGTTTACCTTCTCCTACTTAACCAGTTGGTTTTTAATATTATTAGACGATTATAATGAAGTATTCAGTTATTTACTGCGATTCCTCAGATAAATTGTATCATTGATACTCGTAGATCGCCCCAATTAAAACAAATCTTATAATATTAATAATATGAGGAATATAATAATAATTGTAATAAATTTATACAAACGTAAACAAAGGGATAATATAACATGGGTAAACACCCATAGAGGTATTTCAATCTAATTCGGTATTTGTTGTGTTGAAAGCTGTCTGTACCGTTAGCTGACTGAAATAGCATCTGTATATAAGAAAGGTACCTATTCCAATGGAAGCCAGTCAGTATATTTCTCTCTCGGCGACAATGGTCAGTATAAACTTTTATACAATATTAGAACTAACTATTTAATTTTAGCTTTTTCAAATCCGGATCTTTACAGTTATATCTTTTATATCTTTCGGACATGACGTGATTTTCGAAAATGTTCTTCAAATCCCCTCCGATCCTATATGCTAGCTCAGATACCCGGCTTCGCCCGGGACTTCATTTGAGGCTGAATGGTGAAGGTATTTTATTAGGCTTTACTTTGCACAACATTTTGACATTTATCCGCCCCAGTGTTCAGGGTCTATACCCGTCGTTTATGTGGATTTGTTAATAATAAAATTCATTTTTTATGTAAGAATTCACTGTCCTGCATATAGTCATATTTCCCGTCTCCTGTGCATTGAACATAGATTTGAGTTATTAACACGTTAACTGCTGTTGTTATTTGGCGATACTAGCCCTATATGCGGTACATGCACCCGGTGGCATGCAACCTTTTTTTTTGTAATCTGTTTTTTAACAATACCTAATAGTCGATGGAAAAGATATAATTTTAGGTTTTGTTGCTGAATCATTGCAACTAAGATCAGTAAATTGACAGTTAAAGCAGGAAGAGGATCAAGTAATATTATATAATAAAAAACTGTATAATTAAATAAAGTAATAATTTGACATATTTTATCAAAATTTAGATCTGAATGAGTAAAGAACTTATAAAATACAACAAATAAAAACATAATAATATAAAAAAGAGTTCAATATTATATATATATATATAGTTCAAATTCTTCCATCATGAATTTTTCTTGAATAACATAATAAGAAGTCTAATTATTATGATGTCTATTGAAACATTCCAAGCAAAACCCTGGATTATTGGTGCATGTGTCACAAAAACTAATAACACAGCGAACTTTTTTCGTGGCTTCCTTGCTGGACATGCATTTTCGTAATTTTTGATAGGACCCAATGCAAACTCTTCTTTTTTCCTTCCCGGCCCATCCGGTTTAATAAAGGTATGATGCCTTCTTCGGGGGTTAATTGATGTAGGTCAAGGTATGTCTTTAACACTACTGTAAGTAATTAAATTTTCAGCTAAGGCTCGCTTAAATTCTGTAATTTCCAATTTATTGGAGGACCGTAAATTATATATTATCGAAAAATTGACCACACTTGTGCCAAACAGCACCTCAAACATTACCTTGCGATACCATTTTATAGACTTTCGTACTGGCGTATCGTACGAAGCCATCTGCTCACTGAAGTCGATGGCCTTTTTTGCATTATTATAATCAACCACACAGGAAGGTTAGCATTATGAAATCCCCTTTTCGGTTCCTAGATTTTGTAACTTGCAAAGTTGCATCATGCTCCGGATTTGTTATTATCGTCAAAACTGGACGCTTGTCAACCCATTTTATAATTTTGATCCCCTCCCTTTCCATTCCGAATATTTGCCCATTCTTCAATTTCTCCCGCCTTTATTTCTGAAGGGTAATGGTACTCCTTTGCGATTAGAAATCAGAGTTCCGCAGTAAATTATTTTTTTCTTGAATAGGTTTTCAACTAACGGAATTGATGAATAATAATTGCCTGCATATAAAAACCTTCCTTCAATAGGCGTAATAACTTCAAGCAATTTCATTACCACTGACCGGGCATGTCCTAAATTGTTATCTGTGGTCCCCTTACCACCATAAACTATCAAGTTGTAAATATATCCATCTTTGGTGCACAATTTGTACAATTTTATTCCGTACTTGTGATTTTCCCGGGTATATATTGTGAAGTGCGGCACATGCCCCCAGAGGCATGTATGAAAAAATACTTTATTTCTTTATCATATTACACAAATCAAACAACCTAATGGCTCCTTTAGTTATCTGAATCATTATTATTCATAAAAACAAAAAAAAAAAAATATCCACCGCACTGAGGTAATGATGTTTTATAACTGAAACCGCACACAAGTTGGGAGAGGTGCATGTCCCCGGGGGCATACACAGCATCTAACGTGTTAAGGACAAAATATTTTCATAGATTTAAATTAATTTTTCCAGGTGGGGTACCTGGTAGTTCATATTGGAAAGAATTGTTGAGCCTATCAATATTTCTACGCAAATTACTTGCTTCATACATTGTTCACGAAAAAATGTATAAAACAAAAGTTACTCTAAATAACAAAGTAACCAACTTTTGTTATGTGCATGTTTGTCGAAAAACAAATTGACAATGAACTAAACTGTTCACTTCCGCTCTACGTTTTAGCGTATATCTCGTTTATAATTCGGCATACGAAAAAAATGTATATAAAAAAGTTACTCTAAATAACAAAATAAACAACTTTTGTTATGTTCATATTTGCCGAAAAACCAATAGGAAACGAAATATCGCTATTTTTAATTTTAGGCCATCCTTACAACCCCCACTCCTGCCCGTCCCTAGAAATGATGGTATGGCTTAATATAATGAAGGCGTTAGTGCTAATACACATACCGAGTTTTATTTATTTCGGTTGAGTCTTTTGTGCCAAATAAACTTCTTCACTTCCGCTATAGGTTTTAGCGTATATCACGTTTAGAATTCGGTATACGACAAAAGTGTATAGACCAAATGTTACTCCAAATAACAAAATAAACAACTTTTGTTATGTGCATAATTGCCGAAAATGCATTAGAAAACGAAATATCGCTATTTTTAATTTCAGGCCTCCCTTATAACCCCCACTCCTGTTCGTCTCAGAGAATATTAACATAGCCTAAAGTCTAAGCTGGGTTAGTAGTAATATTCATACCAAGTTTCATAAAATTCGGTTCAGCCGTTCATGCGTGTAAATGTAACAAACAAAGAAACAAACAAACAGACACCAAAGAAACAAACAAACAGACACCAAAGAAACAAAATGCAGTTATGGTGTCTATGACATGTGAAACGAAAGGTTACCGTGAAATTTCGCGAAAAAAATCAATGTACAGACATAGGTTACAATTTTATATATATCTATATATATATATATAAAATTGTAACCTCTGTCTGTACATTGATTTTTTTCGCGAAATTTCACGATAACTTTTCGTTTCACATGTCATAGACACCATAACTACATTTTGTTTCTTTCGTGTCTGTTTTTTTTGTTTGTTTGTTTATTTGTTTGTTACCTTTATAAAACATATAATAAAACAGACTCATGTAAATAACATGATATATATATATATATATATATATATATATATATATATATGTCATAGCTATCAGTGATGTCCGTCATCACTGGCTGATGATGGAGTACAGCTGGCATTGTGCTATAGATGCGATGGCACCATCTTCATTGGCTGTCAAAAGTTGTACTCGGAATAAAAGGAGTCGACCATCAGCCATTGACGACGGTCTCCACCGATAGGTGTGACACCAGTAACATATATAAGGGCGGCTCTAACCCTTTATTTGAATTACCAGATTTATGTATATATGTGTTCACAATATTTGTTTGATCGTTACTAATCCCCATATTTTAGCCTTTTATGTAAAAAAGAAATGCCTAGTATATTAATGACAGAAATGGGACAAGTGGGTGGGGTTTCTAAGGGGGAGGGGGGATTGAAAAGTTGAATGAAACCAATCTATTTGCAAATAAGTGTCCCATAAATATTGTGACTAGTTACTTGTTTTGCAATTGTATTTTTATTTGCTAGGAAATTTTTTTTTAGACGAGATATCGCTAAAGTACTCTTGCATATTACTTTAAATTGCTATACCCAATTATAGTGTATATCTTGACTACTGGCATCCAACGCTATTAGTCTATTCAATTATTTCCTTGCTATTCTGTTTTCAGAGAGTGGCAATATTTTTATAACGAAATTATGGATATTTTCAACACCTTAACTGTTATGTGGCTCAACCAGTTTCCAGTCTAACCATATAGTTAGGTGGCCAGAAATATAAAAATTTGAATAACGCAAAATTCCAGTTAATCCAAGTAATTCCAAATCCATTCTTCAGAGGCAAAGATGGTACTCGTATCATTGCATCAATAAGTGTAATCTTCGTTTCGCCGTCGCTCTTCCCTTCGTACAAAATGCTCAGTAGATTTTAGAAACTTTTCCGAAGATGAGAATAGTTTCCTGTAGGACTTATTATGGTTTCCTATACTACCAAAAAACACTACGGGGACTTACGAAAAACGACTATTTTATGTTTTTGAGGGTTCAAGGTGAATGACTTTATTGTCCAATATTCTTCTAATATTTTAAGATTTCTCTGCGCACTATACCACGAACTATTTAAAATAACAATATCATCAGCAAATAAAGGTTTAATGACTTATAAAGGTAGCAGCATTTATTGGGAGCTCCATTCTTTTCGAAAAATGTTATTATGTCAGATAAAAAAAGTATAAATAGTAATGGACTAAGGCTTTCACCTTGTAACAAACCAGATGTAATATTTATATCGTCAGATAGTTGATTCTCAATTTTAATTTGCATTACTGCATAATCATACAGCTGTTTTATTATTCTTATAATCTTGCCACTTATTCCTATTTCTGATAGCTTTACCCAAAGCAGATTGTGATTAACGTTTTAAGTTTTTGTTAAACGTTGTTTAAGTCTACAAATATGGCATAGACTTAACTTTCTTTTTTTCTATAATTAATAGAGATGAGTGAGGAAAGTGAAAATATATTTTCAGCGCAACCTCTTCCTCCGCCAAATCCCGCTTGTTCTTCTGCCATAACATTTACTGCTTCAGCCCTACTGAGGATTCTATTTGATATAATTCTGGTGAAGAGTTTGGTAATATTATTTGTTAAATATATCCCTCTGTAATTCTCATAATCAGTTTTATCTCCTTTCTTGTACAGTCGGTGCAAAATCGATTTGGTAGCTTCTCAGATTCAATTGAACATGTTTATAAGCTAATGTTCCCATTCCGGTGTTAAACTTTTAAAAGTTTCATATATTATTTGGTCAATTCCGGGTGACCTTTTTATTTTAGCTCTTCCTTATTCAGTGTTGGTGTTCTTCTTAGGAAATCTATGAATCAAAAAATGGGTGAGTTACTGAGAAGAAGTAGTCGTCAAAATTAAATCTGCTGCAATACAAATTTGCATAATATTTGCACTAATTGTCCATATCAATCTCATTTGCGTTACGAGTTTTGAGTCAAGTGATTTAATGTCTTTCCAAAATTCAGTACCGTTTTTCACATTTTGTAAATTTTCTATGACCTTATTTCTGTTTTCAAGCTTCTTGTTACCTATAAGAGTTTTATTATATTCTTTCCTAGTTTGGACATAACTGTGAACTAGCTCTTAGGAATAATTGGTTTTGATCATTTTCGCGTAGCTGGTTTTAAGCAGTATTTTTTTTTTAATTTTGAAGCTGCCGTGATGGAACCAGTAGTTTTTGTATAAAACCGATGCTTCATATGACGACACCATTAAGCCAGAATGTTTGAGAGATTCTGCTATAACAGCAACAAAAGTTTCGCAGAGACAATTTGAATTTTCAGAATTAAAATATATTCTTTCCGAAGTAGATAGGTAATGGACAAATTCAGAAATGTTTTCCTCTTTGCGTTTCATAAGCTTGTCAGGGGTGTTAGGTACAATTTGTTTTTTACTAGACTTGCCACTTGAAATGTGAGAGTTTACAAGCAAGGTGGTATGTAAACACTGTTAGGATTGATATTTTCATATCTAGAAATAATGTAAGACAATTATCATTTATCCATATGAGATCTATTGTTGATTTGCCACTACTTGAAATTTGGGTAATTTTACCAGGCCTATCAGAAGTTAATCGCCCATTACAAAGAATGAATCCCAAAGACTCTATCTTATCACTAAAATTCTACCTCTTCGATTTATATTTTTGTGGGTAACTATTCGGCTGTCGTAGAGATTTGAAAACTCAAGTATGATAGAGTCTAAGTTGTTCAAATTACCTACGTGACTATTATAATCTCCACAAAGAACAATACTGCTGTTGGGATAATTTATTAAAATATTTGACAAGCTATATCTAAGAACAATCGTCAATATCACAAGTTGGTGGAAAATAAGTAGTACATAAGATAACGTGATAATTTCCAATATGAAATCCGATAATGTTATTTGTTATATTCTTATTTATCAAGGTTATTATCCCCCCCCCCTTCCCATAACAGTAAGTTTCGTATTTACAGCATTGGTAGTAACTGGGATGAAATTGTTAAACCAATTAGGGATTGCAAAGTTATTATCTAATAGCCAACTTAACATAGGGCAAATGTATTCTTGGAAATATTTTCAGTTTATGATCATATACAGGTTCTGGTATATGATCATATACAGGTTCTGGTATATGATCATATACAGATTCTGGTATATGATCATATACAGGTTCTGGTATATGATCATATACAGGTTCTGGTATATGATCATATACAGGTTCTGGTATATGATCATATACAGGTTCTGGTATATGATCATATACAGGTTCTGGTATATGATCATATACAGGTTCTGGTATGTGATCATATACAGGTTCTGGTATATGATCATATACAGGTTCTGGTATATGATCATATACAGGTTCTGGTATGTGATCATATACAGGTTCTGGTATATGATCATATACAGGTTCTGGTATATGATCATATACAGGTTCTGGTATATGATCATATACAGGAATATGTTTTTCCTGAGTAATGAGTGTTTAATAAGCTCTGTACACTGTAATGAGTTACGAGATTCTTTGGTGATTTTCTGGAGGCATTTTATCGATCTGGGGTTATATGTTGCACATCCGATTTTTGCAGTTGTCTGTGTCAGAGATTCATGATGGTGGTCCGTCAGCTGACTTGCATCTTGCCCGCAACTCAAAATGCTTTAATTTATCTTCAGTTTTCCTCCTTTTCTACATTTTCTTCAATTTGTCCTCCTCTTCTTCGACATTATCTGGTCAGGCGCTTCCACTTCCTCCAAACGTTAAAGGCTACCTCTGACTTTGAAAAATCATTTTATATAGCTAATATTTTTGATAAAGTCCTTAATTTTTGATACAGGAAAATGTTTCGGCCTTCCTCCCTATACTCTGGCAACCTATCATGGCTTAATCTGATATTTTTGCTAGCAAGAGCAATTTCTTTTTCCATTATTGTTTGTTTGATGTTGTTATTATTGAGAAAAACTTGGCCTTGGTTCCTTACCTTTTCCGATTCTAGAGCAGTTACTAAATGCATATTCAGGTCCTCGGCCATCTACCTCCTTACAAAGAGTTATAGGTTTGAAGAAAACATCCTCACTTTCTGTAGAAGGCACATTAAAAAATATAACGTTTTCTGATGCATTGATTCTAATCTTCTGCTGTAAATATTTCACCTTAAGATCGGAGATGTCAACCAGTAAGCTATCCAAAACTGAAGTAGTCTTGTTTAGCGAGGATTTTGTGTCTTTATTTTTAGCAGATTTCCCTTAAGGGTCTACTTATGAGGTCGTACTCATGACGCGATTTTCGAAACGGCTGAAATCGGACCAGGGGGAGTGCGGGGGTTTAGAGGGGGAGAATTTTGAAAATTCGAAATATTTCCCTTACTATACTTTGGATAAAAAAAAATGTATAGAATCAATCTTATAGCAAATTAAATGTACTATAAATACTGTTATATACATTTATTCTCTATCTTAGATATTAACCGAGATATTTCCATATATTAGTTTTCAGTCTTCAGCAAACCCCCACAGCTACTCATGTTAAAAAACAAAATACTCGTTTATGTAATGAACCACATCCATTCTAAGCTTATATACCAAATATTGTTTTCAAGAGACATTTATTATACGAGATACACGCAAATATGTTCTGTTGCCCCCCTCCCCTTTTAAGTTTTTGGACTACTTAAATTTGATTGATTAAGATAAAAATTATTCTGATTCATTATTCATTATAAATTACAGTACTAGTTATAGTAAATAGTTTCCAATCAAATTAATACGTTATATTGAGATATTTTACAGTAATTGCTTTTCTTTCCGGTAAGAAGTTGGCAGAACTGTTTATTCACGATTCAGATTCTTTCCATCGGGAGGTTTCTTATTATCGTTTATATCCACTAAATATTCACGGTGGTGTTGTGTTATCAGTATGTAGATTTATCTATTACTAAACTCTCGAGGGAAATCTGCTTAGTTTACGCAGCTCCTGCGTGACGGAATTTTGTAATATCAGCTAATAAATGTTCTTTGGTAACAGACATATTTAGTCTGTTATTCACAAACAATTATTGAAAGTACAACAGTTTTGAATGTATGCCATTTATCCGTTTGGCAGGGATTCGAATAGTTTTTGTTAGGCGGTAATAAGGTAAACAGCTGATATTGACGTTGAGGAAACAGCTGCAGTGGAGGGGAGGACCTTTCTTATGCTACAGATACTCGTAACTCCAATAACCCACCGGATTACGTGTTCCTTTTTGCAGATTTTCCTCAAGGAAAATCATCTATTGAGGTCGTACTCATGAAGAGGGTTTCGAATCATTTCATCAAACGTCCATGATCCTACCCAGGAGCTGATGAAAATGAGGGCCGTTCAAAATTATATATATATATATATATATATATATATATATATATATATATATATATATATATATATATATATATATATATATATATGTGTGTTAATGCTCTCGCGGTCGCAATTTTGTTCTTCGTTACCTAACTTCATATCATTTTTAAGCATTTTATGTAAAAAGAAAGATCAAGTTCGTTAATGGCTGAAATCGGACCAGTGGGAGGGGGGGGGTTTAGAGGAGGGATTTTTGGAAATTCGGAATATCTCCGGAAATACAATTCGAAAACGAAAAATTGCATAGAATCAATCTTATTTCACATTAAATTTACTATAAATATTGTTCTGTACATTTATTATGTATCTTGAATATTAACCAAGATATTTGCATTTGTAATGTGTGTATGGTCGGCAGGAGTCGGCTATGTTCGGGACATCCCGCCGAGAGCTGGTTGCGGCCGTTTCCATAACTATTCGTCCCTCGTGAATAGGTCTAGAGATTCCTTACTATTACTGTTATTATTAGACAGATTTCTCTATTGTAATACTTCACGTGGGAAATCTGCTTAGTTTACGCAGCCCCTGCGTGACGGACTTTTATTCGTTCACACTTCCTTGTGTACAGAAGGGCTTCCAAAGATTACTCAATCCATAACCGTATTCTCTGTTTAAGTTTTTAGGACATTTCACTTTCTCGAGTTGACTTATCTACGAGTCTAGGCCAATGACTATGCTATGATAAAGCTTGCTGGCTCGTACAATGACAAGTCAATTCGGTTAGAAATTTGGAGAAAGCTTGGCTGTCCTTAAGTGACGAAATCTTCAAAATATATTTGGCTGGTGACTTCATGGGGGGAGGGGGAGGGTAATTTGACAGGATTAGTAAATCTTTAACCTTTGATAAGTGGGAGTGAGGGAGAGGTATTAATCTGATGAGGTTTCGAAATGATTGAGGGCTTCATCAGGTGCCCAATTATTGCTGCTAACGAGACAGCTGTTTGGGGCTTTGTCCACTTGTTGCTCCTAGAGTCACGCCCTTCTTGAGCAACCATCTACAATACAATACAATTATTTCTATTATCAACTCCGTGACTTTTAGTTCGTGATCGAGCAAGACTTTAACAACCATACATCTCTATTAATGTAAAAATATGAGATTCCCATATGGGAAATCTGTTATTGAGGTTGTACACGTGACGGAAATTTTTCCTCAAATGTCCATCGATCATAACTTGGAGATTTCCCTCGTGTTGGTATAAGACACTTGTGAATTCAAAATACTACATGTCCTTCGTTTATATATACAAAACTGATGACTGGAAGTGGGGGGGGGTTACTGACGGCAGAAAACAAGAGAGTAAGAATACCTCGATTAATACTTGAGTTACGAAAAAATGTATTGAACAATAATTGCAGACCACCAATAGTTAAACAAAATTGGTTCTATAGCAATTTACAATTGGACTAAAAAACGGAAGTATTTTGAATTTTCGTCCCCCCCTCCCTCTTTCTTAAATCCCCACTATCAATTTCAGCCATTAACAAATAAGATTTTTAGTGTCGATTACAACGGTTAACTACTGAGTACGCTTTTGATAAAATAAACATATTCCAGTAAAGACCATAAAATCTTCGTCATCACAACATATTTGGATGTATCTCACTGAGTAAAAGTTCAAGGGAAACCGTATTTGGAATTTAATATTGCAATACAGTGGTTCATGATATAACAGCTTACTGTTAATATGACATACATTGGGGGGGGGGTCTACTGAAAGCCAAAACTAAAAAACCCAAATATCTTGTTATTCATGATTCAGAAAATATTTATAGAATAACATGTATAGGACATTAATGTTGCAATAAGATTGGTTCTATATAATTTTCTGATCCGACGCTTAATAACGGGGATATTTTGAATTTTCAATATTCGCCCTCTAAATTCTCCCTCACACTGGTCCAGTTTCAGTCCTTAACGAATTCATCTTCATTTTTACATAAAAGGATTAAATATCGAGTTTGGTAACGATCAAACAAGCATTGCGTCAACTCCAGGGTAGGATCGATGAAAATCGCTTTATGAATACGACTTAAATAGCTGATTTCCCCTAAGAGAAATCTGATAAAATGTTTAAAACAAATATTGAAAATTTAATTTTCTATAAATCGTGTTATATTCATTTTTCTCTATCTTGAATATTAACAAAAATTATTGTATTTTTTTTAGTTTTCTGTCTACAGTAGACCGTCTCCTACTCATGTCATATTAGAAATAGGCTCATATTGACAATAATCTGTTATATAATGAGCCTCTTAATTCTATGCTAAAATACCAAATATTGTTTTAAACAGATCGTTACTAGATGAGATACATGCTTAGGAGCATGATGTTATCAAATAAGGTTTTTTGTGTTTATTTGATCTAAATAATTCTCGATTTTTAACAGTTTCATTCAAGTACTGAGATCAGCATTGGGGAAGTGGGGAGGTAAATAAAAAAGGGGTGATTTAAATTAAACACATAAAAATAAATAATACGTAATGAAATATGTCACTCCTGTTAATGATAATAAGATTCAGATAAATAAATGATAATGATCCTATGTTAATGGAAGAGCAGGGGCCGCGTGGGAGTGCACGGCCTTCCCCTCACCGATTTGAACGAAAACGTTTTAGTGTTTAGTACCTGATGAAAAACCAATTCTGTTAAAGCGAGAGAACGCACTTCACAAGCGTTCGTCTAAAAAAAATTGTTAAAGTTTACCAGAAAGTCTTGAGTTGTTCCCAAGGTACATATTTAAGGAGTCCCGCGTGGCTCAGGGGATAGCTATTTCTTTTTGTAATCGGAAATCTCGAGATCGAAACTGGCCTGGAGCAACTATTTTTTTCTGAATTTCGTTTTTCATTTTTTGCTTCTAGGTAGTTTATTTAATAGAATTAAATAAAAAAGTATTTTTAAATACTTTTAGCGTGTTCCATAGATTCAATTGGTATAAATAAATATTTAATATTATACAAGAAATATACTATTAATTGGAAATATGATATTTCTAACATCAAGATAACAATTTTATTGCAGATGACAATGGTGTTGAAGAGTAGAATGTATTTTAATGCTACAGGATATATTGCGATTATGTTCGATCAAATACGCGCAGTTTTGGAGGCACTTGATACAATTTTTAACTTGATGATAGAAATATTCGTAAGTGATCCTATTCCAAGCATAATGAAAATATAGCTCTAACGTTGAAAACTCTTAAAGAATATTTTTATGTCTTGATCTAGAAAGTCTTTATTTATTGTAAAATAAAATAATATCAAATAAATTTGGTAAATAAAGATAAAACCGTTTAAAAATATTAATAAAATATATGTGTTATTGTTGATAATTGTTATATACTGACGTTTTCATTTAATAATATATTTCTTGTATAATATTAACCCTTTCCACTCCAAGGCTTTAATTGAATTATAGTATCTTACGATTCTAGAATATGTTTCAGTCATTCGTGACTCAAACATTTCAGTAACCTAAATCCCTCCTGTTTTAAAATTTTCCTCAATAAAAGGTATTACACCATGTCGAGTATCACTCGACAATGGAGCTAGTGGAACAAAATCAGTGTCGAGTGACACTCGACATTGGAGTGGAAAGGGTTAATTAAAAACCTTTTTACCTACGGTAGTTATACCAAATACATTTTCTTTAAATATATGGAACACGCTAAAAATTAAAAAAAAACCGTTTGATTTATTTACTAATATTAAATAAACGTCATAGAAGCAAAAAAAATGAAGAAAAAAATAGTCGCTCCTGGCGAGTTTTGATCTCTCCGATTACAAACAGAAAGCTCTATCCCCTGAGCCACGGGACTAACTTAAGACACTCAGGTAAACATTAACAATTTTTTTTAGACGAACGCTTGACAAGTGCGTTCTCTCGCTTAAACAGAATTGGTTTTTCATCTGGTACTAAACACTAAACAATTTTCGTTCAAATCGGTGTGGGAACTCCGTGCACTCCCCTTGTAAGTAGATTCCCCTAGTGCTGGTATAACACTTGTGATCACTTCTCACCAGGAATTCCCCTATTTTTATGTAAAAAAACAGATGGGGATTAAGGAAGGCAGAAACCGAGAAGGTAAGAATAACTAGCTTAATACTTGACTTATCTAAAAATGCATAGAAGAAGAATTGTAAAAAATAAAAAGTTTAATAAGATTGGCTCTGTAACATTTTACGATCCGACTCATAATAACAAAGATATTTTGAATTTTCTAAATGCCCCTCTCTAAACCACCAATATGCCAGGTTCGATTTCAGCCAATAACAAATATGATATTTAGTATTGACTTTAACGGCTAAATATCAAGGATGTTATAGATAAAATAAACATTTTAAAGACCGAAAAATCTTAATTGAGAAGGCCATCATATGACGTCTTAGTATGTAATAGTTCAATGGAAACCATATTGGTATTTAACCTTGGAATGAAGTGGTTCATGATATAGCAGCTTATTGTTACTATGACATGAGTGGGTGTGGGGGTTTACTAGTGGCCGAAAACGGAAATATCTCGGTTAATATTCAATATAGAGGAAACATGTATATAACGACAGCATTTTATAGAACATCACATTTGCAATAAGATTTATATTATACAAGTTTTCCATTGCATAACAACGGAGATCTTTCGAA